>CAJVRI010001494.1:372500-839692 GCA_911649635.1 Poeciliopsis gracilis
AGAGGCTGCAGCAGCAGCAGCAGAGGCTGCAGCAGCAGCAGAACCGTCGCCACTAAATATTTTTTGTCTTTTTTCTAGTCCAAATATTTCATCACAGTTAAAAATAAGACAAAACTTTTCAGATGCTTTTCCATTAAAACTGATGAAAAAAAGTGAAGTTTCTCCTCTGGCAGATTATTCCATTATAATCCCCGATGGGCAGAAACGCGTTGCTGTAATCTGATGGATTTTAACCTAATTTTCCATGAACTGGTTCTTTTAAGGAATGTTTGACCTAAATAAGCTCCTATATTTTGCTGTAAGTTAGTTTAGTTTTGTGCATTGAGACGTTTGCAGTTCATCCAGATGAATAATATTTGCTCATATCAGGAGTTTTGGATCTTGTGCTGTTGGAGTTTAAGTAAAGGGAACAAAGAGTTTTAGGACTGGAGTGTTCTCCCACAAGGCGTCCATCATCTCTTCATTTGGGCCCAAATTATCTTTTAATAAGCTCCCTGAAGGATGAGTGGAGTGGCGCAGCAGAACATTAACTCCTGGCTCTTTCTTATTCCAGTCACCGTCGAGTCGCGCTTCCGGCGCTGGAATTAATGCTGCAGCTCAGAATATGAAATAACTCAGCAGCATCAGAACCGTCGCCCAGGAGGAGGAGAAGAAAAGATCTGGAGTTTAAAGGAGCGAGCCGGAGCGGCGCTGCCGGAGGTTCTGGTCGGTTCTGGTCGGCCCGGAGAGCCGACCGCCAAACTTCACAAGACATTTTGCCTCACGCTGAACTTTCCATTAGACTGAACAGAACAGGATCTCTGCTGCTGCCCTGAGAGCAGCCATGTTGGCTCGGAGCCGTGACCTTTGACCTGCTAACTGAGGCCTTTAGTTTTATTTATGTTTCAGAACCAGTTTAAGATCAAATCAGTTTTATTCCTAATATGGAGATAAAAGCAGCAAGAAAAAAAACCTGGATCAGTAAATTTGTACATGTGACAGTGCAATGACAATAAAGTTGAATTCTATTCTTTTTACTTTTTCTTACTTTCTTTCTTTTCTGTTTCCCTTCTTTTCTTTGCTTTTATATTTTATTTACTTTTCATTTATTTATTTCAATAATCCAGATTAGGAATCGTCTCGTGTTTCTTGATCCTCATCAGATCAATGATCAGGAATAAATGGCCTCTAATGGAGCAGAAGCTGCTAAAGTTCTCACACACACACACACACACACACACACACACACAGACACACACACACACACACACACACACACACACACGCACACACACAGACACACACACACACACACACACACACACACACACACACACACACACACACACACACACACACACACACACACACACACACACACACACACACACACACACACACACACACACGCAGTGTGACCTACGCGTGCTGCTGGGCTGCAGGTCCATGGGGATCATCATCTTGCCCCTGGTTCCCCTCCTGGCCGTGACGGACCGGTCCAGAGTGGAGATGCCGCTGGACGCCTCGTCGCCGTCGGCTCCTGGAGGAAACGCCGCGTCAGCTCCGGACGTTTCTCTGAGCAGAACTCTGAGGTTCTGCCAGGAAGCGGCTGCCGGTACCTGAGTGGCTGCTCTTGCTGCCCATCTGGCTCTCTGATTGGCTGTGGGCCACCTGGGGGCGGTCCTGGCAGGCCTGCAGCGGCGAGTCGCGCCCCGACGGGGCGATGCTGGGCGCCTTCTCCAGGTTCTTCATCTCCATCTCCTCATGGTGGATCCACAGGTCCGGCGGCCGCAACTCCTTCTGGCTGCCCTTCCGCTTCCCGGCGCCGTGGCTGGCCCGCTTCCTGCCGGGTCAGGTAACGAGTTAGCCTCTCAGAACCGGTTCTGGACCAGAGTCCAAAGAACTGGAACTTCAAGAACTTCTGACTGACAGACAGAAATCACATGAGGAGTTCCCCATGGCTCAATACTAGAACCCTTCCTGTTCTAGTACTGATGTTCTAGATCTGCACTCATAGATCTAGAGATCAGGATGCAATCTGGGTTTGGACCTTCAGAGTCACATACAGACGGTTAGAAAGTCAGCCTTCCATAATGAAGAACGTCTTACTTCCTCTGCTGGGAGGACGAGCGGTGGATGCAGACGAGCGCCGTGACAACCACCACGCTGATGGCGCCCACGGAAACCAGGATGATGACCAGCAGGTAGCTGTTCTTCTGAGGCGTGACGCTGCCGTGCGGCGGACGCATCTGACCGATGGGAGACTCTGGACACATCGGGGGCGGAGTCAGCTTTTTAAAATCTAAACTATAAAACTCCTTCACTGAAAACTGACAAAATCAACCAAACATTCATCTGACAAAACGGTACAAAGGACAGCAAATACAGTGAAATACCAGAAACACCTGATTAAATATATTTCTATAAATCAGTAAATGACTGAGACCTCACAGGAATAAGATGGCAAAGAACATTAAAATAGAAAAAATTAGAAAATACACCAAAAAAGATCAGCACTTCAAACAAATAATAAAAACAGATCAAATAAAAACTAAATAAAAAAACTTTGTTCTCTTAAATTTACATCCAACTTGTGCGACCAGGTTTGTTGTGACATGAATCAAATCTTTAGTTGTTGCCATTTTCTCCTACTACTCGCCGATGATAAGAGGCTCAGCCATCATGACGGCTGACGAGATGGTCGCCATGGTTACGCAGCAAAAAGAAAAGCAGCAAGCAGCAAGTGAACCAGACAACGAGCTGCTGCACCGTGAGCGGCCATGTTGGAATAACGGGCATGAGTTCACAACTTCAGGTCGTCCGTCTGCATGGAGGGAAGAATTAAAGGCTGAAACATCAAGCTGAGCTTGGAGGGAAAGAGACCGAAGGAGAAGAAAGGAGGAAAAACCCAGTGAAGGTGGAGAGAAGACGGATGAAAGGAAGAAATGAAGAGAAACGTTGGAGCGATGGAGAGGCCCTGCAGCTCTCCTCCATTCGCTCGTCTCTCCCAATGAAAAGCTCAATCCATCAAAGCTTCCCGCTGCAGACCGCCACTCCGCGCTGCTTTCCTTTAAACTTCCATCTAATAAAGCCGCCTCTCCTGCCGCCCTCTGTTTTCCACATTCTGCATCGATTTGGTTCTGCAGCGAGTCGCCGCCGCTCTGAGGGAGCGAAGCCGCAGATCGTTAAAGTCAAACTCCTCTGTTGTCGTCGGCGGGCGGAGAAGTTGAGGAGACTGGGTCAGGACGGGCAGACTGACAGACTAATTACTCTCCCGGGCGGAGACCAGGAAAAGACTTGATTAATGACCTGCTATCATAATTATCCCACCGCTGAATGAAAACATTTAACACCTTGTTAAGTTAATGCACCTCAACTCCTGCATCACCTGCTGATTTATGAGACAACCGGAGCCGACGCCTCCTCACTTCACCAGGAGCCCGGGATTATCTGCTCACAACTGCAGCTGCTAATGCTAAAGCTGCTAATGCTAAAGCTGCTACAGCTGCTAATGCTAAAGCTACTAAAGCTGCTAATGCTAAAGCTGCTACAGCTGCTAAAGCTAAAGCCACTGAAGCTGCTAATGCTAAAGCTGCTGAAGCTGCTAATGCTAAAGCCGCAGAAGCTGCTACAGCTGCTAAACCTACTATAGCTAAAGCTGCTAAAGCCACAGCTAATGTTTCATAGTGAAACTCATAATAAGGTTTCATTTAAACCTGCAGGTTTTCACAAGAAGCTGTGAAAACTCGTCATACAGTGACGAGAAACTCCAAACTCGTCACTGTATGACGAGTTTGGAGACAATTAATCAGATGGAGGAAAGTTTTCTGATAATCAATAATCAGCTCCGAGGTTGGAGGGTTTTTTATACATACAAAAATATGAAGTTTAAATTTGTGAAAATATTCAAGGGAATTGATATGGAAACTGTTTCTGTGAATGCTAGCACGTCTTCTAGCATTACCCTCAGCGCTGCCCTGAGGGTAAAAGACTAAACAGTGTCCAGAATGTGTGGGGTCTGCAGGGAAGATCCTGAAAGATCCTGAAAAGCCCATCAGGTCCAACAGGTTTGGTTTAAACTCTCAGTCCATCTGAACATCAAGGTGACATCATGCTGCCACCGCCGTGCCTCAGAGCAGAGAACTGAAACTCTTTCATTGCTGCTCTCAGCTAAAAGAAAAAAAGACTGAGTGGGATTTGTCTGCAGGCCTGCATGTTGGCTGCAGGAGGCAGAACCAGTTCAAACAACCTGCTAAAGAGCTGAGACAAAACAAAACCTTTAAAAGATTTCCCTGTTGACCAGCAGACTCTGGTGTATTTTCTTCTGTTACATTTGAACTTTAACTGAAGTGAATAATATGCAGCAAAGAAAGGAAAGAGCAGAGAAAGTGAGTGGCTTCTCTCATAAGCTACTTGAGGGAAGATTTAGGAAATTACAAAGGCTAAAGATGTTAATGCCTCCATTATAGCTGCTGAAATGCCATTTTCCCTCCTGCATAAATCGCAGATATTTTTAACTTTAATTGCTTGGTGCTATCAGCAGAGGTTTACATCTTGACAACCGCGAGCGCCGGCCTCCCTTGGGAAAAGAAAGGCAGAATTAAGATGCAGCAGAAGCATCACTGCTGCAGCACGGCGCCACCCATACGGCGCCGCGTGCCGTCGTCCAATCAGCAGCAGGTCTGCAGGAAGTGACCTTTGGTGAAGAGTCGGAGGTGACCGTCCGCCACAGCGGGACGCCGCTCTGCGACACAAACGACGAAGCAGCGAAAAAGATAAAATACTGCGGAGCTGATGAACGAGGATCTGACCTCCCGACCCGCCATACTGCCAGAGGAGGTCAGAGGTCAGAGCGGAGGGATTTATGGCCACCGCCGGCTTCAGGAACAATGTCTGCTAAGAGTTTACGCTCCTCACTGTTCAGCTGCCGCCAAACAGAGGCAGCATCAGCCCCAGATATTGACTCTGACCTCTGACCTCTGACGGAAAACCAAGCCAACAATTTGTTTCCATGGAGCAATAAAATGAAATGGTTTGGGATGATTCACAGCAGCAGGCCGAGCTTTTACAGCTCAGGAGTTTACAGCCATTATCAGCTTTAAGCTCGATATTAACGAACCAAATGACTGAATTAACTGAGATTCAATCAAATAAAACCTGCAGCAATAAATATAAACACTATTTATGATCACTTTGGTTTGTGTTAAACAATTTATCCTTGGACAAAATAAAGTCACATACTCTAATGCTAATGAGGAAGCTAACGCTAAAAACTATATTAGCATGGCTTTAGCAGAAGCTAATGCTAAACCCAAAACCAACAAGGTATTTAGAGGACGCTAGCAGAAATGTGCAATACCAACAGAGACATTGCTAGAAGCTAATGCTAAATGCTATTCAAAACAGTATTTAGCAGAAGCTAACGGCTAATGCTAATGTTGATGTGTCTTTTCACTGTAAGCAGAGTCAAGTTTTTAAGTTTTTCAGTGTATTTTGCGCTTCAGGAAGTGATTCTTTGGAACTGACCTTCGCTCATGGTTTCGGTTTTATGTTGTTCAGTTTTGCTAACTCTGTCGCTAATGTTGGCTAATTGACTAGAGTAACAATTCAGACATCAGCAGATTGTAAACAGTAGAGCTACAGCAATGCATTCTGGGTGATGTGAGAAGAGGAAACAGACCTGGTCTGTAAACAGACTCCAAAATAAGAGCATGAATATAAACACGCCGATGAACTGAAAGTCTGAAACTTACAATTTATCTGGAAATAGTTTAGAGGAAGCTAAATGCGCTAAACGTTTTCAAAGTTAGCAAAAATGCTAGATTAGCTCTGGAGTTAGCGCAGTGCTAACATCCAGAGGGTCCGGGCCCGGCGGTGCTGCCGTCCGGCCCGGTAGCGGGTTCTGACAGCCGGACCCGGCTGAGAAGCAAAGATGTGGTTCTGGTACCGTTGATGCTGCTCCTGTCGATCAGGTTGGTGTCGGACGGCCAGAAGGCGTGTTCTCCCCGACCTGCAGGGCAAAGGTCAAAGGTCAGCACAAACACAACCAGCAGAACCAGGAGCAGAAACAGAACCAACAGAGCCAGAACCAAAACCAGCAGAACCTGAGTGACCGGTTCTGTCCTGACACCATTTGGACTTTTCAGAATCTCTGTGATTCTGGACGTTCTGATCGGGTCCAAAGTTTTTCACCTCCAGGTTTATTTTCTCCGTCCGTCTGTCTGATCTCGACATCCTGACGGTTTAATCAACAGAAATAACTGAATGATTCTCATCGGCGTCCGCAGCCTGATCCCCGAGCCGCAGCGCGGCGGCGGCGCCCGCAGGCAGCGGCGGCGGCGGCGTCCCGCAGGCAGCGCGGGCGGCGGCGTCCGCAGGCAGCGCAGCGGCGTCCCGGAACAAACGACGTTTATTCTGCCGTTTGCAGAACCTCAAACTGCGGCGTCTTTCTGCATGACTGGTTTCCAAACGTCTTATCTTCTTTCACATTTACTTGAGTGTTTTTGCGCCGCTGCGACCTGCAGTTATTTAAAGTGGCGGCGCTCTTTAAAACCATCTTTCCCACGCCGGTTTCGCTTTCAGCTCAGAAAGCTTTCACATGTTCAAGTGTTTTGTTTAAATGAGGCTGAAATGGGCCAGAACCAGAACCAGAACCCTTGAGCTGAAGCAGGAAACGCCTCAGGATAAAATACATATTTAACAATAAAAACACACTTAGCATCATTGTTAGCGCTGCTGTAAGGCTGATGAAATCTCTGAAGGGTTTTTATACATTAATAAACTCATTTGTATTAAAAAATCATATGGATGCATCTGGATGTTAGGATTTAAGGCTCAGTTAAAGAAAAGACCGTTAAATTATTAAATTATTGCTTTTGAATCTGGATGATTTTCTCTAAACTCTTGAACTCGTCATGAATAAAAACGTTTTGAATGAAAGAAACATTTTATATTGTAATTTGTGGAATTCAGAGAAATAAAATCTGTGGGAAAATATGAATATAAGAAAAACTGAAATGGATTTAAAAACCTAAACAGATTTAATTTAGTCCTGAATGTGCGGCTTGTTATTTAATTCCTGTTTCACTGTAGGAATTAGAAGGGATTTTTCTGCTATTTAAGTGTTAGTAAACTTCGTCTCATGCAGTAACTTCAGGATGAACCGATTGGTAATCTCAGCCAATATCGATATCCAATATTAATACTACCAATATGGCTGACAACTGATATTTATTGTCTTAATATAATTTTCTGGAAACAAACATCGTCTGTTATGTCATCCCAGGTTTACTTATCGGACCGATATCGATATGATAAAGAAATCGGCTGATTCAGATGCTCATTCCGATATATCGTACATTCATAGCCTGATCATTCGTAGCCTGATCATTCGTAGCTGATTTCGTCCAGATAGCGGCAGATCTGTTTTCATGCTCAGCAACCATCGTTGATTAAACATCAAACTGGCTAAATGTTGCTGAAACCAGCAGAATGTTTCCTCTGCAGCTCTGCTGATGGCGCTGTGCTGATGGCGCTGTGTTGATGGTGCTGTGCTGATGGCGCTCTGCAGATGGCGCTGTGCTGATGGCGCTCTGCTGATGGCGCTCTGCAGATGGCGCTCTGCTGATGGCGCTCTGCAGATGGCGCTGTGCTGATGGCGCTCTGCAGATGGCGCTCTGCAGATGGCGCTCTGCAGATGGCGCTCTGCTGATGGCGCTGTGTTGATGGCGCTCTGCAGATGGCGCTGTGTTGATGGCGCTCTGCTGATGGCGCTCTGCAGATGGCGCTGTGCTGATGGCGCTCTGCTGATGGCGCTGTGCTGATGGCGCTCTGCAGATGGCGCTCTGCTGATGGCGCTCTGCTGATGGCGCTGTGCTGATGGCGCTCTGCTGATGGCGCTGTGCTGATGGCGCTGTGTTGATGGCGCTCTGCTGATGGCGCTGTGCTGATGGCGCTGTGCTGATGGCGCTGTGTTGATGGCGCTGTGCTGATGGCGCTCTGCAGATGGCGCTGTGCCGATGGCGCTCTGCAGATGGCGCTCTGCAGATGGCGCTGTGTTGATGGTGCTGTGCTGATGGCGCTCTGCAGATGGCGCTGTGTTGATGGTTTCAGTCCAGCCAACAGCAGACTGAGATTCTGCTTCACTCCGATACTGAAACTCATTACAGTTTAGATTCACAGGCTGCAAAACGGCGTTTTATTCCCAGCCTTCATGTCAGACGTGACGCGTTTCTGAGCGCTCATTAGCACCAAGCTGTGTGTTTGTTGATGAATGAACTCAGTGAAGGGAACCGTAATTACATCTGAGTTCAACAGATAAACTTCAGTATGGTTTCGAAAGCAGCCCACTGCCGGTTCCTCTTCTTCTCTGCTTTTTATTTGCCTCTCTGAAAGGATAAGTTATTGTGTGGCTTAATTAGCGAGTTTTTTGCTTCGGTTCACAGAAACAATGTTGTTTGGATAGATTAGAGAAACCAGAGGAGCTGCTGCTCTCCTCCCTTCAGTGTTTTTATTTTTGTGTTTCCTGTGATGATGAGAGTTTGGTTTTTAGTCATCTCTGGAATACAATCACATTAATAGATATGAATATAAAGATGCACATATTAAATCAGAGGGAAGTTCTCCTGTTTCAGGTTCAGTTGTTTCTGTCAGCAGACGGATCATTTCATGATCCAAGATGCTCCTGCTGAGTTTCCTGCAGTTTGCAAACAGGAATAACTTTAGTGATTCTGACCAGAAATAAGAAAACAAGTTTGTTCTGATGTAACTTAAAATCTGTTATTGATATGAAAAGTTAACTTGTTTTAAGGCCTTGATTTTAGATGCATGAATTTAAGACCATTCTGAAAGGTAGCTAAGATTTTTCTCTCCTCATAAATGTTCAAACTTTGTCCAGCCATCAGGCAACAAACTCAAAAACAGCTAGCTACAGCTAGCCAGTTAGCAAGAGAAAACACAGTATATGTAGCTTGGATAAATTATTTTTAAATAAATTTAAGCCATTCTAAGTCAGACGGGATTAACTGTACCTTGATCGTTGGCCATCTTGTCTGGAAGCTCCACTGCAACAGAAACGAACCAATCAGAAGCAGAAGAGCCTCAAACTGGACGGCGGCCTCTGGCTAAAACCCCACCCACCTTTAGCCGTCCTGAACTGCACCGGCTCCGACAGAGGGCCCACTCCTTTGGCGTTTTTGGCCTGAATCCTGAAGTAGTAAACGGTGTCGAGGTTCAGATCCACGACCTGGTGGGTCAGCCGGTCGCCGCTGATGGCCTCCATCACCCAGTCGTCGATCGCCATGTTCTTATCCAGGGTGTAGAACAGGATGTAGCCTGCAAGACGTTAGCAGATTGAATGAGTTGTTTGGAAACAGACGTAGAGACAGTTTAATGCGTGGAGGCGCCGGGTGAGCGGAGGTGCAGCGCGGCCTGCTTGATGCAGCCTGCCGGGTTGTTGGAGTCGTCCTGCGGGACGCTCCGGGACGCTCCGGGACGCTCCGGGACGCTCGGGATGACCCGGGACGCTCCCGGAACGCTCCGGGACCAGAGCAGCTCGTTAAAAACAAACAGGACTGCACTGAACAGAGCAGGAACAATGGAGGGGAAGGTTTCCTGTGGAGCCGCAAACTATTCAGGTCTTTACTCTGCAGTCGCCTCCCAATATTTACCAACAGAGGCAGAAACATGAGGAGAAATGAAAACGGTGTTTCTGTGACGTGCGTCCGGCTGTCGGACCTGTGATCCGTCCGTTCGCTTCCATCGGCGGCTGCCAGCTGATCAGAACGGCGCGAGGGCGTCCTTCCCGACTGATGACCGTCAGGTCTTTGGGGGCGGAGCTTGGAGCTGCCAATCAGACATGGACACAGGTCAGCAAAATATGGACATGGTCTTTTGTGTGACGGAGTTCCTCAGGGTTCTGCTCTCAGTTTAGTCCTTCATACGTTTCCTTTTCTCACAATGTTCTTCAAACATTCATTTCTAGGGATGCACAAAACACTTATCAATATCAGGTAGTTATTGTTTAACATATTGATCAGTCAAAAAGCAAAACTGGGATGAAATCAACAACCGATGTTAAAGTCCATCTTGATATTGTGTTTCAGGAGAAGCAGCAACACAGACATGTAGGGAAATATCAATACCAGATAAATAATATCAGCAGGATTAATATTGATATCTCCTGCGTTTCCTGTTTTATCAGACATTAACTTATCACAAGATGCTGCTGGTTGTACTTCATAGTCGTCACTAAATTATCTTTCAGTCGTTATTGAATAACGGACCAAAACGTTCTCAGTCATCTGGAGGCTCAGTGACCGCCTAGCCTGTTAGCTAACAGCTACATTCATTTCCTCTGAGCTGCTAACAAACGTTGAGCTAAATATTCATGTTTCCTCTTGTCCAGCAGGCAGGAATAGAAATGAGCTCGATCAGGGTGGAGTCCAGTCCTGTTTGCACAGAAACTTGGACTGAACTCGACTCAAACGGCATTTTGGTGATTTTCACACAATCACAGTTCAAGTCTGATGATTTTGTGCAGAGTATTAATGTCAAGTCGGCGTTTTGACGCAGTGAAATATGAACCTTTGAGAGCAACATGAGAGCAACATGAGAGCAACATGAGAGCAACATGAGGGCAACATGAGAGCAACATGAGAGCAACATGAGAGCAACATGAGAGCAACATGAGAGCAACATGAGAGCAACATGAGAGCAACATGAGAGCAACATGAGAGCAACATGAGAGCAACATGAGGGCAACATGAGGGCAACATGAGGGCAACATGAGAGCAACATGAGGGCAACAAGAGAGCAACATGAGAGTAACATGAGAGTAACATGAGAGCAACATGAGGGCAACATGAGGGCAACATGAGGGCAACATGAGAGTAACATGAGAGCAACATGAGGGCAACATGAGAGCAACATGAGGGCAACATGAGAGCAACATGAGAGCAACATGAGGGCAACATGAGAGCAACATGAGAGCAACATGAGGGCAACATGAGAGCAACATGAGGGCAACATGAGGGCAACATGAGGGCAACATGAGGGCAACATGAGGGCAACATGAGGGCAACATGTTGGCAACATGAGGGCAACATGAGGGCAACATGAGGGCAACATGAGGGACATCAACGTCACAAACCTCTGAAGACGCAGCAAACAGTGAGACCAGGTTCTGGTTCCACTACTGATTCCGGTACCATGTTCAAACGGATCGAGGCTTTCAGTGTTTAAGAACCAGAACCTCAGAAAACGCTGAGTCGCTGGTTGCTATGGTAACTCCCTCCTTTCCTGTTCTAAGGAGGGAATCACCATAGCAACCAGTGAGTCAGCCCTTTTTCAGTCTGGTTAGCTGCTTTAAGCTGCTTTAAGCTAGCACAAACCTCAAGTTTGATCAGAGCGTTTCTTAATCTTTAAACAACATGATGGGAGGAATAATTATACAATTTACTTTAATTTCTAATTAGTAAGTTTAATTTAATCCAAATGAAACAGCAATGACCCCTCAGGGAAACGAAATGTCGCCGTAACTCGTCTCTTCAAAGAGTTGCTGTGGATGTTGGTACTTTGAACAGGAAGTACTTGCAGTAGCAGTCAGTCTCACATCTCATCTGAAGAGGCCTCTGACTGAAGGCTGCTAACCTGACAGTCTGATGCTAACAACTAAATATCCAGATTCGGATGAAGCTCCTCTTTAGATCCCATCTCTGAACAGATGTTTGTTTGGAGAGGTTGGATGTTTGGTTGGATGTTTGGAGATGTTGGATGTTTGGAGAGGTTGGATGTGATGAACTTCCTCCTTCTCTCTCCTCATCCATCCTCTTTGAATATGAATAAATTGAGTTACAACATTTATTTTCCCGTGGGATTCATAAAGTATTAAGTATTAAGAAGCTCCCCGCTGTAAAAATAACACCTTGTTGCCGTGGTTACACATCATAACAACTGCCTGGAAGCTAAAAAACAAGAGCAAAAATCCATCCAAACCACCTTAACTTTATGACTTTTACTTGTGATTTTAGCCGTTTTGTTGGTTCTGGTGTGTTTTGGGTCAAAGTGAGCAGAGCCGAGGCGTTCAGTGAAACCGGCTCCTCGCTCAGGTGAAACCGGCTCCTCCCTCAGGTGAAACCGGCTCCTCGTTCAGGTGAAACCGGCTCCTCGTTCAGGTGAAACCGGCTCCTCGTTCGGTGAAACCGGCTCCTCGTTCGGTGAAACCGGCTCCTCGCTCGGGTGAAACCGGCTCCTCGCTCAGGTGAAACCGGCTCCTCGTTCAGGTGAAACCGGCCTCGTTCAGGTGAAACCGGCTCCTCGTTCAGGTGAAACCGGCTCCTCGTTCAGGTGAAACCGGCTCCTCGTTCAGGTGAAACCGGCTCCTCGTTCAGGTGAAACCGGCTCCTCGTTCAGGTGAAACCGGCTCCTCGTTCAGGTGAAACCGGCTCCTCGTTCAGGTGAAACCGGCTCCTCGCTCGGGTGAAACCGGCTCCTCGCTCGGGTGAAACCGGCTCCTCGTTCAGGTGAAACCGGCTCCTCGTTCAGGTGAAACCGGCTCCTCGTTCAGGTGAAACCGGCTCCTCGTTCAGGTGAAACCGGCTCCTCGTTCAGGTGAAACCGGCTCCTCGTTCAGGTGAAACCGGCTCCTCGTTCGGTGAAACCGGCTCCTCGTTCAGGTGAAACCGGCTCCTCGTTCGGGTGAAACCGGCTCCTCGCTCAGGTGAAACCGGCTCCTCGCTCAGGTGAAACCGGCTCCTCGTTCAGGTGAAACCGGCTCCTCGTTCAGGTGAAACCGGCTCCTCGTTCAGGTGAAACCGGCTCCTCGTTCAGGTGAAACCGGCTCCTCGTTCGGGTGAAACCGGCTCTCGTCGGGTGAAACCGGCTCCTCGTTCAGGTGAAACCGGCTCCTCGTTCGGGTGAAACCGGCTCCTCGTTCAGGTGAAACCGGCTCCTCGCTCGGTGAAACCGGCTACTCGTTCAGGTGATCCCGCCCCGCTGTGAGGTCCAGTTCAGGTGACGTGTGGCTTCCAGGTAGCTTTCTATTCCAATAAGTTGCAGCGTTTTAATGAGTGTGAAGCTTTCATTAACTTCCCAGTCGGGCTGCTCCCGCAGTGAAAATGTCAAGCGCTGCCTCTCCACCTCCCTCTGACCTCCTCGTCTCCATGGAAACCAGATGGCAGGCTCGATCGGACCTTTCCTAAGTGCCTCCTTTATGAATTTCCTTCAGCGACAAAAAGCACCGCTTCGTTTTTTAAGGTTTCCTGGCAGGACGCGGCTCAAAGCTCGCATAGCGGCGCGTCTAATGAAACCGCTTGTTAAATCTGACACTCGGCGCTGGAGGAAATTACAAGTTCCAGCTGAGACCATGAGTGATGCTGACAACCTGTACTTCTCCTAAACACAGCCGGGGAAACGCCGCTTCCAGGACTCGGATCGGAAATGATTAACAGCTCATAATCAGCGCTAATGGCTGACCTGACAAATCATCCCTAATAAAGCAAAGAGTGATAATAAAGTTATGGATTAATCAACACATGGATAAGCGGATAAGCAGCATGGGAACGTGCCGAACACCCAGAGCGCGGCCAGGAGTTAAAGTGAAGCTTTTAGCAGGAATCCTGACGCTCTAATGGCTTCAGTTTCATCTTCAACTTACTGAGGAAAAGAACGAAGCTTTTATCAGAGCAACCGCAGGAATAAAGAGCTTTACAGCAGTAAAAGCTTCAAACCGACGGCCTGAACATTTGATTCCATCTGAAATGGTTTCCCTTGAAACGTATATCTGAGCGTAATAACTGCAGATGATTGGCTGCAGAGGAAAGTAATAAATGTCAGATTTAGATTGAACACCTGTTTCTGATACAGTTAAAACATTTCAAACTCGATATCATTTATGACACTGTGGCAATAAAACATATTATTGATCACAATATGATTCATTTTCACTCCCATAATTAAACAAATTAAACTTTATTTAAAACTATAATTTTCCTGTTTGGAAAGAGTAGAAAAGAAAAATCATTATGAACCTTTAATTCACTGCAATTCATTTATTGACCTATAACTGCTTTTCTTCCTTTTGTTTGCCAATTTATTGTGATGCAAATGTTATTACTGGGAGAAATAAAGATCAGAATAATGTGAAAACCTTAGATTTTTAACCAAAATACATTTTCTCCATATTCTCCATATTCCAGCTATTTGAGTTAAAAGTCATATTTTTGTGTAATTTTGTAGAAACGGCCTTCAGGCCTCAAACGTTGAATAAAAACTCTTGGTTTCATGTTTGTGCTCTTTTGCTGCGTCACAAGGCTGAACGAGTTTAGATATTGCAGCTGATGCTTCATCAGGAGCATCAGCTCCTGATGAAGCTCCTCTAATTCATCCTTCATGTTTTTCTGAAAACGACTCTTCTCTGTTTCTGCTTGACCTGCAGACCCTTTTCTGAAGCTCTTATCTCTCAACAGGTGTCTGTTGTCTGTTTCTCGCAGGAAGCGGCGGCGCTACGAGCCGTGATAAAGGAGCACTCCGTCTCCTCTGCTGCTGCTGCAGTTGTGAGCGACGGTCTGTTTAAAGCCTCCAGAGTCGGCCGATCAGCGGCAGGCTGAGCCGACTCGCTCCATCTGCTGACTCTGAATGTCAATGTATTCCAGCGGGCCTCGGGGAGCCGCCGGGCTAATGCCGTTCACGCTTAATTGGGTGACAAATCCGGCAAACACGATTGTATACATCCTGAGAGGTGGAAGCGTGACATTTTGATTCCGGCCGGCAGTTGTTGCAGACAGTCGTCGTGATGTTGCCGGGAGAGCGAGGGAAGTTTATGATGATTCTTCACTCAACCAGAACATGTTTTCAGTCCATTGTTAAACTCCTTGTTAAAAATAATTGCTGTTCAGGAAGAAAATTCTGCAACTCATTGTTTTTGTTGCACCTGTTTTTCTGAAAGCTGCTGCGGATCATAATTTACCTCTAAACAGAAAACAGGGAGAAAGCAGCTTCAAAGCAGGATTTCTGCAGGCTGCACATGAAAGATTCGTCTCCTTGTTCCGTTTAATGCTACTGGATGAAAACAGTTCATTTATTTCTGCTTGTACTTGTTTCAGATCATCAAACAAACATTAATGTCAGGAAAACCCCCAAGAAAATCAGGTAGACAGAGCTGTCTGACATAAAGTAGGCTAAAAGTTATCAAAAAACATCACAAAGCCTCAGTCGGATTCAAGATCTTCAATTCACTGAGAGTTTAGAAAAACTTGCAGAAGCAAAATATGTTCATCATCCCAAAGACCCCTGGGAAAGCGAAACCCTAAACCAACTTTATTTTTGTAAATAAACTGTTTAAATTGGTTCTGTTTGTTTCTGTGCAAATTTTTGCGTAAATATATTAAATTACACAACATTTAACCAAAACCTGACTCAGTGCTGCCCTCTGTGGGTCCAATGGTGGTTACAGCAGATGAATTTTCGATGGCGTTACTTTCATTGAACCCGGAGTCCCACTGAGCGATTAATAGATTCATAGTTTATATGTCGTCAATAAAAACACAAAACGTTTCTAGATTTCTCAGTCGTCACTTTTGTTTTCCAGAAAGCTGAAAATTCGCCAAGTTGCCAACAATTCATCATGACCTCGGGCCCTCCGCTCGTCTCCACTCTTGGCCACGCCCCCTGTGTGTCTTGACCCCGCCCACTGTGTGTCTTGGCCCCGCCCCCTGTGTGTCTTGGCCCCGCCCCCTGTGGTGTATTAATTTAAAATGTGCCTGTGGGCGGGGCTAAGGTTTGATTGGGTGCATTCCCTCCAGATGGGTTCAGTGCGCTCTGATCCGTCTCTGGCCCGTTTGTCTCGCAGGTTCGGTTCTGGTGCGAACGCGAATCGATCTCAGTTGCTCAAAGGGTTTGGAAGTTTAATCACTTTTCTTGGACGGATTTATTCCCTGAATAAATGAAATCATTTTAAAACGTCCTTTTGGGTCCACTTAGGTTCTGTTTGTTTTGGTAATCTAACATTTAAATCTGACAAAATAAGAAATAAGTTGCTCTTAAAATGTGAACTTTTCAATAAAAGAATTAAACTACACCAACTTTTGGACAATAACTGAGCCTGAGAGTCGTACCTGCTTCATACGTGGTGGCGTGGGCCGTCATACTCCAGGTGCTGGACCTCCGACCTTTGGTTACCATGACGGCGAACTCGTACATGGTGTTGGGTTTGAGTCCGGTGACGGTGTGGCTGAGAGCCGTGGTGTCTGCAGACTGGAAACACAAACGTTTCATGTTCATCAACGAGGCACGAAGAAAATTCATCAATATGTGAAGAAATAAAGAATATTGTTTTTTATTGTTTCCTCTGCTGCTGCCTGTGGAGGTGAACAAACTGCATCGATTTATTAGCTTCAGGTTTTATTCAACCTTTCTGAATATTGCAGGTATGGTAGAGGTCAAAGGTCAAAGGAAGCCTGTTGTATGAAAATGACGGTGAGTCGGGTTTCTGCAGTTATTAATAATCAGGTATCGTGGCAACTTTACTGGAAACAAATAAAACAAGATTTAATTTGATGAAAAAAATTAAAAAACAAAATTAACAAAATTATTACCATCCAACCATCAGTTCATCCAACCATCAGTTCATCCAACCATCAGTTCATCCAACCATCAGTTCATCCAGTCATCCATACAACCACCAATTAATTCATCCATCATCTATCAATCGGTTCATCCAGTCTATTAATACTTCCAACTATCAGTTATCAATCCATTCAATAATTCATCCATTCAACAACCACCTGTTAACGACTGAAGGTTGGTCATGTGGTCTGTTTCGGTCATGTGGTCTGTTTGGGTCTTGTGGTCTGTTTGGGTCATGTGGTCTGTTTGGGTCATGTGGTCTGTTTGGGTCATGTGGTCTGTTTGGGTCATGTGGTCTGTTTGGGTCTTGTGGTCCGTTTGGGTCATGTGGTCTGTCTGGGTCATGTGGTCTGTCTGGGTCATGTGGTCTGTTTGGGTCATGTGGTCTGTTTGGGTCATGTGGTCTGTTTGGGTCTTGTGGTCTGGTTGGGTCTTGTGGTCTGTTTGGGTCTTGTGGTCTGTTTGGGTCTTGTGGTCTGTTTGGGTCTTGTGGTCTGTTTGGGTCATGTGGTCTGTTTGGGTCATGTGGTCTGTTTGGGTCTTGTGGTCTGTTTGGATCTTGTGGTCTGTTTCGGTCTTGTGGTCTTCATGCAGGTGCCTGACGTTTAACAGTGATATTAACGTTACATATAAATATTTGCTGCATGACTAATAATTAACCCGTTTCTTCCTAATAAGCAGATTCTGTTTCTTTGCTTTAATCTGTGGTGAAACCAAACTCTGTGGTGGTTTCAGCGGGTCGACCCGGTCCAGTCGGCTCTGACTGTGGAGTCGGCCATTGTTCAGCAGAAACATTAATCAGCTGAAGTCAAAGCAGGAGCATCGTGAGCAATTAATCGTCCTGGAAACCAGAGCAGCGTTTGTGCCGCCTGCTGCTGAAACAGCCAGAACTCACCTTGTACTTCCCGCTGGTCGAGACGCTGGACTTCCACTTGACGGAGTAGTACCGGACCTCCGACGACTTCTGGTTCTTGGTCATGGAGTTGTCGGCCCAGGAGACGCGGACCGAGTCCGAGGACAGCGCTACGGCCTGGACTCCTACTGGGGGGATCATGGGAGTGCTGGTGTCTGGCATGGGAGTTGGGAATTTATCAAAGAGGTGGAAAAGGTCGTCCTCTAACGGGTCAATGGGGTCTGATTCACACCGCAAGCATGGGGTAAATTAACGCACAGACGTGACGGTGCACAGGCAGAAAGGAGGTGAAAGGTCGAGGATGATGACGACAGAGGAGGAGATGATGAAGAGTTGAAGAGGAGGGGAGGAAAAAACCGGAGAGAAAACAGAGACAAAGAGTAAGAGGTCTGAGACAAAAACAACCGACCTGCTACAGGAGAGGAGCCACTGCCCAGCAGGACATCCAGCCAACATGGCTGCCAACCACTGAGCGCTTTACGCTGGAGGTCTGGCTGCGGTCAGCGGCTCCGGCCGTTTAGTCAGCATGCTGCCATCAGCCGCCATCAGCTGCCATCAGCCGCCGCCGCCGCTTCCTGCTGCCACATTAAAACGTTTTCCTCATTTCAGCTCCAGAGTTAAAGCAGCTTGACTCAGATCTGCGACTCTTCATTCGTTACAGGATTTTACATTTATTTAACTTTAACAGTTCTCCTCATTCCCACGAGAACCATACAGCTAATCATCCTAAACCAGGATCTGTTATTCATTTATTCCCTCTTAAAGTCTTCTTTCTGATTTTTAAAACTTGAAAATGAAAAGGAATAATTATCTCGGCCGCGACGGCAGATAAAACCTGCGTTCTCAAACTGAACTAAATCAACTCCCTGGAAACAGTTGGATCCTTTAAACAGAGTTATGTCTTGTTTCTAAATGTTTACATTATTATTGCATGAACGTGTTGGACCTGCTTCGTCAGAACAGTTTTATCAGCAGGAATCTGAGAGCAAGCTGCTCCAATGTTCTCGGAAAACATGAGAAAACGTGTCGGAAAACAAAGAAATACTTTTGGTAAATCTTTAGAAAGCCTGAAGAAGGTTTGATCAAATTCATTTATTCAGCCTTTATTTTTAATCCAATCCAGGCAGCAGAACCTGAAGCCTGTTCAGTCCAGCGGTTTGGACCCGACAGGGATTCAGGAAACCCCTGAAGGCAGCGAGGAGGAGACAGCAGAAAACAGCCGCTGTGACCTTTGAACTACAGACAACAAAACCTGCTGCAAGCGCAAACATCTGCATTACGTTCAGCGTTTCCCACTTCGCCACGACTCAAGGTTATTTTTAGTCTCCTGCATTTATTAAACAAAACGGCCGGAAGGGAAGCTGAGCGTCTGAATGCAGAATAAATCATCTGTTAAATGTTGGAGAGACGGAAAGACGAGCATGAAAAACAGACAAACGCAACACAGATACAGAAAAAGAAGATTTTACAACAAAAAGACAGGAAGTATTAATATTAAAACAGACGTGACTGGTCATTTTTATATTGATAACCTTTAATTGTTCCACAGCAATCCATCGATGGACGGATGACGGATGGATGATGGACGGATGGATGGATGGATGGATGACGGATGGATGGATGGATGACGGATGGATGGATGACGGATGGATGGATGGATGACGGATGGATGGATGACGGATGGATGGTGAGGACGGAAGGATAAAAAAGGCGTAAATGAAAAATTTGTTGATTTTTTAAATCTTGAGGATAATCAATACATGATTAGTTCTGCATGGTTTGTTCTCAGCTCCTGCACAGGAAGTATGCGTTGTGTCATCAGGACTCTGAGCCAATCAGCAGCGGCGAGCGGAGAACCGGAGCGACTGATGGGAGGAGGAGGAGATGGATGAGGGAGGAGCGTCCGGCGATGGACAGAGAGCTGATGAGGCTGCAGGAAACGCCGCCGCCGCCCATCTGAACGCCTCAGTCCTGATGGTCCTAACTCTCCTCTCATCCCGTTTCCTTCGATCCTCAGATCACTGATTAAATGGCGGCTCGGCGGCGGCTCAGAGCCGCTGCAGTGTGGGGGCGGCTGGGCGACGACCGGCCTCTATAACGAGGACCCCGCCGTTAACGAGACCTTTACAGAGCCGGCGAATGAAAGCTGTGTGTGTGTGTGTGTGTGTGTGTGTGTGTGTGTGTGTGTGTGTGTGTGTGTGTGTGATCAGTAACAGCTTTAGGCTCTCTGCTCATCGACTCCTGACCGACACGAAGGAATGAAGAAACTCATCCAGATTATCTGAGCTCATGAGACGCATCTCTGACTGACTGCCAGAGAGCAGCAGGATAAATAAGTACACCCCGTCTGCTGCCATCGCAGGAAAGGAGCCATTAGTCACATGACTGAATGACCAAATGACCAGGATGTTAGAGGTTAGTCCATCAACCATCCATCATCAATCCATCCATCCATCCATCCATCCATCCATCTATCCATCTATGCATCCATCTCCCTCCCTCCCTCCTTTCCTCCCTCCCTCCTTCCTTCCTTCCCTCCCTCCCTCCCTCCCTCCCTACCTGTCAGTGATCTGGTCACGGCGCTCTCGTACAGAGGAACTCCCTCGCCGGCGTTGTTGAAGGCCTTCAGTGAGATGACGTAGTGAGAACTCGGCTCTGAGGGAGAGACGGCATCAGGTGAGTCTCCAACAACATCAGCACTCCAAGATGGCCGCCATTGTGTGGTCCCATTCATATAGACAGAGGAGAGGTGAAAGGTCACGGCTGTCGTTTCCCTCTCATTCCCCAGCAGGGTTCTGGTCCTGACCCGACCCGACCCGCCGTTCCGCCATGTTCCCTCCGTGTCACCAAACCGCCGCCCGGACGCTTCGCCGCATGAATTAGCAGCAGGCATGAATTATGAATGCGGCGCCGCAGCAGCTGGATGTGAGTTTTTCATTACGCCTCCATTATGAGACCTGAGAGGGAAACATCCAGCGCCGCACAAAGACGGGTCCAATTTGTTCTGGTCTCCTCTGGCATGCAAATGGCTCGGCGCTCTGCTCTCACAGGGGAGGACGTCCCCCTTCGCAGGCGCCTCACAATTAGATTTCCACTCCAAACAGCTTTCTTATTAAATTGCCTTAAATTATTGATTGTAATTAAATGAGGGGTTTCATCACGGTAATGAATTAATGGAAGAAGGGAAGAGCTGTGTCAATATTGGCAGCAGGATTTATGAGGGATGAGCGTATGGCAGCCGGAGGAAGATAACTCATGAGGAGCGGCGGGTTTACAGGAGCGTCCCCCTCTGAGGACCGCGTGTCCTCTGCGTGTTTTATCTGTGTTTTCTGCGTGTCCTCTGCGTGTCTTCTGCGTGTTTTATCTGTGTTTTACGCGTGTCTTCTGCGTGTTTTCTGCGTGTCCAACGCTCGCTGCTGGCACCAAACAGGCGGAGAACATCTTCACGTCACAGCAGGACGCTCTCTGATCCCAGCCTCTCACTGTGACCCAAACGGATCGGCTTCCCAAAAGGTCATTTTAGAGGGAATCTGTTGCTTCAGAAGGTTAAAAACCTCCTTGAAGTTTTTGGCTGCAGCGCGACGCAGCAGCTGTTCTCAGCAGAGACTTTCACCCCGAATGCTTCTGATTAACATCAAGCAAAACTGCTGGAAACCAATCAAAAGAGACCAACACAGCACAGACTAATGTAGATATATGCTGTCAGATAACGCAGAAACTTTAAAATGAAACAATATTTAAAAACATCAAAATTCATAACAGGACATAAACACATTTCCTATTCATTTTCAGATTTTTCAATATGGCCACCAGGGTTGGCATGGAAACTGAATCCATGTGTGTTTGGTGAATCATGACGTTTGTTAAACAACTTAAACATAATTTCAGGACCACTGGTGGGCGGAGCTAACCAAACCGTTAGCTTCACCAACCACTGACTCGCTAAACTACAGTCTTTGGTCTGCTAATGCTAAACACGCAAAATAATTAGAGCAACGAAACAATAAACAGAGAAAATAACAGAAAATACATCAAATCAAGAGACGCTATAATGCTACACTGTCAGTGGAAGCTAAAGCTAAATACACTAAAAACTAGCGGAAGCTAATGCTAAACAGATAAACAGATAGCGGAAGCTAATGCTAAACAGATAAACAGATAGCGGAAGCTAATGCTAAACATTAAAAAAATACTAGCAGAAGCTAATGCTAAACAGATAAACAGATAAAAAAACTAGCAGAAGCTAAAGCTAAACATTAAAAAAATAAACAACACTCGACATAGAAAGTGTGGATGAGGCGAGTCGGACCCGCTCGGCGGGACCAGAACCCACCCAGGTTCTCGATGGAGTAGTATCTCTGCTTGCTGTCCACGCGGACCGTCTCGGCGTACGGGCTTCCCACTCCGTAGCCGATGATGTAGCCGCGGACCAGGATGTTGGGGCTGAGCGGCGGCGTCCAGGACATGATGATGCTGTTGGGCAGCGGCCGGACGTGCAGCGAGCTGGGCTGGTCCGGAACCTGACTCTCTGCCAGAACCAAACCACAGAAGAAGAGTCAGCGTCACGGCCTGACACGTCGCGTTAGCCTCAGATTAGATGAGTCTAGCGGCCCGGCTGCTCCCTGGGGGGCCTCACATCGCCTCTGAGCGATAATCCATTGAAATCAGGTTTCCGTCTCTGAGAGACGCAGTTAGCAAAGATGTGTTTGTTGTTCAATCTGAGCGGCTTCCTGCTGAGCAGAGCGTCGCGTTCCTGATCTCCAGCATGAAGAGGAATCATTAATGCTGCTGTTTGTCTTACGCTCATCTGAGGTCACAAATGAAGCATCAGCTAATTGTTTTTAACGCCATTACAAGTGTTTAAACAGCTGCTATTTATTAAGAAATGTCTGGCTGGGCATTTCCTCAGCTCCCTCCTATGGATGCTTATTAAAGGCAGTGATAGAAATAAAAAGGATGGATTATAACAGCAGTGATTCATTAATGCAGCATCCTAATATTTCACTCTGTTAAATAAATGCTCATCGTTAAGCAGCTTCCTCCTGACCTACAGTTGGAAAATGGGTTTTACTCACTTCTTCATGAAAAAAGAAAATGAGCTTCACTTAAAGCCAAATTTTACTTTTTATTCTTGAAAAGCATTAAAAATTAATGCATACTGTAAGAAAACCTGTTTTGCACCATATTATCATTTTCTGTGATGCATTTCTGGTGAGTTTAACCCAGCAGCCTTTGTTTCTTATTCTGCAATGATATTTTGTTTCCTTGGTGAGTCCAGTCGTCCCTCCCCCCCAGTTAGCAGCTCTCCATCGGCCCCGCGGCCCCCAGAGACCAAACCTGCGCTCCATCGACCCGCCGCTTCTCCGCTGCTCAAATATTTATGTGTTTGGAAAGAGGAGGAAGGCGCTTGTTGTTGTACAGTTTACCGTCCAAATCGTTCTCCGGCGTCTGGGCGGTGAACCAGTCGCTGGAGGGACCCGTTCCGTTCACCGTCATGGCCGCCACCTGGAAGCTGTACTGACTGCCCTTCTCCAGACCTGAACGGCGACAGAGGAGAACGAGCGCGTCATTACACCTGACATTCAGCCTGAACTTTTCAGGCGCCGCCGCCGTGAATAACCAACGACGCTCGAGTGACTCTGAGGAAACCAGGACTGGTGGAAACATTCTGGTTTCCAACCAGTCTGTGGTTTAACGGCCAGCTGTTGGTCAGTTTCATGTTCTGATCCACAGGAAACCATTTCTGGACCAAAGTGGATCCGTGTTCAGTTCAGGTCCGAAACGGTTACATGGTTGAGCTGAGGACTGGTTTGGTCTGATTGGTTGACTGGATGGGTTCAGTTGGGTTCAGTTGGGTTCAGTTGGGTTCAGTTGGGTTCAGTTGGGTTGGTTGGTCTGTCTGCTGGTTTGGGTCGGATCGTTGGGTTCACTGGTCAGATGGACATTAGCTGCTTAGCTAACTAGCGGCTGCTGGAACAGTAGAGGAGTTTAGGTAACTAGTTACCAATCTAGTCAGTCAGATTGGTTAGTGCAGTTGGATTAGGATTAGGCTCCTCGGATTGGTTGAATCACTGGGATTAAAAAATAAAATCTAATTTTAGGAAACAGAATGTTTCTCATTTGTTGCCTCCAGGTGTTTTGTTGAAATATCTGGTAAAATGTGATCAGTAATTTTGCTCCAGGCTTCATTTTGGTCGAGTCGTTAAGCCATTTGTTCACATAAACCAGTAAATATTCACATTACAGCATCATTAATGTGTTTCTAAACGTGATGATGAAGATGTTAAAGCTTCAGCTAAAGATGCTAACACTGCACTGGGGCTGGATTAAACCCACAGATTACAATAAACAGTAAAAATAATAACTTTGTCATCTCAGCCCTGCAATAAAACATATACATCTAAATGTTGTGCGTATTAAATTTCCATAAAGGTTTCCTGAGGCAGCCGAACGAACAGCAGACAGCAGATTAGTCTGCGACTCAACCGAACGGCGACCAGACAGGCAGATGGAGATAACCATCACTGAGAGAAATAATGAAAACAGAGATCAGTTTCATTCAAATCTGGCAGAGCTCAAATTGAAATAATAGCTGGTGGCACTTTGAATGCAGCCACACACACAAGCAGCGAGCGGCCATGTTTTATGCTAATGAAGCTTTTCTACTGCGGGAGAGGAAAACACAGACATGCGCAACAACCGAGCAGAAACAATGTTTCACATGTACATGCATTTAGTTTGTCTATCCCATCAAGATTTCTTTATGCTGGAGACTGAAAACGACGTCACTTTCACAAAAGTCCTGCTGTTTCGTTACTGATTCATAAAACAAGCTTTTAATTTACAGACGAACCATAAAACACCTGAAGAGAATCAGACTCCGAACGGATCAGGAAGCTTGGACTCACCTGTGAACAAGTACCAGAAGTTGTTGGGTTCGATGGCCTCCTGGTCGCCACGGCGACCAGTCTTCCTGTATTTGATCTTGTAAGCGGTGATGATGCCGTTCTGGGCGCTGCGAGGGGGCGGCTGCCATGACACCTTGATGCTCTGAGGGAAACAGAGAAGAAAAACAAATTTGTCATCTTTCACGGTCTGTTTACTGCTCTTCAGCTACTCTGTTGTTGTTTTATTGATGAAGCTAACCATGCAGGTGCACTCTGGTAATGAATTCACAGAGATAAAACTCCTTCCTGACAGTTGGCACCGAGCACAACGATTAGCACTGTTAGCCAAACAAAGAGCAGAGGAAGAAACGGAGCTTTGAGGTCAATTCAAACATTTACGGCTTCAGGGATCAGAAGGAGGTTCAGTCATTCAGTTTCACTTCAATCAGGAGAAAAGGAAAAGTGGCCTCTGAATTTCTTGGTTATTAATAATGAAGCAGCAGCCAGCGCCTGGACGGATGGCTAGAAAACATTTATTAATGTTCTCTGAAACATGTAGGAATGAAAACTGTTTAAATCACTTCAGAGGAAAAGTGAAAGTTCGTCTGCAGAACGAAGCAGGTTCAGATGAAACAACAGTTATTGATCTGGAATCAAACCGATGGAGCTGATCTGGATGTTCCTGAACAAATATGGATTCTGTTACATCCGTAGATACAGGCTGAGTCGGTTTGGTTCCCAGTCATTGGGTTGGACTGGTTGGGTTGGACTGGTTGGGTTGGACTGGTTGGGTTGGACTGGTTTGGTTGGACGGGTTTGGGTTGGACTGGTTTGGTTGGACTGGTTTGGTTGGACTGGTTTGGTTGGACTGGTCAGCTGGTGGACTGGTCAGCTGGTTGAGCTGAGCTTGATTCGATGTTGGTTTGGTTGGGTTGACTGGTCCAGCCGGCAGCTGTCCAGTCGCTGCAGTGACCAGGCGTCTGGCATGTTGAACATGGTGCGTTTGGGAAGCGCTGCAGCAGCAGAGACTTGAGCAGAGCTGCAGCTTCAGAGGTTTCTGGAAACGGATCCCTTCAGGATTCGGACTGTTTCAGCCTCCAGTTCCAATCTCCACTTCCTGGCTTTTGCTGCCACCACATCAGCACCAATTACCAGGCAGTTAGCACCTGATATTCAGGTCCAGTCACGCCGGCAGGCCAACGCCGACAGACGGGTCCAACAGTCCAGCACACGGAGGACGGAGCCAAGAACACAACCCAACCTGCAGGACGCTCGATTACACCAGAAAACCTGCTGACATGTCCTGTAAACATCCATCCTGGTCGCTCAGATTAGCGGCATGACAGGAATCCAGAGCAGTCTGTGTTTTCATGACCCTGTAAAAACAAAGCGTCAACCTGAGCTGCTGCAGCAGACGTCCGTTCAGCTTCTGTTCTGCGGCTCGTCTGGATTCATTGTCTGCTGCGCTTCCATCTGTATGCATGCGGAGTGTTTCGGTGTGTTTGTGTGTGAGCCGGCTGTGTGTTGAATGAATTTTAATTGCTTTATTTGCATGTTAACAACCCACCTCTGCCACACACACAAACACAGATGCAGCAGATGTTGGCTGGGCCTCCTGTGAGCTCTGCTCTGCCAGGCAGCTGCCATCGCCGCTCAGCTCTCCCTGCGACCCCAGTGGGTTCGCTGGGCTGAACACTAATCAATGAACATTAATGAATCAGAAAAGTAATTCTGTTTTCTCTCAGCAACTAATGCAGTCATAAGTTGAGCTGCTTCTTGTTTCCACTCCCAGCTGCCTGAATGAAAACCTTGTTGCTGATTTTTACTGTTTGTTGGTTTCAGTTCTGCCAGTTTGCTCATATTCCTCCCATCAGGAACAGAACCAGAAGCAGTTCAGACACAGCAGCTCCACAGTTCAGTACGTTTTCATCTGGCGAATGCATTTTGAACATTTCACACGATTCAGCTGGATTTGCTTTGTCAGATTCTCCAGCAGACAGACGGAGGTCTGAACATCCGCCAAGCTGAACATCCGCCTTCACCCTGAATCTGACAGGTTGAAGGCTGAGTGTCTAACAGCACAGGAGCACCTCAGGGCTCTGGACTCTCACCAGACACTTTCACACTGTGAGCTTCAGACTTCCTGTCATCTGCAGAAACACGGATGAGTCTGCTGCAGCAGCTCCTTTCTGGACAGGATCTACAGAAACTGAAGGAAGCTGATCGGCTGCAGCATCTAATCCTCCTTCAGGATGAATGGATGAATTCAGAAACAGTGCAGTGAAACCTGCGTGGTCTGTTCTGCTGTTGCTCTTGTTTCCATGGCGATCGTTTCCTCCCAGCATGCTTTGAGCTGACCCCCGATTCTGACAGATTCCTGCAGTCAAGCTGGTGGTCGGCGAGTTTCCCTCCACCAGGCGCACCGGGCCGGGTATCGGACCGGGTATCGGACCGGGTATCGGACCGGGTATCGGACCGGGTATCGGTTCGGGTATCGGCCGGGTATCGGGCCGGGTATCGGTTCGGGCCGGTGGCGGAGCCACAGAGGAATTCATTAACATTTGGCAGCACCTGTTTCCTCTGCTGCTCCTCATCCTGCTAATTGATTAGAGCAGAGCTGATTAGGAGGAGCTGACTGAAGCGCGCCGCGGCCACAATCCCTCCAAACTGCCTCCTCCTCCTGCAGCCTCGCGCTTCATCACCCAATTAGCCACTCTGACAGCACATCGTTCTCAGCGGGGTCTCCATGGAAATGCTACAGAAGTTAAATTCATGTTGTAACAACTCCCACAAAGACACAAGGAGCAAACCATCCATGAAGGACGCAGCCAGAAACCTGGACTCTGAGCAGAACCCAGAGTTTCTCCAGGCTGCAGCTTCACCAGCAGAAACATCAATAAATCCATGAAACTCTCATTAACAGCTGCAGCGACGAAGCCGTCAGGACGAAGCCGTCAGAACGGCCGTCAGGACGAAGCCGTCAGAACGAAGCCGCAGCGACGAAGCCGTCAGGACGAAGCCGCAACCATCCATTCATAAATCACAGTAATTAATTTTTCTGGCTCCATTTTTAAACAGATAAAAGAAACATGAGAAAAACAAATGTCATAAGATGAATAAACAGATTTAACTGATAATAGACAGCAGCTCTTTTAGATCTAACGACTCGTTTTAAACACTTATTTTATTTCTTAAATTAGTTTATTTTTATTCTATTGTTTACTTTAAAAACAATGTTCAGTTTTTGTTTTATTGGAATTTTTTAATTTAACAAATTTTCAATAGTAATTTAGTTTTATTTAAAAATAAAAACTATTAACTTTTCTAGTGTTTAGTTCATTAAATGTATTAAAATGAAAATGTATTACAGAATGTTAATAAATAATTGTTATATATATATATATTTTACATTATAACTTTATAACAATATAATTCTTAGTTCTTATAATTATTATGTTATAACAAAAATATAAATATTGACTTTTTCATTCATTCATTTAAAAAATACTGTAATTAACTTATAATAATGTTATTCCCTTCTTTATTTGATTTGTTCTTATTTTTTAAATCCTTATTAAATGTTTAATTAAATAATAAGTTATAATAATTATTAAAACAATAAAAAAGTAACGAGTAAAGCAGGACAGGCAGCTGTTACTCTCAGGCCTGGAGTCCCACCAGGCTGCGATCTGAGCCCCCTGCTGTGTGAGGGGGGGGTTCACACACACACACACACACACACACACACACACACATACACACACTACACACACACACACACCCAGGCACACACACACACCTACACACAACAGACACACACACACACACACACACACACACACACACACACACACACACACCCAGGCACACACACACACCTACACACAACAGACACACACCCAGGCACACACACACACACACCCTGATCGCAGAGCGAAGCCCTTCAGGAGGCGATGATGAATCCAAGAGTAAAACAATCGTTTTGTTCTTAATGTTTGTCTGGATCTCCACACATCAGGAATATAACAACATGCAGCTGTTTAGTGCAGCGGCGACTCCAGAGCGCAGGAGGGCCAAGCGGAGCCGTGGCCTCCTGCGCCGCCTCCAAACGGACCAGAACCTGTTTCGCTTTTAATTTTCCCTCCGAACACGAACAACATGCAGAGAACAAAACTCTGGTATAACAGAAAGAAGGTGGTTCTGCCCCACCAGGACCAGAACCACCCAGGACCAGAACCACCCAGGACCAGAACCACCCAGGACCAGAACCACCCAGGACCAGAACCAGGACCAGAACCCCAGGCCCAGGACCAGAACCAGGCCAGAACCACCCAGGACCAGAACCAGGCCAGAACCACCCCGCGGCCCCACCAGGACCAGAACCAGACCAGAACCACCCCACTGCCCCACCAGGTCCACTGCTCCTTAATTAGCCGAGCGGCTCTTGGATTCTGTTGTTTTTCCATCTGGACTCTTTGAAATCGATGGACGAAAACACTTTGAAAGGAAAGCAAAACTTTAAACTTGGACTAGAATTAATTCAGCCGGTTCCTCCTGACGTTTGTATGCAGCGCTGCAAACAGAACGCACACACGCACACACACACACACACACACACACACACACACACACACACACACACACACACACACACACACACACACACACTGTGAGAGTCGATGTGATTGCTGCTTCCACCCAGAGGACAAGAACAAACAATCACAGATTGAATTCAGGGTCTGTTTACCCACCTGGTTCTTTGTGGGACTGTGTCGTGTGTGTGTGTGTGTGTGTGTGTGTGTGTGTGTGTGTGTGTGTGTGTGTGTGTGTGTGTTAATGCCCTCTGGGTAAAAGGACCAATCACAGGGAGGCCAGAATGTCTCCATTTGCTCAGTAACATAACATTCAACACCAGCTCTGCACGCGCTCAGAAAGCAAACAGCAGCGAGTTCAGAACCGAGCGGCGATCATGGAGTCACGTTTGTAGAATCACGTCAACGCCACGTCTGAACATATGAACACATGAACATTGAATATCTGTCTCCACATTGAAACTCTTCCCAGGCCTGAACTCTCATTCCTCCCATATTTCCAGTTCAACCGCCGTTGCCATGACAACGTGGCTGCCGATGCCTGGCAGTCGGAGCCCAGGGCGTCGTTTGGGGCCAGATCGGGTCCACATGGAAATATTTACACCCTTTACTTGTACTTGTCTAAAACCGACAGAACAACAGGAAAGAGAAGCAAAAACATAGAAATGAAAATCTGAAAAGTGCGGCGTGTGTTTGTTTTCACCCTATGGTGATAAAAGTGGTGATAAAAAGTGTTTCCATCACCAAACTGCTCACAGTAACTGCATGTAATTATCTTCAGTTTACAGAAGCAGAGGAGAAAACGGTGAAAACATCAACCTGACACTTTCAGTTTCTTAGAAACATATTGGAATAAACACATATTGAAGAGTCAAGTTCACCAATATGGTCATCAAGGTCAATAATAAGACTGCTAAGGTCACACATTGGGCCATGAACATCAATAATAGGGCCGTTAGGGTCACATATAGGGTCACCGAGGCTATTTATAAGGACATTAGTCTCAGTGTTGGGGTCATTAGGGTCAAAAAGGGCAGTTACTGTCACTAATAGGGCCATTAAAGTCACTTATAAAGGTATTGAAATCATTATTAGGTTTGGTTTGGGTCACAAGTGGGGTCATTAAAGTCACTATTAGGTCAGTTAAGGTCACCTGAAGGGTCTGTAGGGTTCCTTATAAAACCATCAGGATCATTTTTAGGACCTTTAAGTTCCCAAACGGGCCATGAGTCACTAATATGCCTGCTGAGGTCACTATTAGGGCTGTCAAGCTCCCTGTGGGGAACTGGTCCTTCCTCTGTTCACTCCAGTGTTTGTGTGGTTTTGTGTCTGCCAATCCAAACCCGTCAGACGATGTCAGGAGTTGTTTTGGTCTCATGTCTGAAGGTGTGAATTGTTGCAAAGCGCCTGAGGAGACGAGTCACAGCTGCAGCTGGCTGTTAAAGACATGAAACCCGAGGCCACCGCCTCTGTTTTCCTGCTTCTGTCCTGCTTTGCTCCACACTGGAGATCTGTACAAACGTATTTCCTTTGACTAGGCCTTTAAAGGCCTGTTAGGTTGCTCTGCTTTCACCACAGGATGCAGCCACAGCGACCTGAACCCAGCTCTCCAGGGACTCCTGGGTAAAATCCCCACATCTCCTACATATTGTATATTCCTCTGCTGTATGTTCAACCAAGTGTTAACACACACACACACACACACACACACACACACACACACACACACACACACACACACACACACACACACACACACACACACACACACACACACACACACACACACACTCACACACTCACTCCAGACTCCAGGAAAGTTGAGGAAATGTCACATTTGTCTCAAAAGTTGGTCTGACACTAACAAACTTGACAAGAGCAGGAAGTTTTTTTCTTTTTCTTCCCTCAGCATCGACTTGCAGGGAAAGCGATTCAGGCAGGACTCACATACACAAACACAGACGCACAACTGCAGCGCCTGACGCAGGCTGTGTGACAGCTGAAGAGCGATCTGCTGGATGCCGCAGCGGCTCGGCGAACACGCCAGCCGACAGAAATGATTACAGCTGCAGGTTGGATTTAGACCTGCCTCCACCGCCACCATCCAGTCAGCAAACCAGCTGACTTTATGACTGTGCAGCCGCACCAAGGACCCGACACTTCATGGGCTCTGACGGAAACTCTGGTTCAGATGCTTTAGATGCTTCCTCTGGCTTTAACTCAATCCTGTCACTGGTTTCCTGCAGTCTGGAACCAAACTCTTCCTCCCACTAGCGGACTGGGAAGTTACAGAGTCATGAAGTCAGAGATGGAGGTCTGATAAGAGGCAGTTTTATGTAAAAATGCTGCTTATGTCAAATCATTTAAAAGAAATTTGACTTTTGAAATTGGGCCTCTGTCTCTTTAAGAAGCTCCTGCTGTTACTGAAGCCCCACCTCCAGGAAGTCATGCCAACATGGCTCCTCTATTAACCCTTTCACAGCATTTTTACCAGCGTCGCTCTGAGATGAGCTCAGCAGCTGTTTGCTAATTGCTGCTGGCTAGTCTGAAGGGGCTGAGTGGGGGAGGAGCTGCGGCCGGAAGGCGGGGCTAAGTCCACCCATACATATAACTTTATTATATTTTTGGACATCATATTATTTCCACATTATTCTGTTTCCATTCTTGTGACTTTATTGTCTGATTCATTTTCTTACAGTCACGTTATGATCAAAGTCGCATTATTGAAACTTTTTGTTTCTGTTATTATTGTGACTTTATTCTGGTAATATTAATATTTTTGTATTATTTTGTTACATCATTTATTCTCTTACTGTTTAAACTTTATTCCAGTATTGTTATACTTTTCCTATCACTAATGTAACATTTTGTTTCTCATCACCGATTCTCGTTTTCCTTCAGAACTTCCTCAGTCTGGAGACGTTTCTTCATCTTTAAATGTTTTGATCTTTTTTATAATCTCGGCGCTCGTGATCGACGAACAAAATGTTCAGCAGCTTCTTTTCTTTTCACTGTGAGATTCACTGAGGAGGCTTCAAACTCCCAGAGTCAGAGCATCCAACGACTGCCGGGTTCTGATCCGCCCGGTTCTGATCCGCCCGGTTCTGGTCCGCCCGGTTCTGGTCCGCCGGGTTCTGATCCGCCCGGTTCTGATCCGCCCGGTTCTGATCCGCCCGGTTCTGCTTTCATCTCCAGAACCACCGCCGAGTCGGAGGCGACCCGTTTGTGGCGTGAAAGTGTCAGGTTCTGTGTGACTCCAATCCAGATGATTTTAATTCTCTGTTTGGTTTAAAGTGAAGAAGAACAAAGAGAAACGACCCAAACGGACCCAAACGGACCCAAACGTTCTGGCTCTGCTGCTCTGATTATCACTTCATCGCGGCTCGCTGGCCACATTCGGCTGAGCGGCTCAGATCAGCAGCGATAAACACGATTCAGTTAAACTCTAAACTCCCAGTAAATCCGGCTGGATTCAGTTTCCTGCTTGGTTAAAGCAGGCCGACTCTCTGCGTTGGCTGCGGCGGCGTTTGCTCAGGGCGCTATCGGCTAACGGGGCGCTGCTGCTACAGTTCAAACACCAATCACAAAGAATAAACATCCCGGATGTGCAGCCCTGATGAAGCCGTTTCTTCATTCTTTGCATTGAAAATACAAAAATCTGAAATTATTATTCGGACTTATTGACGAGGAGCTCTGACTTAAACATTTTCCGTCGTTTCTCCGGTTGAATTGTTGCCGGTTTTAGTTTTCTGGGTCTGAATTCTGTGCAACTAGAACCATTTTTCTGATCTTTTTGGTGTAACCATGGCAACAGGGTGTTTTTCAACTGGTAGCGTTCACCTTTCCACCATGTTTCCTGAGGCGCAGCTAGTTAGCTTTAGCGTTAGCTTTAGCTTTAGCTTTAGCGTTAGCGGGAGGATCCATGCTCACAGGGGAACCTGTGAAGCTCCGCCCTCACACCGATGGTTCGCTCGCCGTTTGTTCATCCTCTCTGTTCCTTAGTGGATCAAACTTCTCAACTTTCCTGAGGAAGGTTCAGAAACGTCCAGCAGTGTAAAGGTCAGAGGTCAGAGTGAGAGGCAGGATCAGACGCTCGCCCGGCCGGGTTTAATGAAATGTCGACCGTTTTATTAAACGATGGACTAAACGAGGTCGGCGCTGCGGAGCGAGGCGAATTCTTCTTCATGGGTTTTAGATTCGTTCATCATTTCCTGAGCAGCTGCTTCGATTAAAGAGGCGACTCCTGCTAACGGAGCTGCAGCTCAACGCCGGATGTTTCTCCCTCTAACGAGCTTCTCAGCCAAACACGAACATGACCTTTGACCTCCAGATGCTACAAACATCTGCCAAGCTAAGTAAACCCAGACCGCCTGATGACCTCTGACCCCGTCTGCAGAGCGAATCAGAGAGTGAAGCGACAACGTTTTCGGTTTCCCATGCTTAGACAGGAAGCAGGAAGTGGACAGTAACCGTGGCAACGAGCCGCAGCACATCAATCAGGAGAAACGAGGTCAGATCACCGGAGAGGAAGCTCTGATTGATGAGCTTCCTGAACGCTAACGAGACCCGGAAACGACTCGGACCTGATCCGGTCCAGGCTCCAGGCTCTAAACCGGACCGGGTTTCCATCCAGTCCAGAACCAGCCTGGGTTTCTGATCGCAGTCCAGCTGGGTCCAAACAACCAGAAATGATCTTCAGGTCAATTTGAAACAAGTTCTTCAGCACGGCAGTGGCAGCATCATGCTGTGGATGGTGGTCAGTGCAGAGGCGAGGACTTACCCGGGACAGGACGACCTCCAGGGTGATGTTCTGAGGAGGAGCGCTGGGAACTGCAGAGACACACACACACACACACACACACACACACACACACACACACACACACACACACATCAGATTCAGAATTTTGTACAAATAAAATCAGATTTAATGAACTCAATCAGAAAACGTTTTCTCAGTTAGTGAAGAGTTTCAGACTGACTCAGTGCTGCTCCAAATCAGAATCACAAATCAGAAAATGTTTCTGCCTGGGACTCATGAACCGGGCTGTGGGCAGAGTTAGCTCTCCGTAGGTCAGACACAGGAACCACCTGGGAGTTTGTTTTATTTACTGCCATCAATCAGACCTGATGGCTTCAGCTGAGACAGGAAGCAGATGGACACACCGGCAGACTGAGCCAGCAGGGCGGCGCCGCAGGTTCACTCTGCTCATCATTATTCTGGCCCCAATGTAGCCCCATACAATAAAGATTAACTAGAAACATTTTGAAACCAAAATATTTTTAACAACTGATAAATAATTTAAGAGTGAATAAAAGCATCGAAACTGAAAGAAGTTCTTCACTATTTTTAGGTTCAAACTTATTTTGGGCACAAATTTTATGGCCCCAATTTAGCCCCATACGATAAAGCCTGTTAGTGAAAATATCTCTTTAACTGGATTGATTTGAGCGCTGATGCTCCCGCCTGTATGTGGCCTGCAGGACAGATTTATGTGACCGTCCAGCAGGATGTGATGTTCGCATCAACAGACGGCGCCCGGGCCGCAGCGACTCGTCCAATCAGAGGCCTGATGGAGGATCTGCAGCTTATCGGCTCGTTCAGCTGCTCAGCTCCTCTGTTTCGAGTTTTATTGAGGATTCAATTAGCCCGCCAGTCGCAGTTATCACGGCGGCCCAGATGGTGCGTCCACAAAACGTCTCCGTGTCGGGTATTACTCACGCCGTTTATGGGCCGACCGCACAGAGACAGACGGCTTATTAACGACGGCTCTGAGCGGACGGGGCCCGCTATCTGGTTCTGACTGATGGACAGAACCGGGCCCTCAGATCCTTCACGTTAAGCCTTCGTAGGAAAACGCATCCGGTCTCGACCCGGTTCTACGAACATCAGCTCAGAACAGCTGAGCATTAGCATCAGTTCCCACTGAACACTGTGCTGGTAGAGATTCAGCATTAGCTCCCGCTAAACACTTTAGCATTAGCTTCTGTTGCTACAGGGTGTTAGCTTCAGCTTCTGCTAAATATGGTGTGAGTAGCTTTAGCATTAGCTTCTGTTGGTACAGCATTTTAGCTTCTGCTAAACATAGTGTAACTAGCTTTAGCATTAGCTTGTGCTTAACACCATGTTCAGCATTAGCATAGCTACTGTTTATAATGGTGCTTTAGGGCTAGCCTTGCTAACGTTTTAGCTAGCGGTGCCGCCACTGCTCTGTATAAATCAACATTATTCTCTTTTTGTTTGTATTTCTTCTAATTTCTTTGATTAATTTTGTTTCTGAAACATTTTCTAAGTTTCTTCATCCTGTTTCCTCTGTGTGCTCCAGCAAACAGAGGCTGAACTGTGTGTGTGTGTGTGTGTGTGTGTGTGTGTGTGTGTGTGTGTGTGTGTGTGTGTGTGTGTGTGTGGGGGGACTCCATTAACGTGTCAGGCTAAAATGAAGCCGCTCTCTCTCTGCTCCTCTCTGGTTTAATTAAAGACCCCCAACGTCCCCTAATGAAACTCCTGCCAGCAGGGAGGCTGAGACGAGCTAAAGAGGCTTCACACACACACACACACACACACACAGCCAGGTAATAACCAGCACCTGGTCCAATTACTCAGCTCCTGCTTGGTAACTGGGACCAGTACAAACCAGTCAGCCTCACTGGGAGCTTTTGCACTTTAATCCTATGAGACGTTTTATCGTCCAGATTTATTGAAGTTTCTGTTTCCCACGTTGAAGAGTCGAAACGACGACGACGTTCTGCTGTTTGTTTCGACCTGCAGAAAGTATTCACACCCCTAAACTTTGACACGTTTCATGGTTTTTAAATGTTTGTTGGGATTTTATGGGTCGGACTGAAGCAAAGTTCTGCTCTGTTAAATGGAAGAAATTAGTTTTTAAATCTGAAAAGTGCGGCAGGCTCTTTTACTCTGATACCCTCAGACAATAGCAGATGGAAACGTTAGTTGAACTCTCTGCTCAAATGAGATGAAAGTAGATTCTCCTGGTGAAACACGGCGGTGGCAGCATCATGCTGCATCATATTTCACTTTCAGTAAATATCAACTAATGAAATCTGTTCTCATTTTAAACAATCAGCATTTGTGTAAATGTTTAGGTTTAAAAATCACGTTTGCATGAAGAAGTTGATATTTGTGGAAAATGAATGAAAAATAAAATCTCATTTCAAACTGATGACAAGAAAAACGGATATAAAAAAATGTTCAGGTTGTTTAGCGTCAATCTGTTGTGGAAATTCAATAAACGATTGTTTGAAAAGCTGCTGGAACATGAAGTTATTAAATTTCTTTTAAAAACGTGAATCATCGTCCTGGACCCACATAAAGAGACGAAAAGTGTTTTTAGGATTATTGATATTTCAGATGGAGGTTCCCGGCTCACCGTCTGAGAGCGTCGTCACGGTAACGGTCTCGGAGGCGGTGCCCGGTCCGTAGCGGTTGATGGCCAGAACCCGGACCGTGTACTCGGTGAACCTGTGGAGTCCGTCCATCTTGTAGTTAATCCCGCTCACCTCCACGCTCTGGACGGAGACGCAGAGCACAGATTAACGCGGCGCGGCGCCAAACGGCTCCGGAGCCACGCCCGGCGCTCACCTGCTCCTTCCCGGACGGGCTCTCGGTCCACAGCAGCCGGTAGCCCAGGACGGGTCCGTTAGGGAGGCTGGGCGGCTCCCAGCTCACCTGGATGGAGGTGGGGGACAGAGCCAGCGCCCGCAGAGACTCCACCCTGCTGGGGACCTGGACTGTAGGGACACAACCACAGGAAGAGACGCTGCGCGTGAGCAGCTAGCGCTACAGCTAGCTGCTGGTGGCATTTCCGCTAATGAGCTAACAGAGGAGCTAATGCTCATCTTAGCGCTTTGGCTCACTTTGAAAACATCAAAATAAACTGAACAACATCTCAAAACTATTTTCAGCTTTCAAAATTATTTCCGGAACAAATTTTATGACCCCAATGTAACCCCATACAAAAAGAGTTTGAGACAAAAATTAACATTTTCAGTTGAGAGAAAAATATTTGAAACAAAAAACCAATGAAAATTAAAGATGAAACTCATAATTTAAAAATTTTTTAAAACTTAAAGCTGCTTCTTGGTTAGAGAATTATTTGGCACCAATTTAGCCCCATACAAAAGTTAGATGAAAAAAAACGAAATGTTTCAGTTTCAGGTTGGAAACATTTGACTTTTTTCAAAATGAAAAAAATGTCAAAACACTTTTCAGTTTCAAAACACTGCTGTGAGGAATCTGGCCCTGATGTAGCTCCATAGGGCCGGAGGCGGCTTACGGTCAGGCTTGGTGGCGATCTGCAGGGGGGCGGAGCTGCGGCCGGGCCCCGCCTCGCTGTACGCCACCACCCTGAAGCTGTAGCTCTCCTCCGGCTTCAGGTTGGACACGGTCAGCTCCAGAGACTCCGGCTCCGACACGTTCACTGACCGCTCCCTGCGTGGGAAAACACGCCGCCATGAGTCACCGCTCCTGCCTTTGTGAGATAACCTGAGTGTTAATCAGCTGTAGTCTGCACTAATCCCCCCGAGTCTGGAGCTAATCCAGGGATTAAGAGCCTCTGGACTGTCACCTGGTCAGAGCCGAAACAATCAGCTGATTTCCTGCAGCGCAGAGAAACGGCCTAGTTAAAGTAAGCTCAGATCCCATCCTGACCCGGTTCGTCCATCAGAACCAGAATGAAGGTTTTAATCTGGAAACTTCTGCTTCCAGATTAAAGAATCACATTTTTCATTCAGCACAAAGTTTTATTTTCACCTCTGATCAGAAACTGAAAATAAATTCATAATGTTTATAATACGACCAGAAAAACAAGGAATAAAAATAAAATAATAATTTCCAGTGAGATTATTAAACATCCATCTATAATCCATCTGGTTTTTCTCTCCGGATCTCAGAACCAGACATGAGCAGAAGATCATAGATCAATCAGCTTATTGATGAGCCACAATCAGTAAAATCATCTTCGTCCCCTGATCCTCCAACGCTCCCTCCATCTCTCTCTCTCTCTCTCTCCATCTCTCCTTCCCTCCCTCCCTCCCTCCCTCCCTCCCTCTCTCTCCTTCCTGAGTCGGTGTCTGAGGTTCTGCGCTGCATCGTCCTGTGAATCATTGGAACTGACAAACCCTCAGCCTGTGTTCCTGTGTTCATCAGGAGAACTGACACAATCTCTTTATCCGTCGCTTTCAGGGCTGAACTTCCTCTGGTTTGATCTCGGCGGGCCGGCGGCTCCCTGAGGGAACCGGCTGCCGCTCGCCTCAAGCCGACCCGACGGATCAGAACCGCAGGTTTCATCTGTCATCTCCGCTGCTTCAACGCTTTCTGAGTGAACTAACGGAGAGTTGATCCTCCTTTCTGGGCCCGAATCCTCTGATGATGTAGAAACACTGGAAATGAGACCAAACTAACTTCACAGCTTCTTAATGTCACCGACACTCTGGGAAAAATGTCTTGAGTGAAATAACTAATTACTGCCTTCAACACCAGCTGCTGTTTCTTGCTGAAAAGTTACTTCTGGGTTCGTTTTGATTTGTTTGTACTGGTTTATAGACCTAAAACACTCGGTGAGGTTAAAGTTTTCTATGATTTCACTGTGATAGATCAGCAGGAATTAGAGCAGAAATGTCAACTGGACTAAAAGTAATTAGAAATCTGAAAAGTGTGGCCTGTTTCATACTTATTTGAACAGTTATTAATATTTCTGCTGGCTTTAATTAAAAGTGAAGCCGATGTTAGCGACTAAGTTCATGTTGCTAACATTTAAGGAAAACGAACCAAAGCTTGCTGATTCTAAATGAGACGCTTTTCTCTGCTTGCAGCGTTTCTGCAGGTTTTCACTCAAATTTAAGACTTTTTAAGACCATTATGGATGGAATTTAAGACCTTCATAATCTGTGTGTGAGAGTTAGAATGAGCTAAAGACGAACATCATCCAGCCAACTGACCATAAACTTAACAATAATGGACATGAAAAAGCTAGCTAGCTTTAGATTTGCTAACGCTAGCTTTAGCTAATTTAAAGCTAGTTAGCTTTAGATTTGCTAATGATAGCTTTAGCTAATTTAAAGCTAGCTAGCTTTATATTTGCTAAAGCTTAGCATAATAGCAACAGTAAATATGCAAAATCGAATAGTCCTTCCAGTAAAATTTATGACATTTAACATATTTAAGACCAATTTATGTTTTTTTGTTGGAATTTAAGACTTTTTAAGACCTTGATTTTACATACACAAATTTAAGACTTTCTCAAAATGTGTGGACTCCAGACTACATATTGATCTTATTAAATGCATTGATAACGTTATTGATTATTACACAAAGAGCCAAAATGAGGCAGGTTGTAGAAATCAAAGATGGCTGCCGTAATTCTGTGACATCACCTAAATCCTCCAGAGTTACAGCAAATGCAAAATCTGGTCTTACCTCTCAACTCCGGCCTGGGAATAGTAGACGCCGTATGTCTGCACGCCTCCTCCGGTCTCCTCCGGGGGGCGCCAGCTGAGCCGGACGAACCGGCTGGACACTAGGACAGGGACCAGGTCGCGGGGGGCAGAGGGGAGGGCAACGCCTGGGCTGGGGGACACTGGTGGGGGATCAGAGGAGGAGGAGTAAGTCAAAGGGGAGCCAGAAGGAGGAAGAGGAGGTGTGAGGGCGGGGCCGAACTGAGTGGGTGTGGCCTCTGTTAACGGTTCGTCCAGGTGGGGAAGGGGGGGACGACAAGGGAGGAGGAGGAGGAGAGGGACGCAAGCAAGGGAGACGGAGCAACGAAAAGGCAGAGAGGACGGATGAGATGAGCAGAGAAGGAACGAAAAAGACGTGAAAGAGACAAGAAGGAAGAGAAGGAGGAAGAAGAGAGGTGAAGAAGATCACAGAAGAAAAAGCATCCGATCAACCTGAACGTCTACGGCGGAGAAAACTACAGGGCTAAACTACAGGGCTAAACTACAGGACTAGAGTACTAAACTACAGGGCTAAACTACAGAGCTAAACTACAGGACTAAACTACAGAGCTAAACTACAGGACTAAACTGCAGGACTAAACTACAGAGCTAAACTACAGGATTAGAGTATAACTACAGACAGGGCTAAACTACAGGACTAGAGTACTAAACTACAGGGCTAAACTACAGGACTAAACTACAGGACTAAACTACAGCCAAAGCTTCACTGAATCAGGATCGACTGTTTCTCCTTTCACCACATTAATGCAGTTTATCCCGATGAAACGTCTCATGTTTAACGTTAGCTCACTCATCTTTAATCAAGTCAAACATTTCACTCATCACTTACAGGAAACATAATTCATACACATCAGATGTCAGATTAAATGTCTGGATTGGGGTGGAAACATGTTGCCCAACAGTTTCTACTGATGCTCAGATGGTTGAAAATGAGAGAAATGGAAACAAAAACCGAAAATAAAACATTAAAAAACATAAAATGTATGACAAAACATAAATGATCATCTCTGTTAAATATCTGCTGATCTCTGACAGTAGATTAGCAAGTCTAAATATTTGATAAAACTGTTGAGATTATTAAACATCTAAAGCCTTAAAAACGTTTTATAAACTTTAAACTAATGCTAGCTTCAGCCTGCTAACAGCTAAAATCCACAAAACACAAAGAAACGCTAATTTAATACTTCAAGCAGCAAATAGATCCAAATTAAACAGTGGAAATGTTTTAGTGCTAACGCAGAAGCTAACAGCTACCTTGTCTCCTTCCAGCCAATCAGCACCAAGGAAAGTGAATGGTGCTCCAGGATTGGCTGCTTTGAAAACACCAGCCAATAGCGAGTCAGCTAGCTTCGCTGCTAGCTACTGTAGCTTCCAAAGCTGCATTTTGTCTTTAACATTTTAGAGAAAAATGATTGTTGGCAGGGATTCAGGCTGCTGCAGCTGCTTTCAGAAATTATGGGAATTTCTCCAGCACTCATAACCCTGTCGCTTTTAAAATGCCGTCCATCCATTTCCAGCCGAGTCTCTGAGTGTAAATCAGGAGTGGAAACATTTTGTGACGGTTTCAGAAAGGCCTGTAATGATTCTGCTATCGACCGCCGGAGATGCTCAGCATTCAGGAGCGAAGCTGCTTCCAAATGCTACGTCCAGATAGCATAACGCATTATCGAATGCACTTTAAAAGAGCAACCCATCTTTATATGGAGGGCACGACGTGCAAAAATTAGAGGAAAATCGAGCTGAGCGCCCCCACATCTCGATGCACTTTAAGGAGATTTAAATGTGCGACATTTCCAGACAGAGTGGATGGAAACAGAAATCTGCGAAAACATCTTTAAACCGAAGTGACTCCATCCAGTGTCCTGCTCCCGCCTGGAGAAGCCGAGAAAAATCCAATTTATCCCCGCGGTCAGAGATCAAGACAGTCTGCAGAGACTTTAAACGCTTTTGTCCGTCTGAGAACATGTCAATAAAAGCTTCTGCGAATTCACACCGACATTTCACAATTTGTTTTCGCTGCTAAAGAGCGAGAGGAAGAGGAAGAGGAGCAGCGGCGGCGGCGGCGGCGGCGGCACGCCCCCTCTCCGCTGCTGCAGATGAGATTTCAGGGTGTGAAGGGCGGATTGGTTCCTGATCGGTGACCCGGCTGCAGAAACACAGCGAACTGCAGCCGGCTGAGCGGCAAAGCGTCACTCTCTGGAAACAGACGGCGCGGATAAATAATGGAGTCGGACAGCAAAGAGGGAGAGCCAGAAAACAATCTGAATAAGTGGTGAAAATTACACCGCAGCCGAAAGCTGCTCTGCATTTAGATTGTTTCTGCAGCGCTGCTCCGGAGGAACACGGAGTTCTGGTTCTGAACACGCAGGAACAGACAGGTCCATGTTACAGCAGGCATGAGCCTGAAGCCTGAGCACAAACAAAACGATCCTCAGCAGTTCAGCTGATCCACGTTTCCTCCATAGGTTCATTTCAGGCCTGAATGGCAGAACTGGTTCTGCTGTGGTTCTGCTCTCCGAGTCGAACCGAACAAGCAGAACCTCAGTGGAGTCGGATCTGATTCTCCTGCTAGCGCTAAGCTAACCTGTTGGCTTTGGTTTACCCACAATGCTCTGCGCTGTAGTCCACTTCCTGCGTCATCGGTTCGCTTGGCGTTCACATTGAAACGGTTTGCAGCGCAGGGCATTCTGGGTAAACGCAACCAACACAAACACGTTAGTCACAGAAATGGCTAAAATAATCCGACGCCTCCATTTTAGTTTCCATTCCAGACGTCAATTTATTTAAAACCAGGCCGAACATTTAGAAACACTTAAAAACTGAAACACTGATAAATATTTAAAGCGTTGATGCAACAAACAGGAAGCAGATTTAAATCCTGCAGCTTCATTCTGCATGACGCCGATCCGCCGCCGTCCTCAACTCAATTTCAGGGCTCATTTCAGCCAGCTGCTGTAAAACCCTCACACACACACACACACACACACACACACACACACACACACACACACACACACACACACACACACACACACACACACACGCACACACACACACACACACAGGGATCTGATTCCTCTGGTGTTTAAATGTCACCTGCTGACCTGAAGCGTCAGACGAACATAAAGTCATAAAAACTAATTTAAATGAATCAAACTGTGAAAAAAAAATATTAAAATATTCAAAAAGTAAAAACTGTTACATTTTATGACATTATATCTATTGATGCAACATTTTGTGTTTTTGCAGTGTATTTTGTAGAGCTGAAACGATTAATCAGATTAATCAATAACAGAGTAACTTATTTTGACTAAATTAATCGGATCAATTCCCAATCGAAGTTATAGCTGATCTCTACAGACGGGACTCTGAGGGCCCGGGCGCCGCGTGTTGAGCCTCGCCGCTGTGAGGCTCTGTGGAGTCAGAGGGAACCTGATGAAAGCTGCTAATGACAGCGAGTCTGTTTGCACTGACAGGCTGAGTGTGTGTGTGTGTGTGTGTGTGTGTGTGTGTGTGTGTGTGTGACTTGCATGAACAATCAGTGTGGAAAAGCCTCCAGTGTCATTTCCAGTAATTCCAGGTGTTTTTCTGTCACGCTGCGCTGTTCTCTGATGTTATTACTGTGAAAGCTGCAACCTTTGACCCCATGACATCATCAGCTGCTCTGGAGGAAAACAAGGAGAAGGTTCTGCTTTTGCTCCTGCTGCATTTTTATGACGGATTTTTGTGTTACAGAGCGAACATCAAGCAGCTTCACGACCAGATTGAATGAAATGATCGAATCCAAGGAGAACCCGGCGATAAGGCCCGGCCCGATGAGGCGCGGCCCCATGAGGCGCCGGCCCGATGCAGCCCGATGCGGCCCGGCCCGATGAGGCGCCGGCCCGATGAGCTGCGGCCCGGCCCGATGCAGCCCAGCCCAATAAGGCCCGGCCCGGCCCGATGCGGCGCCACCCTGATGTGTTTGTATAGTTTATACTCCTTCCTTTATCTGCACTATACAGCAGGAAACCTGAAACATTTGCATAAAACACCAAAATACGAGCAGAAGCAACTTTGTTTTCATTTAAATCCGTGGTTTAAAAGCTTCCGGTCTTCAGACTGAGCAGCAGCGGCTCAATGACCGTCAGCAAACCAAACCATGCGGCGGCGGCGGCTCCTTCCTCCTTCAGCCTCTTTGTCCTGAGCGATGATGGCGGCTGCTTCATCGCACAGAGTGATCGATGCCCAACACACACGCCGAACACACACACACACACACACACACACACACACACACACACACACACACACACACACACACACACACACACAGCGCGGCGACACGTTGTGGTGTAGGTGGCGAGGCACCAACCTCTAACCGATCGATAGCAGCACACACACACACACACACACACACACACACACACACACACACACACACACACACACACACTCTCAGTCATAATACAGATGACCTTCCATTTTCTGAGCTCGATAAAAGGCGACTTCGAGGAGAGAGGAGGAGGATAAACATCTCTGCTTCTGTTTCTGGAGACGGTTTGTGCAGAGAGGAAAAAGGAAAAAGATTTTAAAGACGGTGGATTCAGCAGAACGATGAGAAAAAAATCAAACATAGAATAAAATGTTTCCCTTTGATGCTTTAATCATTTTTATTTTGATACCAGAAACTAAATGCAAATCTTCTCCAATGTGAAGCACGGTGGTGGCAGCATTATGCTTTGCTTTGCTGCAGGAGGGACGGATGGGACAATCTAAGCTAGATAGATATTTTATTCCAGTAGCAAGCTAGCCGTTTTGGGCTAACCATTTTCCATCCAGGAGAAGGCAAGCTAGCTACTTTAGCTCGCTAGTATTTTAGCTCAGTTCAGAGGCCAGCAAGTTAGCTAGCTATTTTAGCTAGGTATTCAGAGTCCAGGAGCTAGCGAGCTAGCGAGCTAGCTATTTTACAGTTTGCTCAGCGCCTCCTTTGGTTTTAGACGGACAGACTCCTCCTGGTTGACGTGTCCTAGAAAAAGTGATTTGATAAAGCAGCTAAAGTCCAACTGAACCTGGAAACACCTTCAGAAATCCTTCAGAACCGCAGAGATCCCTGTCGGACCGAGCCATCTGATGACATTATCTGAATCCTAATGACTGTTTTTCTGTCTCTTCTTCATATCAAACGTGTTTTTGGGCTGAATCCCATTAAATCCGTCATCCGGCGCGTCGCCGGGTCGCCGTGCCACTCGCTGTGGAGTGAAATGACACTCGGCAGACGGATCGCTGCCGCGTCCCGGTTTGTTTTGTTTCTGCAGCAGGTTTTGTTTTTTTCTCACCGGCAGAGCAGCAGCAGTCGGTTACAAAGGAGCAGGAAAACACAAGCTGTGACAGAAGAACGAAAATGGAAATGACCAGGAAGCTCAGAGGGATGGAGGAAATTAAACACGTTCAAGTTTTTACAGTGCAGAGATGTGGATGAATCCAAACAGCAGATTCAGAAATCAGTTATTTCTGTGGAATATGTGAAGATTTGCAACGTTAAACTGAGTTTTACTGGACAGAAAGAAGCTCAATGCTATTTATGACACAGATGGAGCTCCATACAAGACTGGGTTAAATATGGAGTCCCACAGGGAGACGGACTGGGAACCTTTTAATTATAGGACTGGAATCACTGGATGGATGGATGAACAGGTGAATCGATGATGGATGAACAGGTGAATGAATGAACAGGTGAATGGATGAACAGGTGAGTGGATGAACAGGTGAATGGATGATGGATGAACAGGTGAATGGATGATGGAGAAACAGGTGAGTGGATGAACAGGTGAATGGATGATGGATGAACAGGTGAATGGATGAAATGGATGATGGATGAACAGGTGAATGGATGAACAGGTGAATGGATGATGGATGAACAGGTGAATGGATGAACAGGTGAATGGATGATGGATGAACAGGTGAGTGGATGAACAGGTGAATGGATGAACAGGTGAATGGATGATGGATGAACAGGTGAATGGATGAACAGGTGAATGGATGAACAGGTGAATGGATGATGGATGAACAGGTGAATGGATGAACAGGTGAATGGATGAATGCCCCTCCTCTCCGTCCTCTGAAGGTTTTGCTGATAATCGCCTTCATGTCTCTGCTCTGCTGATGGGGGAGGGAGGGTCGTCATCGCCATGGTAACGCCCCCCTTTATCCTGCGGTCCGCCAGCCGTCGGTACGGCGACGGCCGGAGTGTTGATTTGTGGAGAAGAAGAGAGACGGGTGAAAGCATTCCTGTGTGTGTGAGATAAAAACTGAGTGTGTGAGTGTGTGTGTCTCTCTCTTTATGTGTGTGTGTCTCTCTGCGTGTGTGTGTGTGTGTGTCTCTCTTTGTGTGTGTGTGTGTGTCTCTCTCTCTGCGTGTGTGTGTCTCTCTGGTGTGTGTGTGTGTGTGTGTCTCTCTCTTTATGTGTGTGTGTGTCTGTGTGTGTGTGTCTCTCTCTCTGCGTGTGTGTGTGATGAGTTTGCTAAGGTCAGACGCTCGCTGTGGAATACAAATCTGTCATGGCTGACACACTTCCTCCTCTCTCTCTCTGCCCTTCGCTTGACCCTCCCATCTCTTACTCTTCTCTTCCTCCGTCTCCATCCATCCGTATCTTCCTCCTCCTCCTCTCCTGTCTCTTATCCTTCGTCTCTTTCACTAAATTCTTCCTCAACATCTTTTCACCTGTTTTTTCTCTTCTTTCAACTTTTCTTTTCATCCGTTTCTCCTTTTTTCCTCCTTTTATCGTTTTATTTTCCTTTTCATCTGTTCATTTCTCTTTTCTCAGTTTATTCTCTCCTTTCTTCTTCCACACATGTTTATAGTTTTCCTTTCTGTCTTCCTCTAAACATTTTGACCCCAGTTCATCTGCAGTCGAAAACCAGAGAAACCAGTGAAACCAGTGAAACCAGTAAAACCAGTGAAACCAGTGAAACCAGAGAAACCAGTTAGCCTCTTTCTGTAAACTGGGAGAGTAAAAACCTGAACGGTGTGGAAGGACGAGGTCGGCGAGAGGAAGATGAGTTTCTGATTGGATGGAGCTTTAACTCTTCATCCCTCCAGTTTCTCCTGATGAGTTTCTGAGTCGTCTGCAGACGCCGTGACCTTTGACCCCTATCCAGACCAAATAAGATCCCTGCAATCACAAACCTCCGTTTATCACAAACAGCCAGGAGAGACGGACCAGTTAACGTCCAAATCAAAATCCAACATTTTCACTGAATTTAAAAATATTCAGATAATTTACAGAATCGAATATTTTACTCCTTAAATTTGATTCCAGAGAAAATATTCAGAAAAAGCAGCCAGAGCCATGCTAGTCAGCATGCTAGTCAGCAGGCTAGTCATCATGCTAGTCAGCATGCTAGTCAGGATGCTAGTCAGCAGGCTAGTCAGGATGCTAGTCAGCATGCTAGTCAGCAGGCTAGTCAGCAGGCTAGTCAGCATGCTAGTCAGGATGCTAGTCAGCAGGCTAGTCAGCAGGCTAGTCAGGATGCTAGTCAGGATGCTAGTCAGCAGGCTAACGGCTAGCGTTTGAATGGTGGCCAATGAAGGAGCAGCTTTCTGTTTCCTTGATGCTGATTGGCTGAGACGCTGTGTGAATATTAATGCATGTATTTGGTTTAAAACTACTAAAACAGGCTGTTTGTGTTTTTTGTTTCAAAATGATTTTCATTTAGCTTCAATTTTCAATTTCATTTCAATTTTTATCATTTTCAAAACAAATTTTGTTTTAAATTTTCTTTTTGATTTCATTTTTTTTTCAATTATATTTTATTATCAACATTTTGTTGTGGGGCTAAATTAGTGCCACCAACATTTTAGAAAAACTAAAAAACCCTGAAAAGGACATTTAAAGTTTATTTTTTCAAATGATCTTTCACTTTCTAATTTTTTTGTTGGAATTTTTTTCAGGTCCAGGTCTTTTTGTTCTCATTGTTTTTTTTAAATCAACTTTATGGCTGAAATGTAGCTCCATACGCCTCACTTCCTGCTAACAGATATAATCAAAGGTTTAACTTGTGGCTGATTCCATGTTTAGTTCCATTTTCTCTGAAGAAAATAGAACTTTATCGCGACATAAAGCATTAAAAAGTGAAATTCTGTCTATAAAAATGCAGGATGTGAAGCTGGAGGCTCCAACCAGTGAAGCGTTTTGTTGCCAGCGACAGGAGAAGCGTCTCCACCTGCATCTGTTCCTGATTAATTAACGCTGCAGCCTGACGGCGTTTCGCCCAGAAACTAAGATAAAGAAAGAAAAACCGTCGCCTCGTCCTGAGTGTGTGAAGCTCCAAGGATCAGGAGCTCCGGCTTCTCAAGGGTAGCAAGGTGGCACACACACACACACACACACACACACACACACACACACACACACACACACACACACACACACACACACACACACACACACACACACACACACACACACAGAAACACACACCACACACGGCATGATTCTTGTGGGAATCTCTGATTGGTTGTGGCGAGCATGCTGGGTTCCCGTGGCGATAGTAACCGAGCGATAACACCAGCCATCTGACCCTCTTAATGTCTGTGTGCGTCGCCATCTGCGCCGCAGCTCAGGAGGGGAAGCAACACGCTGAACACTGATTACAGGAGAGAGAGAGGGAGGGAGGGAGAGAGAGAGAGAGAGCGAGAGGGAGAGAGAGAGACAGAGAGCGAGAGAGAGAGGGAAACAGAGAGAGAGAGAGAGAGAGAGAGAGAGAGAGAGAGCGAGGTGCAGGAGAGGAACATGAAGGTGTCTCCAGCTGGTAACACTTTGAGGAACAGGAAGTTCTCCAGGTATTTCCCTTCCTGCTCTGCGTCGTCGTTAAAGTTTAAAGTGAAATCGTCTCGTCGGTCAGAAGGACAGCTTTGTGCTGACTCGGCACTTCTGCGTGAGCGCCGGGCCAGACGGCGGTATCTGCTGTCGCCCAACACGGCAAACCGGGCTTTAACCCAAACACAACGAACGACAACAAACAGCGGCGCTGCCAAAACCCGGCGAGCCGGCTGCGACGCTAATCTGATTAGCATGGAGCTGCAGAGACGAGGAAGGGTCCAACAGGAAGACACGGAGACAAATATGGCTGAAATACGCCGTCTGATGTACGGCGGCGCAGCACATCAGACTGACAGAGTATTTTACCAAAATGATGGGCTGCTTCTGTGGAGGTAACGATGCACTCGCCTCCGAGCTGCAGGCTCGAACTTGAGCTTTTAAAATGTCACAAAAAGAAATAAAAAGTGAATCAGGCGTGTTTCCATCTGCTGGTTTGATCAGTCAACCTGATGTCAGCGGATGGCGGCGCTGGCGTGACGATGACAGGAAGTGAAGATGCTAACTAGCATGTCCCCGTTTGGAGCCTCTGGTAAGGCAGAGACCCAGCAGTGGATGGAAACATTTTCATTTCTCCAAAAGCCGTTTAGGAAATTCAGGAAGTTATTTAGAATTTTGCTGTTTTTATCAACTTTTTCTAAAGCGAACAAAATGAAAACCAACAAACAGAAACCGGCTAACGTCTGTTTAGCTTGAATCAGATCCTGAAACGAACTGGGAGTCACTAAATACCTGCTGGTCCAGGATCAGAACCAGCAGATTATTTAAACTTTCCCAGAACAATCTGTAAAACGACCCGGGCTGAAATGTTGCCTTCAGGAGCCGTCAGAATATCGGGCGTCTTCACAGGCCGAGAAACAAAGACTGAAAATGAGAGAAAACTTTACAAATAATGAGGAGGAGATGGTGATGGAGCTGCAGACCGGTTGGGTCCAGGTGTGTGTGTGTGTGTTAGGTGTGTGTGTGTGTGTGTGTGTGTGTGTGTGTTAGGTGTGTGTGTGTCCTACCTGGCTCTCTCAGCAGCAGCTGGGCCATGGCCTGCGCGCTGCCGGCTGCGTTTTCAGCCACACATTGATAAAATCCTTCATCTGATTTCACCAGGCCCAGAATCTGCAGGTTGGTTCCGTCCTGAAGCAGAAAATAAAATCCCGTTTCTTCGCTTCATTTTAACGCTGCTTCAGTTTGTTTCTGCTGACGGATGGAAAATGTTTTTGTTTCTCTCTCTTCCCATACATTTTTAAACTCTGACCTTGAATGATTTGTATTTTTCGTTGCTGAGTTTCAATCCCTGCAGAGTTTCACATGTTTCCACCAGTTAGAGATAAACTACAAACCTTCAGCTCCACATTTATGGATGGAAACAAACAAAGTTTCACTCTCAGGTAAAACTTTGTGTTTTTAACCAGTTTTGGTTCTTTGATCAGAATCTTTTTATTTTACAGAAATTAATTACATTTTATATTCATTTTTCTCTTTTTTTTTTTTTTTACAAAATACCAGAAATATTTGATATTCTGTGGTAATTTATTTAATTACATTTTTTTTTTTTTTGGTATTTGCCTTTTTCATTTGACCTCCTGCAGAAAAACCAACATGTTATTTTTTCATAAAAATACCTTCATCACTTATTAGTCCGTAGAAAATTTATATTTTACTTTATATTTTTGATATTTGGTCTATTTTATTTAGGTGTTTTTTTCTCACCAAAATCATTTAATAGTTTTAAGGATTTTTTAAAAATTTCATTTAATACATTTTTGGCATTTTATTTATTTATTTTTTTTTTTCACAGAATTACCAAAAAACAAAAAAGTAACATATTGTAGGGATCCTGGACCGGATCCTGGACCGGAACCTGGACCGGATCCAGAACTGGAACCTAGACAGGAACCAGAACCAGGACCGGAACCAGGACCGGATCCTGGACTGGAACCAGGACCAGAACCTGGACCGGAACCAGGACCGGAACCTGGACCGGAACCAGGACCGGAACCAGAACTGGAACCTGGACCGGATCCTGGACCGGATCCTGGACTGGAACTCACCACGATCTGGAAGTAGTCGCTGGGAATGACCTCCTCTCCGTTCTTCATCCAGCGGACGGCTGGCAGCGGGTTCCCCGTCACGGCGCACTCCAGCTCGATGTCGGTCGCCTCGTAGGCGTAGCTGTTGGTCGGGTAGTTCAGGAACTGAGGAGGAACTGCGACAAACAGGCGGCCAATCAGAGGGCAGCTTTCACCAACACAAACAAATAAGATGGCTGCCGTAAGGAAGCTCTATTTCTGCTAAGGCTACAATATTCATCAATATTTCAGTACATTTGTTGAAACATGTGATGACATATTAATTAAGTTCCTCTGATTCTGCCTGTGCTAATGACAACCAATCAGAACCAGGGGGCGGGGCTTAGCGCAGCCAATCATGCCCTATCTGCAGAACCTGCAGAAAATCCTGCAGTTTCTGTTAAAGTTTCAAAAGTTTTTACTTTAGGAAAAAGTATTTTGCCTGATTTTCTTATTTTATGAATTATTGTCATTTTTGTCCCTAAAATAATAAAAATTTCACTTAACTTCATATTTTAGTTCATCTGATGATATTAAATGATTGATCATTTGATCAGTTACTGATCAGTACTTGAGTAGATAATCGTTCTGTGATTTCTTGGACGGACATTTTCAGCATTTACTTTAGTAAAAATATGAAACAGCATGTGATCGTAGTGGGTAACAACGTTCTGTTGCTCTGTTCTCCTCAAGAGTTTTCCTGAAAAATCACAGACTGAACTGAACATCTCCGGGTTCAACATGAGTTTTCGTCGGTTTGATGGAACAGTCTGTGCAGCAGCAGCAACAGGAGGGGGAGGGGCGGGGCGTTCAGGTGTCGCGCGGCTCAGTGGGTTGCAAACGGGCCGAAGGTGTCACCTCCAGGTTCTGCTCATGTCGGTGAGAGGAGATGTGAGGCGGCGGCCATTTTTAGCCCCGTCAGGCTGAAAGGCCTCCAGCGGCGGCGCGAGCGTCAAAACCTTCCTGACAGCAACGGGAACGTCTGCCGCCTGTCAGCACGTCGCTCTGAACAGGGAGGAACACGAGGCGCAGCGCCGCGGGGAACCGGAGCGGCTCTGGAGCAACAACCGCCTCGTCATTAACATCCAGCTCAAGCTGCCAGGCTCTGCAGTCAAATCACATCCAAACATGTTTCAGGCTTTAACTGTTTACAAACAAACAATCCTGTTTACTCAACAGGATGAAAACACTGCACTGCAAAAAGTTTCATTATTGTGTTTCATTCCAATCTCTGAGGAGGAAAATAGTTTTTATTTCCTCCTGATCGACTCACCGTCATCAGTGGCTATGCTAACTAGCATTAGCATTCATGCGCCTCAGAGGAGATTGACAGCGTTAAGCCCCGCCTCCTGGCTCTGATTGGTTGTTTCTAGGCGTGTAGATCATCTGTCTCTCCATGCAAAGTTTTTATTAAAGCTACGTACTGCAGCTTTAAGGGTTAGCATCATCGCGATGACCTTTCACCTCCTCTGCTCAGCATCTGCATTAGATGCAAGTCCAGACTTTGACTAGGACATTTCAAGACCTTAATTTGCTTGGAGCCATCAGTTGAAACAAATCAACATTTTATGTTTTTAAAAGTGAAATTAGAAGAAAATGATTCATTTACTTATAAATAATCTAATGTTTCGCAGCGCTGAGAGATTCTTTATGTCCCTTTGTGCTCCAGTTATGTCAGATTTGAAGATAATTTATATTTTAGTGGAAATTCCTGATTGGTCGACAGCAGATAACAATGATGATGTCATCAACGTGTTCTGATGCCAAAATAAAAATATCATAAAGCTGCTGCTTCCTGCAGGAACAACTGCAGACAGAACCAGAACCGGGACCAGAACCAGGACCGGAACCGGGACCAGAACCAGGACCGGGACCAGAAACCGGGACCAGGAACAGAACCGGGACCAGAAACAGAACCGGGACCAGAACCAGAACCGGGACCAGAAACAGAACCGGGACCAGAACCGGGACCGGAACCGGGACCAGAACTGGTACCAGGAACAGGTTCTGACTGAGATAAAACCGGGTCATCGTCTGCAGCTCATCGCCTCACAATGAGGAATAATAACGGTGAAAATGACGAGATAACACTGAAAACATAAAGACTGAGCCACCATCCTCCCTTTGTACTGCAACACACACACACACACACACACACACACACACACACACACACACACACACACAGTTAAACACACACACACAGTTAAACACACACACGCAGAGCTATCAGTGATGCTGCGCTAATAACTTCCACTCTGCATTCAGATGGAAATCAGCTCCATGAACATCTGCTGCGTGTGTGTGTGTGTGTGTGTGTGTGTGTAAGACACCAGCATTAAGTGAAGGACAACCCCACACACACACACACACACACACACCCTCCCATGCAGGGAGTGTGTCCGTCAGGCGGTGAAAGGGTTAATGGTCTGAATCGCTGCTCTCACTCAGATGTGAAGGACTCACTCTGCTCAGAGATCCTCACAGGTAAAGAGCGCTCACTCTGATAACATTTACTGACACCGAGCAGAAACGGTTCATGATCCACTTGGAGGCCCACATCCCTGCACCGCCACCACCGTGCTACCAGAACTACGCCGGGATAAAAACAGGATCAATTTGGGAAAATAAAGTCAAATGAAACGATTCATGTGGAGAAAACAGCAAGAAAATAAATTCAACTGGAATTAAATTGTGAAACTGAAACAAAAAGATGTTTGTTAATAAATGAAACTTAAATTCATAAACAGGAAGTGAAGTTCTGCTGTTTTAATAAATATTCACGCCGAGGAGCAAAGAGTTCCCGTTTCTCTGCCTCCGTGACTCCAGAGAGTTTCAATCCTGGATTACTGAGATTACAGGACGAAGGATTGGCCGGTTTGATTTGATTCATCAGCTTCCATGGAGACGCATTAAACCGCAGCAGAGTTAAAAAATAATGAAACATAAAGGAAAAAAAGAGCAAAAGCTGCTGCTGCTGCTGCTGCTGCTGCTGCTGCAGGGATTAAACACTTTGACCAGAGAGACGGCCCAGATTTAACCTGCAGCTGGAGGTTCTGCTGGTTCTGATCCGTCTGGTTCTGACCGGATCCGAATCTGGATGGACCGCCTTGTTGTTTCTCTGGAGTTTCTGGATTATATCCAATTTCTCTTCCTGGCAGAAATTACGGTTTAATCCAACAGGAAACCAGATTTTCAGCAGAACCAAGCCGAGGTTCATGCTTTGACTAGGCCACTCCAGACGCATTAGGTTAGCCTTCCTTAAAAACAGGTTTGGATATGTGCTTGAACTAGGACAAGTCACAGACTTTATTTAAAATCTGTTATTTGCTTCTTTTATGTTGTTTTTAATTTGGCTGCAGCACCAGCCGCTGCAGCACCAGCCGCTGCAGCCGCATTGGGACTTCAGAGGTTCCTGCATTCAACCTGGACATTCTGTAAATGTCCGGTTCCTATTCAGAGAAGCTGGTCAGAGAATCGTGGGACCCGAGTCTCTTTCACGACGATCGTCTGAAGAGCAGCTGAATGTTGCCGGAGTTCTGGTCCCGGTGCTGCAGGCGGGTCCATCTGCATGTTTGGTGTCACCAGAGGATTTGGAGTCAAACTCAGCCGTTTCAGAGGAACGCTGACGGCGGCGGGGAATGACGGATGGCGGAGCTGCTGAGTCAGCCCGCCTCGGCGTTCATTAGCCCTGCTAACAGGAACCGGCTAATGAGGCGGGATGGGCTCGTTACCACGGAAGCAACACACATTTATTATCCTAATCACGCAATGATGGTCAACGCCCTGCGGAGTCGCAGCGCGCACATCTCCATGCATCAGCGTCGCCGTGGCGATCTGCAGACGTCTGTTTGGTGGAGAAGCGACGGGAACGCTGCGGCTCCTCCTGAGTTTAGTTTGCAGACGAGGGAAACGGAGATGAAAGACAAAGAGACGCTGGAGGCCCGTTAGGACGACCTGACGCTCGTCAGATTAAAACGATATTTAAATGAACGGATCACAGAGGGTGTTTATGGTGACCCACAGGGACCAGCAGCACATTTCCTCTCGTCCTCACACCTTGGTTCATTCTCCGCTCCAAACTTCCAGAGTTTATCAAAGCGACGCGGCTCCATGACGATGAAGATCATTTCTTTGTGCCGTAGAGAATAAATTCGGCTGTTTGAAGACAAACGAAGGAGCCAAGGACAAAAACATCAACATGTTTCCCATGGTGAGCAGTTTGGTTTAAATCAGGCTCATTTCACTGCAGCTTGAGTTTCTACATGAGGACGGAACAATAAACCCGGCCGGTTCTGACCCGGAACAGACCCGGACCAGACGGCTTCTTTACAGCCCGTCTACTGGTCCCAGCAGGTCCAGTTTAAAGCTTTTTAATGCCACCATGAATCTGTTGCAGGATCCGCTGTGTCTGCTGCAGCCACAACTTTAAGCTCTTTGTTTTCTCAGCCTGATTCTTCTCTGGACCAAACTCTGGACCGAACTCTGGACCGAGCTCTGGACCGAACTCTGGACCGAACTCTGGACCGAACTCTGGACCGAACTCTGGACCGAACTCTGGACCGAGCTCTGGACCGAGCTCTGGACCGCTCTGGCCGAACTCTGGACGTACCTGATGGATGCAAAACAGCTAACTAGCTAATTAGCTAACTAGCTTCTTTGCGTCTGAAGGGAATGCCAGCTAGCATTCTGTGTCCATAAACATATAGCTAGCTTTTGTTGACGTTAGCCTAACTAGCTTAGCAAACAGCTAACATAACTAGCGGCGAGTTTATCACAGCTTTTTGCAGTGCTTGTTAGCCAAACTGGGATTCATGCATTTTAACCCAAATTACTTTATACTTTTTTAAATGTCTCAAAAATTAAAACATTTGTGGTCCTAATTTTAAGACTTAAGGACAGACAGACAGATGTGATCCCACATTTTGTCTCTTTCTGTTATTCTTAAGTAAAATATGTAGCCAAAGACAAGAGATGCAGTGGGACGCAGTGGGACACAGTGGGACACTGTGGGACACAGTGGGACACAGTGGGACACAGTGGGACTCAGTGGGACTCAGTGGGACTCAGTGGGACTCAGTGGAACACTGTGGGACACACTCCGTCCCGGCTGGCTGCGGCGCCTGCAGGTGAGCCGTCAGTTTTGCCTCTCGGTGAACAAACAGCAGCTGCTCCTGTTTGCTTTGAGCTCTCAGAACAAACATGGCCGCCTCTCATTACGGCGGCAGATGGAAATCTGATGGCGCTCCCAGGAATCACGTCCCAAACCTTCATTACGGCAGAATGACGCCTCCGTGCAGGAGAGCAAGGTCGTAGAGGAAAACCGGCGAGGAATCAGAGCTAAGTATCATAAAAGATGAAATATAGATGGAAAATGGATTTTAATGCAGCAGCAGAACAGATGCGCTGTCGGCAACAATTTCTGTTTTCATTTATGAAGCAAAGCTCTTTCAACAGATTCTGATGCTGCCGACTGTTTCCTCCTGTCTGCTGCCTCAGATTAAAGCTGGAAACATGCGACGCAGCACGGCGTCATGCGGCACGGCGTCATGCGGCACGGCGTCATGCGGCGCAGCACGGCGTCATGCGGCACGGCGTCATGCAGCACGGCGTCATGCGGCCGGCGTCATGGCGCATGCTGCGGGCCGCGGCCCCCCCAAGCCCCCCAGGCTTCCTGCCTCGCTGCACGGCTCACATGGAGTCACTGTTCACTTTGCTTCCCTACATGCTGAGATTCACTCAACAAAACTTATTGTTTATTTTATGTAAATAAAATTAATCCACTCATGAATTTAATATTTTATTTCAAAATTTTCATTTTCAATTTCATGTTTTGTATGAATCAAATTTAATCTGTTAATTTTTTTCATCCAAATTCATTTCAAGATTTTTCTCCAGTTTTTTCTATATTTTTTTTGGGTTGGTACCATCGACCCGGTTCTGCTGCTGTCGGCGAATGCCGCCATGTTTTATTCCTCAGAACCTCCTGAATGAAACAGCGTTTGGTTCTGGTGGACCCGGTTGGAGAAGCTGGTTCTGCTCGGCTCACCTTGGACGCTGAGTTCTGCCTGCGCCGTGATGTTCTGGTTCTTGTTGGAGGCCGTGCAGCTGTAGGCGCCGGAGTCGTCGTCGGTGACGGTTCTGATGATCAGGTTGCTGCCTGCGAGCAGAGAGAACTTCTTGTTCCTGGAAGGAAAAGCAGAACCAATGAAACGCCTTTACTCTGCAGAGAGCGAGCCTCCTCATAGTTAGCATGACTATTAGCATGCTAATAGTCATGCTAACTATCCGCATGACTATTAGCGGATAGTTAGCGGCCAGTTCGCGGATAGTTAGCGGATAGCTAGCGGCCAGTTAGCAGCTATCTAGCGGATAGTTAGCAGCTAGTTAGCGGCTATCTAGCGGATCGTTAGCGGCTAGTTAGCATAGCCTCGTCTGCTTCAAGACTCCAATTTTTGTCTCAGAAAGTCTCTTGAGGAAAATAACCTCCACGGAGTAAATAATAATTCTGCCACCACAAAATTAACAGCAGTTTTAAAATGATTAAGGTTTTAATTTATTGACACGGTTTGATTCTTTGTTAGGACGAACAGATTCTCCGTCTGAAACCGGCTCACACATTGTGCTAAAGCTAACAGCTTTATATCCAGACATGTAAACCTGATATGTGGAGGTTAAAATGTTTTGATTTCAGCTTCATCCGTTAATGATCAACATGTGGAAGGTCTCCGTCTGCCTCCGCCTCTCGGACCCACCAGCTCTGGATGACCTCCTCTCCTCTCCGCCACTGGATGCTGGGCGTCGGGTAGCCGGAGGCGGAACATTCCAGCACGGCGTCGGTTCCCAGCAGGGCCGTTACTCTGGACGGACGCTGCAGGAACTGCAGGTTCCTGCTGAGTCCAGGCTCTGAAACGCAGACAGGAAGTGGAGACGCAGACAGGAAGTGGAGACGCAGACAGGAAGTGGAGACGCGTCCACAACTCATCACTGATTCTGCTGCTTTACACTTAAAGATTCATGTTCATATGGATTTTAAATATTTACATGTTTATTTTGCATGACAGAGTCTTAAACCGATATTATCACAATAAAACATAAACAATAAGAATAAAGTTATATTATTACTAGAATAAAGTTGTAATAATTGCAGAATAAAGTCAATAAGTAATAAAGACAAAATATTACAGGAATAAAATAATAAACAATATTATGACTTTATTTTCATTTTATTTAAACTTTATTCTCATATTTTGCCACATTATTCTTGTGATGTTTTTTAAATGTGGCTCAAATGCTCCGTTGTAATTCATGTTTTTAATTATTTATGTATTAATTTGCTCAGTTTTCCGTGAAGTCAATTTATTTATTGCAACATTATCAGAATCCAGTTTAATCAAAAACTTTCTGAACACAAACAACAAATTAATTTGGCTCCATTTATGTTCCAGCTGCTGCAGCATCTCCAGCAGCAGCTGCTGCTGCAGCATCTCCAGCAGCAGCTGCTGCTGCAGCGTCTCCTGCAGCTGCTGCTGCAGCGTCTCCTGCAGCGCTTCCTGCAGCAGCTGCTGCAGCGTCTCCAGCAGCAGCTGCTGCAGCGTTTCCTGCAGCAGCTGCTGCAGCATCTCCAGCAGCAGCAGCTGCAGCGTTTCCTGCAGGTCGGTTTGGTTCTGATCCGGTTCTGATCGGATTCTGGGATCGTCTGGGTCCAGGTGGTGGGATTACACCGAGTCCTGATTGTCGTTGTTGCTTTTCATGTTCAAAATCAGCTTATTGCCAAATTTATGCACATAAAAGCTTCTGAGCGACTCTGGAAAATATGACTGAACGTCACCAGATATTTACATAAAGATATGAATATTAACAATTCAGCTTCAAACTGGAAATTATTTTAGTCTAAATAGACGAGAAAACATGGAAAAGAACCTCAGAACCTCAGAACCACAGAACCTCAGAACCTCAGAACCTCAGAACCACAGAACCTCAGAACCGGGCCGCAGTTTGTACATTTATAGATACTGGATGGTATCAATACGTAGATATTGATCAATAACAACCTGATCACTGTGATAAACATTCATTGTTGACGACCGCGGCGCTGAGTAGAACCCGCCCAACTCTACAGAACCGCAGAGGTCCAAATGAAAAGAACCGACTGGAGGAAACCCGAGTCCGTTTCCTACCTGGCAGAACTCGGAGCTCGGCGTCCGTCCCGGTTCTGGTGCTGCCCGGGTTGTCGGCCAGGCAGCGGTACGTCGCCGAGTCCGGCGGCTGGACCCGGCTCACCTGCAGCGACCCGGACGGCAGAACCGCCAGCCGGGACTCGGGCTGGAAGCTGAGCGGCAGGTCCTCCCGGTTCTTCTGCCAGCGGATGACGGGCCTCGGGTCGCCGGACACCTCACAGCGCAGCAGGGCGGTATCGCCGAGGAACGACGAGACCGACTCGGTGGGGACGACCACCCTCAACGGACCTGCAGACGGACAGAACCGTTATCGGACCTGGACACACAGACAGAACCGTTACCGGACCTGGACACACAGACAGAACCGTTATCGGACCTGGACACACAGACAGAACCGTTATTGGACCTGGACACACAGACAGAACCTAAGTTCTGATGCCAAACGGATCCGGACCGTGAGCTGCCGCCGGCTGGTTCTGAGTATTTCTGCCGGTTCTGATGCTGTTTGCAGCAGCAGCTGCTGGAGGAAACCTCTGGCAGGTTGGGACGTTTCTCACCAGCCTTTCGTTTCCGTTTTGTTTCATGACGAAGGCCAAACGCCTGACAGGCTGAACCCAGAAGATCAACCGAATCGGCATCGTAAAGATTTATGGAACCAAGTCCGGTTCTCCACTACTGGAGGAACCGGGTGACTCAGACTTTCATTTAAAGGTGGGTTTTTATGCTTGTTATAATCAGTCCACACAAAACATGCCTGCTACATTTTTATCACAAAAATTATTTTTAGATGATCAGATTTCAGCTCTGTCACTTTAAGTCTAAATGAGCTGCTGTTGGCCACGCCCCCAAACTCAACGAGAAAATGGCTGCAAACAGATGTGCAGTTTTACAATCACACATCTTTGAGAAGCAGACGTGGAGCCTCGAGTACAACCAACCAGAATGCAGCAGAAGATTTCTGGATGGAAAGTCAACACCAAAAAAATGGCTGCTGGAAAACAATGGCTGCTTTTCCAGTAGCCATTGTACAGAACATACAGCAACAAAACCAGCTCAACACATATCCTGGAGCTCTGATTGGGTTGCTAGGTAACGGGCGGAACTCTGCTGTGGTTGCTAGGTAACGGGCGGAACTCTGCTGTGGTTGCTAGGTAACAGTTTAAGAGCCAGTGTCGGCTTATTTGTGAGATTTTTTAAGATATTTTTGAAGCGACTCATTTTCCAGACACCAAAAAAAAGCAAATTTATTGCCATAAAACAAACAATGTGTTTTTAAGTGCTCGCACTGCAAAACAACAAAATCTTACCAAGTATTTTAATTTAGTTTCTGGTGCAAATATTTCAGTACAGTTGAAATAAGGTATTAATAGCTCATTCTTAGTGACATTTTCATTTTCAATAAGAAATGTGAGTTTATTTTAAGTGAATAATGTGTTAATACTGGCAGATGAATTCACTCATAAAATCATTTCTCCATTGTTATAACTGAAATAATCTCCCGAGGAAACTTTTTACGTTTTCATCAATATTCTGGAGCTGCTACTGAAAAGTTACTAGTAAGTTAGTTTTGTTTCATTTCAAGAACCAGAAACTAGACAAAAGGTTCTTGGTAGGTTTTGTGTTTTTTGCAGCGTTTGCAGCTTTTGAGCAGCAGAGAATCACAAAAATGTGAGTTTGGCTCAGCGGGTCTCTAAGCTGTTCCCAGACGTATCGCTGCTTTCTGCTGCCGCAGCGAGCCGCAGCAGCGGTCAGGCGGGTCAGAACCAGGCGGACAACAAAGGCAGAGCTGGAGGCCAGAACACCGGCCGGGTCGGACCGGGTCGGACCGGGTCGGGTCAGGTCGGGTCGGACCGGGTCAGGCCCGGAGTCGGGCCAGGTCGTGCTGGGTCGCATCGGGCCGGGTCGAGCCGGGTCGAACAGGTCGGGTCGGGCCGGGTCGGGTCAGACCGGGTCGGGTCGGACCGGGTCAGGCCGAGCCGGGTCGGACCGGGTCAGGCCGAGTCGGGTCGGGCCGGGTCGGGCTCCCAGACGGAACCGGGCAGCAGAAAGCGGGAGCGGCGTGGGTGGGGTCGACAGCTGGTCTCGCTCGGCTCATTTCATGTCGACACGCGTCTCCAGGTAGATTAATCCGAGCGCCGGGACTTTAATGAAAGCTGTTTATTTTCTTCTCCGTGTTACTGCGAGATTTAAAGCAGGATGAAGTGATTGAATCAGATCTGATGAAAAAACCAGCAGACGATGCGACTGCGTTTAATGGAAAAATGAAATCTGACAGGCTTTCCATTTATCCAGGCTGCTCCATCAAAATGAGTTCCTGGCAAACAAAATGTGTCTGCTATCTGTGAGCAGCTACTTTAAAACCAAAGCAGGACTCGCAGAAATGTCACGACTGCCAGGAAGCAGCAGGAAGCATGATTAGAAAGATGACTAAGGGGTACAACGTTTTGCTGCTTATTATTCCATTAAATTATTTATTAAATGTCTGTTTTTTTCATGTAATCTTCTTTTAGACGCTCCCTGCAGGCGTTCCTGACATCCAACCAGCCCTCTGCATCCTTCATCACATGCAGGAACCTCCTCTCCTCCCTCTCAGCTCCGTCTTCACTGGAACCTCAGAGCTGTTGTGTCTTATTAACGGTTTTCCTCCGTTTCCATTTCTCTGTTGATTCGGAAACAACTATTAAGGCTTTAACTCTCAGCTCTACTGGCAACACAAAACACAGGCAGTGCGTTTAAGTTTTGAAAGTTTCAGAGACGTTTTAGCAAAGAAGCTTCCAGAAGTTCAGGGAAAATCATCCACAAGTCGTAGATATGAAGATAATGAGGTTGTAACAGAACTGTGATGATACGCAGATGATGCAGCGCTCTGCTTCACAACGTCACCAGATAACTCTGAACCCGACCAAGACAGAACCGAACCTTTACAAACCATCCCAAGAGATTGCAGCTGAAATCTGGGTTTGGACCTTCAGAGACACATAAAGACGGTTAGAAAATCAGCCTTCTGTCACCTGAACAACGTTTCCAGGAAACATTGAAGATCTGCTGCTGTTGGATCAGAACCAGAACCAAACGTCAGTCAGCCTTCCAACCCGCCACCATTTTCCCTCACTTTGCTTTTGTAATTTGGTCTTTTGATTAATGTTTTATTTTCTTTCTAATCATGTAAAAAAATTATAAACATAAACTTTCCTTTTCTGGTAGGAATAATACAACAGATTCACTGCAGGATTCATAATTTACTCCACAGGTTTCAGAAAGTTCCTTCATCAGAGATAATCTGCTGCTGTCCAGCCAAGATGGCTCCTGTTGACGAGATTTTCAATCTCTATTCATTTCAATCCAAAGGTTTAATGAAAATAAAAACGCCTCATCAGTTCTGGGATGCAAGTTTTGAGACGCAGCTGGAAAGTTTTGGAAAGTCTGCAGGCGCACAGTAAAGAAACCCATTCAAACATGTTTCTGTCTCCATTTACAATTAATAACAATCATTAAAACTTGAAAGTTTTTTTTCTCTCATTATGGCATAAAAATGAACAGAAAGAAATTTAAATTCAAAGTTTAAGCTTTTTGTCCCAACAGAGACGCCGTCCCAAAGTGAAAGATTTAACGGAAATAAAATTCAATTTGTCCGTTCCTAATTATCTAAAACGCTCATTAACAAAAAGTGGAGTTCATTCATTTATTATAACTTTTTCCAAACTTTGTCTAACAGATTATATAAGAATGAGCAAAAGCAGCTGGGAAGTCGGAGCGCTGATCAAACAGATGCTGAATTATTAATGCAGCTTCTGCACTTTAAAAACATAATTTATGAACATAATCTGGGGTCTTAATTTATTCCAGATAAGAACATGTCCACCATTTTATTCTGATTAAGACGTACCTACAACCACTGAGTCAATAAACATGATGTAACCAAATAGTTCACATGTTTCTAATGTGATTTTCCTTAAAGGGTAAATCTGTTAAATATTAAAGTCAAATCCTTCCAGATACTTAGAACTCATTTAATAAATGTATGTAGGAGTTAAACTGTGTTAATTTAAAAACTGAAACTCCAACCAAATGTATATTTATATCACTTTTATCTAAAGTCTGATTTTATTAACTGAAAGCTCAATTAGTTATTAATCGTTTATATCGTCACCATGTCCAAAAACGAAAGCAGAATAATTTTAAGATCAGAACTAAACCATTATTCTGACTAAAACCAAATCTTTCTGCTTACAGTCCAACGTTACAAAAACAGTTTCTAAATCAAAGTTAAACATGACAATTCAATACATTATAATAAACCAGGTTGTGTTGAACTGCTTTCTTCCAGGCCTCTGTTGCTACGCCCAGTTAGCTGCTGCTAACAGCGCTAGCAAGGATATTTGCTAAACCATGATTCAAATGTTTTCCATAAATCAGAGCTGAGACAAAACAAACGGTAAAACATGGAAAAATACAGAACAGATTATATTTTCATGTCTGGCATCTGCTCTTACTGCTGATTAGGTAGTTAGCTGCTAACGGAGCTACTGATGCTACTCCCTTATTGGTCAACAGATAAAGGAATATGCATATTTAAAGTTAAAATACTAAGATTAAAATATACATCAAACTAGAACTAAATATACCATAATAAAACATTTTTTTGTTGAATTTTATCACTAAACTTCTACTTAGTTAGCAAGCTAGCAGCTAGCTGGAGCTAATGTTGCAACCAACAGGCAGGGTGACTACATTGATGTCCTGAACGCAGCACATGCTTCCATTTTATGTATTTAAACTAAAATACAATAAAGTTGGAAAATAATAAAAAATCAGTTTCTTTAATTCTACACTAAACCACTTTAGCAAGCTAACAGCTAGCTGCTTACATAGCTAACAGTGCAATCAAGCAGCAGAATATTTATAAGGAAATATACAATATTACAATTCTTAGACAAAATAAATGTAGTGATTTCATGTTATGGCAGGCTAGTTGCTAGCATAGCTAATGGTGTTATTAGCATAGCTAATGGTGCTATTAGCATAGCTAATGGTGCTATTAGCTAGCAGGTTCTATTTAGTAACAACATGGTTTGCTATATGTAGTCAGACAGAAACTATTCCTATGTATGTCTCTATAAAGCAGCTGTTTGATTAGCTGCTGTAAAATGTTTTATATGAAAGGAGATAAAACCTTCTTTGGTTTTTATCCTGGGTTTCGTTGTGACCCTGTGAGGCTCTGAATCACTTCCTGCTTCCTGTCCCGCCCTGACAGAAGCGATGTGTGAGGCTGAGCTCTGAAAGGCTGCAGTGAGGAACAAGAAGAGCCCAGGGATCCGTCGGCCGCACCAGGGTCGCCCACCGCCATCATCACATATGTGAGGCGACGGGAACGCTGATGTGAATTATGCAGTTGCGTCGCTGTCGGTTTGTGTGTGCATCACGCGGCGCCTGCAGCAGCCGCCCACTGAGGAGGCTGCGGCGCCGTCACCAAACTCGCTCCAAGTCTCATCAGCAAACTTTAGATTTGATTAACTTAGCAAGCAGCGGCTGCAGGTGTTTTTATAGCTTTACGTTTCTCAGACTCATTCAGGCTGACGATCATTAACTGTTCTGGTGTTTTCATTATTCTCTGTTCCTCAAACTCCTTCTTCAATTAGCTGCTTTCATTCTGAGTGTTTCCAGTTGAGTTTGTTTCATCACTGAAAATGATGTGAATTCCTCTTGGTGCTTTTTTAACATCAGTATCTTCAGGTTTTCTTGCTCAGCACTTTGACTTCATGTTAGAGCAAATGACCACGTTTGCATGCAGTGCCTTGCTGACCACTAGGGGGCCACAGATTGAGCTCCACTCTGTTTAAAAAGAAAGCAGCCAGAAGCTTTTCTGTTTATGATGAACTTAGTTTGCATCTTTGTTTATCTTTATTAAAGAACGACTCTGCTAATAAGATGGAAATCCCAGCCAGCAGGCAGCAGCATTAGAGGGATTTGTGGGATGGTTTTTCCTCCTTCTTTACCTTGGGACCAATTATTATCCACGTCTGGTGGTCAAGCCACACTTTTCCTCGCTGCCATTAAGCAGGATTTGTCCGAATCCTCCGAGTCGCCTGCTAATTAGCAAGCGGCTGTACTGAAAGCTGGTTTCCGTCCAGCACCGCGGCACAACATTCAGGAAGTTAACGAGGACAGTTTTTAAGGCCAAGACTTTGAGTTTTAGCACATGAACAAGTTGTCATTGAGTTGGACTGAAAGCAGTTTGCACAGAAGGAGGTCATGGTGTAAAAAAACACTGCAGCAAATCCAGTTTGGAGGAAAAACTCCCAAAAAGTGGCTACATATTTTAAATGAATGCAGATTTATGAATAAAATGCTCCAGCTGAGACTAGCTGGAGAATTTTCCAACCTTTGAACTTGTTTATTTTTCAATCCAGAATCCTTGTTGCATTTCTTTGGGATTCAACATGAAACTGCAAACTGTGAAGACGAAGAAGCATAATTCATGGTTTTACAAACGAGGAGTGTAAGATGCTCTGTTGGGTATTTGAGCAGAACTTCCTTCTTCACCAAATGGAAACAAAATGGAGGCATCAGAATTTAGCGGTTGGAGGATTTCTGGAATGTTTTCTCCCACTAGTGCCAGACTAGCATGTTGGTTTTGGTTGTATTTACCCAGAATGCCCTGCGCTGTAGTCCACTTCCTGCTTTGGAGTGGACTCCAACAGAATCTGGATTCTGAACCAGAGTTTACTTCAATCAAACTGAGTCTGAGGTTTGTTGGTGGACCAGAGCTCACTTTGTGGTCCAAGAACGTATTCACACCGGGTTAAAGCGGACCGGAGTCGAGTCAAAGCGGACCGGAGTCGGGTTAAAGCGGACCGGAGTCGGGTCAAAGCGGACCGGAGTCGGGTTAAAGCGGACCGGAGTCGGGTCCATGCGGACCGGAGTCGGGTCCATGCGGACCGGAGTTGGGTCAAAGCGGACCGGAGTCGGGTCAAAGCGGACCGGAGCGGGCAAAGTGCACTGACCCGGTGGTGGGAATGATGCAACCTTGGAGAACGTGAGAAAACAACCAGAATCATGGAGTCCAAAGAACCGCGCATCCTGACAATGAAACATGGTGGAGGAAGCATCATGCTGTGGGACCAGGAAGCTGGCTGGAGTTGACTGAAGGTTGATGGAGGTAAATATTTATAGACATCAGTGGCCTAGTCAAAGTCCAGACCTAAATCCAGAAGGTCTGAAAATTGATTGTAGAGACTTGCAGCTGGATCTGGTTCTAGAAAGTTCTGACCCAGAAGAGCACTAGTAAATATAGCCCACACTTTTCAGATTTTACTTTGACAGCGCCGCCGTCTCTTCATCTGTCGTTTGGAGACGTTTGTCGTGTTTCCGGTTCCGTTTCAGCCTGTGACTGAGGAAGCTTCCACTCCTCGGTTCTGGTTCTGCTCAGTCTTATCTCCTGTCTGGGTTTCTCTGAGCCTTCAGAGTTTCTAATTAATTCACAGTTTGTGCTCCGTTCTGGGCACAGAGGCTCCAACACGCCAGCCAGCAGACTGCTAATTGAATTTTTAAGCCTCTCTTGTTAATTAGCATTTTGCCTTGTAATGTGTGTGACGTGAATGCCATTTAGGAACAACTAATTTGTGTTTAAGCATGCCTCTGTGTGTGTGTGTGTGCGTGTGCGTGTGTGTGTGTGTGTGTGTGAACATTTTACATGCTTTCTGAGGCTCAGTTACAGAAATGTGGCCTCGCCTGCAGTGTTTCTTTTTAATGAGTCCAGTCACAAAAACACGCTTTGAAATCAAAACTAAAGTTATTTTTTTAAAGTCATATAATATCTTCTAACAGCTTTAAGGTTTAGTTATTAAACAGCATCTGATCACGACACAGTTTCACCTGCAGCCTTGACACGTTTCTTCTTCTGTGGTTTTGCGCCGTTAGCCAGCCATCTTTAATTGAAGCGTCGCTCCAGAGAGCAGCAGATGAATCGGAGTCGGTTGGCTCCAAATGTTTGTTGTGATGGGAAGCCGAGCAGCAAACTGCATCATCTTTACTCCTAATATCAGATCATGTTAAAAGCCTGGAGTCTTTCTAGATTCAGAGCATGGCTGATGGAAAAGTTTGGACACCTAGAGGCCACGCCCCCTAAAATAATGCAAAACATTCCACTAAAGTAGGCGGAGTCTACACAAAGGGGCGTGGCCTAGTGTGGGAATGACTGTGGCTAAATTTAGCAACTTCCATTTTAAGAAAACAACAAGCGACAAATCTCCCAAATCTTGTCAGGGTTTCTGCACGTTTCACATTTAAGACTTTTCAGTCCATTATGAAAAGAAAGTGCAAAACAAAAAAATCACATATTTTACATCGTTGAGCCAAGTTATCATGCGGGTTTGCAACAGAAGTGAAGAATAACGTCGTCCAGCTAATTGACGATAAGTTACACTCACCAATGAGAGACTAAAACAACAAAAAGGGTTTATTAGCCGCTAGTTAGCATTAGCTTCAACCTCCTCAAGTCACAGAAAGAAATCAAGATGTCGGCAAGCGGCTCAGACTTTCACCTGGCAGAAAAGCCCCACAACATTACAAAACATAACTTAAGAATTTAAGACACAAAACTGAAATATTTAAGGCCAACTAACATCTTTAAAATTAATTCAAGACATTTCAAAATCTCTGCAGTAAATTTAAGACTTTTTAAGCTCATCAACCACCTGCAGTCAGATCCAGTCCACTTTGTGTTCACATCACTCGTCAATCACACTGATAAGCTGATCAATGCTAGCAATGCTAACTGGTCCGCCTGCTGACTCACCACCAGGGGGCGTGGCACAGAGATACGAAAACATCGACAGTACCACTGTTCAACACAAAGAGGGCAGCACTGAGAAGGTTCTAGGATGAATATGGCTGAATTAAACAAAGTTACAGAAAAACGTTACAATTTGAACCAAAACAAAGATAAAAACAATAAAACCAACTTTTCCTTTTCAGCTGCAGAAATAAAAACGAAGATTTAAGGAGATCTCTGACGCTCCAGTCAACCTCTGCACCATTTTCCCTTCACCAACAAGCAGAAACAAGCTCAGCAATATCAATATTTCCAACCTTTGTTTCTGCAAATCACATTTTTCTAACTTCCTGTCCTGTTGCAGCTCATCGCAGCAGAACGGCTGAGAAAAGAAGAGGAGAGAAGAAAGAGAAGAGAAGAATGGTTCCTCTGTTTTCCCTCAGTCAGAATCCCAGTGTCTTCCTAAATCCAGGAGATTATCTCCGCCTCAGTGTGGAGACAAGAGGATGTACAGTGGAAGATTAGAGGAACATCACAGATTATTTTAAAATACGCGCTGTAATAACGTAACGCTTCGAAATCTAATTTTCCAGGATTACTGTCCACCTCATTGCATCTCCTCTGCTGCTCAGACAGGCTGCGCGTCGGAAACATTCCTGCTGGAAATAAACGGATTGATGTGAATCTGCAGAGGTGAAAAGTTTGGGGATTATTCCCCACACCTGGTCCAGATGTTTCTCCAACGCTAGCCGAACCACAGAGATGCTCTTAAGCCGCCGCCGCGCCTGTCTGCTAATGCGCTCCATAAACGGTATCGATCTGAAGCCACACAGCACTTTGTAAATTACATTACAGGTGAGTTACTTCAGCTTTATTAAATGAATATGAGCAGAGAAGCAGCAGCAGGACGTTAAGCAGCAGAACAGCCAAGGGCGGGTCAAGGTGTGGCGAGAATCAACGGAAACATCCGCAGAAATTCACCTGAAAACCTCCGACTGTCCAGCAGGTAACTGAAGAACCCAGCTCAGCACAGGTTGATTAAAAACAGAGGAAGAAGAAGCTCTCGCCACTAAAAACTCAAAATAATAGAAATTTGTCAAGATGGCCACCTCTGTCATCAGGAAAAATTGTTTCGCACTAAAATCTGCAATTAATTAAAAACGTTGGTGTCAATGGAGACCACAGAAATGACATAGAATTTCTTGGTCTTGTGTTTCCTTTTTCTTTAAGACGTCATTTTTCAAGATGGCCGCCATGACTGCAGTGGAGAACTCAGGATTACGTCACAATGGGTAGCAGCTAATGCTAGTGCTGTGGACGGCCAATCATAAAGGCAGGTTCGCTAACCGCTAACTCACTAAACCAGCCTTAGCTCTGCTAACATTAAAATGCTAACTACATAAAATTAGCTATGCTAGCACTTAACAGCTAAACATAAAAGAGACCGTCAGATTAACAACGAATAAACATGGCGGTGCGTTTTCTCACCGGCCACTGTGACCTTCGCCGTCCGGCTGACGATGCTTCCCAGTCCGTCCAGCGTGGCGAGGCATTGGTACTCCCCTTCGTCGGGCCGGTGGTGCCGGGAGTGCACCACGTTCTGCACCGTCAGCGTGCCGTTCTCCAGCTGCCGCCGCCGCTCGTCCACCACCGCGCTCAGCAGGACGCCATCTTTACGCCACGTGATGGAGGCGGGGCCCGCCGCCGCCGAGCCCGCCTGGGCCTGGCAGTCCAGCCGCAGCGCCCCGCCCCGCACCGTCACCGTGTCCTGGGGCTCCACGGTGAAGGCCAGGTCCACAAAGCCAGGCCCGGGCGACGACGGAGAGGAAGACGATGGAGCGTCGGAGGCTGGAGGAGAGGAAGAGAGTCGGTCACTTCATCAGAGACGATTCCACCAACAAAACCACCTGAACTCTGGGAGCCATTTGGTTCCAACGTCACACCTTGTTTTTCTGCTAACAAACCCAAGAAGCAGAGGAAGGAGCCAGACTTTGACTAGACCATTCCTCCAATCAACAGAAACAAGAACCGCAACTCAGTAATTGTCATTAATGTTAAATGATTAAGCAAAAATATTTATATGTTAAATAAGTTTGGAGGATAAAAACAGCAGAAGCTAAAGCTAAAGCTAAAACAACACTGTACTTATTGGAAGCTAATGCTAAAGGGCTAACTACAAAAATCAAGCACCAAATTCATCCTGCAGTAATGTTCATTATCTCCAAGGCCTTTAGATATTAGTTACATTTTATTTACTTCTTATGTAAATAAATTAAATAAATCTCACAGAAAATGCGAGAAGAATCTGAACTGCTGTAAACTTTCCATTAACCCTTCAAAATAAGAGCATTTGAAGCATTCTTAGCTTCAAACCGAAACCTTCACACAGACGCCAAACTTTATTCAACTGAAAGTTTACAAAACAGACAAAAAACGTATTTAGGGGAAGCTAAATATGCTAAACTGAAATGAGCTCAGCGCGTTAGCAGCAGTGTTCCTCTCTGGTCAGTGACCTTTGACCGTCTACTAGGTGCTGCAGGAATGAATGGCCGCCGTCCAGAACCTCCCAGAACCTCCCAGAACCTCCCAGAACCTCCCAGACCCGTTTATCTTTCTGCTGCGTCTGGACTCGTCGGCTCTGACGCCTCCGCCGGCCGCAGACCAGCATAAATGATGCAAGGATTGGACTTCTGAAGGAAGCCAGAAGTCGGCTTCAAAGCCCACCGGTCCGGTCTGGTCCGGTCCGACCGGCGCCGGTACCACTGACATCCGATGCTAAATATTTCCTCACAACTTTAATGTTTGGAGGCTTTGAAGTAAAACCTCTGCAGGTTTGTTGTTTTTAAACAGAATCTTAATTTTTCCGGTTTTGCTGAGTTTTACTCCAGCAGCCGACCCAGACGCTCCGCAGGGCCGTAACTCGGCGTTCCTGTCAGAGCGGGGCGGGGCCTCCGGAGCGGGGCCTCCAGGGCGGGGCCTCCGGAGCGGGGCCTCCGGAGCGGGGCCTCCGGAGCGGGGCCTCCGGAGCCTTTCCACCAGAGCCTTTCCTCTGTTTCATGATGGGCTTTTGTTGCTTCCTGCCGTGTGAGGAGCAGCGGTGGCTCTTTGATGTCGGCGCTGCTAAAAGGCCTTTCATCGTGATCAGAGAGCCGGTTTGTTGAGTCAAAGCGGCGGTGGCAGCGGCAGCGGCAGCAGCAGCGGTGGCAGCAGCAGCGGTGGCGGCAGCGGCGGCGGCGTTCCCTGCAACGGCTGAGAGGAGGAAGGGAACGAGCCGCATCACGACTCCACTGGCAGGCGGCAGAAACACGCCATCTTTAAAGATGGAGGCAGGGGAACAGAAACAGGTTCTGTCTGCTGAATCAACCTTTGACCCCTATCTGCATTCACCTTTGACCCCCTTTACAGACGAGGCTACAAAAGATGGAGAGAACATCCACCAAAATCTTCTAGAAAGAAAAGGGAAACTTCTGAGTTTGAAAAGTCAAGAATATTTAACTTGTGGAAATTTTCTATAATCCAAAATGTTTGTTCCAACTTTTTTCTAGTAAATTTTCTAATTTGTGAAACTTTGAAATTTTCTCCTGTTTTCCAGATAATTTCTCAGATTAATATAAATATTGCTCAAATTTTTTCAGGCAAATTTTGAAACCCAGAAATTTCCTAATTTTCTTTGATTATTTTGCCGTAAATTAATAAGATTTTTGGTCCTATTAGGCTGCCATAATGTGGAGCATTTTCAGTTATTTTAATTTCGTTTCTGTAACTGAAAGTGCAAAATTCTCCGTATTTTGAAACGTTGGCTGTTTGAGCAGCTGGATTTTTTATTTTGCAAGGCATTATGGGAAAACCCAGGAGAACAATATTAAACAGCAGGTCTGCAGGTTGAGAGCGCCGCGATAAATCACCTGAGCGACCAATCACAGGCGTCCCTCCTTCACTCTTCATCCCTCCTTCACTCTTCATCCCTCCTTCCTCTCTCTCCTCCTCTCTTTTCCTTCATGGTTTCCTCCTTATTGATTCCCCCTCCCTCTATCAGTAAATCACTTTCCTCACAGCTCAATCTGTATTCACTTCCACTGCTCTCACACACACACACACACACACACACACACACACACACACACACACACACACAGCTGGGCAGCGTGCCCTTGTACTCCTCGTCCTGCAGTTTGATGCTATCACTCTCTGTCGCCGTTTCTTCATATTTCATCTGAAACATTGAGCTGCTCTTCACTTCATGTTTGAAGACAAATCTTTTCTGTTACTGCTTCGGTTTGATTTTTGATTTTTTTGCAGCCCTTCTGAATATTTTAGGGACTGTAGGGGAAAAGCAGAATGATTTTCTGGAAAATGCCTGGTTTTGCTGCTCGACTCCTGGATTTCTGAGGGAGTTTTCCCATTTTCTGGTCCAGCCGTCTTGGGAGGACGAGCAAATCGTGGAAAAGTTTCAGATTTTTTGTTCCACATTCCAGAAATGAACCTCATATTATATGGATCAAGCCTTTAGTTATTGTAATATTGATTAATATGGCTCACAGAGAAAGACAACCGTCTCAGAAAATATAAATATCATGACAAAACATGGTTAGAAAATTGAGTGGAAGGAAAAAGCTGCAGCAACTGAAGATGAATCAAGAGTCAACAAGGCAGATTGTAGATATTAGCTTTGGTTTGAGCATCAAAACAGTTTCCACTGTGTGTATTAATACATATTTACATATATTTGCTGTTTGACACGTTAAAATATGCATCTATCTGAAGAATTTGCAGGCAGCTGTAAACTTAGGCTGAAGCTAAGTGAGTTAGCTTGCTAGCTAATTTAGAAACTAAAACTAACTTCACGGTTTGCACTGACACTGAAACTGGAGTTTCCTGACAAACACTGGATCAAAATAATGTTCAGGATAAAACGACATATTTACTTTAAAAACAGTTTTGCCTGATAGCTCAACACTTCAAACTGACAGTGAAGCTAAATATTTAGCTTTAGATCAATAACATGATCAGTTAGAGTCCAGATCCTTTATAGCAGGTCCAAAACGCTGCACAGGGTCCGTCTGGAGGAGCAGGACCGGGTCGGACCCGAATGGACCCGAATGGATCCGAATGGACCCGAATGGACCCGAATGGATCCGAATGGATCCGAATGGATCCGAATGGATCCGAATGGACCCGAATGGATCCGAATGGACCCGAATGGACCCGAATGGATCCGAATGGACCCGAATGGGACCGTATCCCACGATAGGCCGGGATGGAGCAGCAACAAGAGAAACGATGAATAATTAATGAAACACAAAACAAAGCAGAATATCACTGGCTGATCGATCAGCTGATCAGCCAGCTGATCGATCAGCTGATTGATCAGCTGATCAGCAGCAGGATGTGACATCAGGAGGAATCTTGGTTAACCAGCTTCACCTGCCATTCAGTGTGTGAGGCTCAGTCGGCTCTAATCTGCTCTAATCTCTGCTGTAATCTCCAGCTGAGCCCAGTAACCCAGACACCAGTTAGAAACGACGACACAACCTTCATCAGCAGAACCGTGAAAATATGAGGACAGAACCGTGAAAACGGCGTGTTTGGACCGACAGAGGACGGATGGAGTCAGTTATTACAGATGGAGACCAACTCTGGACCTTCAGAGACACATAAAGACGGTTACAAATTCAGCCTTCAGTCAGAACATTTGAGGATCAAACCTGATCATCAGTTATCTGCTCGTCTTTTTGCTGTTTCCATATTTACTGGAAAATGTATTTATTTGCTCTGCCTTCTAGAGCTGACATGTCAACGTTTGTTGTTTTCTCTCAGTGACAGTGAAATAAATCTGATTCTTTATTGCAACATGAAATTACACGACTGAGAAAATAAATGATCTTAATACAAAAAAGCAAAATTAAAAGAAACATTTTCCAGTATTGTGAGGTGATTTTCCGGCCGGATGTTACTGCAGGTGGAAACGCCAAAAAGACGACAGGAAGTGGCCGGAGGACGATGGTTTTAGCTTTTTGTTTTTTTTCTGAGCTCACAGAATCACAGTTCAAACCAACCTGATTCATTCCAACGTTTTGAATTCATAAAACGACGACAATTTCCTGAAAACGGCTTACGCAGCGGCTCCAAAGGAGGCGGGGCTTGTTGCTGCAACGCCTGAATGAAACGCAGACGTCTCCTCTGATTGGCTGACAGATGATGAATATTTATGTTTTTTAAAGACTTCTTGCTTATTAATTTCTTATTTAATGGAAACACCCTTATCGTGACATTGGGGATTTTCCACGTTAGCAGAATGAAGACAAAGTTTTGCTCACATTTAAAGCAAACTGCAACATAAAGACGGTTACAAAGTCGGCCTGAAGACCTGCTGCTGTTGCTATAGCAACCTTCCAGACCTCAGCTCTTCTGATCCCGGTTCTGCTCTGGATCAGAACCAGAACCACACATGCAGAAGCAGCTTTCAGCTTCTATGCTCTACAGATCTGGACCAGCAGAAACACTGATCAACACACCTGATGTGAATTTGTTTGGTGATTCTGGTGATATTTGGCTAAATATCATGTTATAACTGATGTCTAGTCGGCACCGGTACCGATCTGCAGTCGGCACCGGTACCGATCTGCAGTCGGTACCGATCTGCAGTCGGTACCGGTACCGATCTGCAGTCGGTACCGGTGAAGTTGGGTTTCTGTTCTCTCCGTTTCTCCTCCTCTCGTATTTCCTCCAGTCGTCCTTAATTAGCCGGCCGCTCAGCCTGCTGTGTTGCTGCTAATTACTCCGAGTGTGTGAGAGTGTGAACACTTGTCAATCCCAGCCCATTTCTTTCTGTTGTGTAAATTAAATTAACTCCACTGGCTGTTTACACACGGCAATAATTAAACGCTTCTGATGTGGAGCTCAGAGGGAACGAGGGGATCCATCAGACCCGGTGGATCCATCAGACCCGATGGATCCATCAGACCCGGTGGATCCATCAGACCCGGTGGATCCATCAGACCCGATGGATCCATCAGACCCGGTGGATCCATCAGACCCGGTGGATCCATCAGACCCTGTGGATCCGCTTCACTCAGCGTCACGGCGTTAAAGATCAGCTGATGATTCAGAAACTACGCCATCATTTTCTGCACCAAAAAAATGACATCATCAGCAGCAGCAGCAGCTCCACCAGCAGCTCCACCAGCAGCTGCAGCTCCACCAGCAGCTCCACCTGCAGCTCCACCAGCAGCTCCACCAGCAGCTGCAGCTTCAGCAGCAGCTACTGAAGCTGCTGCTGAAGCTGGAGCTGCTGCTGCAGCTCACGGTTTCCATCAGGCATTATCCAGGCCAGCCCACAGAAGAGCCTCATTTCAGCTCATCTTGGCAACATTTTTCTGCTCCTGTTGTAAAGTCTCTGATTTTTTACCTTCGTGTGAAAAAAATCACGAAATTCCTTCAGCCTGAATTTTGCCTCTTTCCACAGTAAAAGGTGAGAGTTGCAGGAGGAAATGATGCGACTTTTCAAACCTTTTCCAGATGAAATGTTTTGATTTTTAGTGCGGTTTGTCTAAATTATATTTACACTGATTCAGATTCAGTTAAAGCAGATATTTTTATGTTTTTGTTCCAGTTTAACCACTCAGGAGACAAATTAAAGTAATTTTCTCATTTTAGCAAGACAGAGAACTGAAGAGATGGAAATTCATGAATTAAATATATTTTCACACACACACACACACACACACACACACACACACACACACACAGAGCCACACACACACACACACACACACACACAGAGCAGGACGTCGGATCCCCAGAGAAAACCTGATCATGTTCCTCGGTTAAAACCCCAATAAGCATCCGGTCGGCACTTTGTTACCGGAGACCTTTACTGCTGTCACACACAATTACCAGAGGGTCAACAGCAGGCCAATTATACACACACACACACACACACACACACACACACACACACGCAGCGTATAGTTGGGAGGAGGGAGCAGCTGTCATAACAGCCACCAGGCCGGTTTGGGATGACAGGGACTCTGCGGAGCGGTGGGAGGGGAATGTCTGTCAGGATGATCCTCCTGGTTCACACCGGGTTCATTTCTCTGCTTCTGCTTTATGAACCGACACTTTGAAATAACAAAGGACATTTATGACTAAAAGCATCCAGAACCAGAACCAGAACCAGAGCTGGACCAAACCTTTTGGCTCAAGGCCCCCATAGGAACAATGCTATGTTAGCATTGTTCCTATGCTAGCATAGCTAGCATAATTTAGCTTTTACCAAAATAATTTATTTAGATAAAATCTAAGGCGCTAATTTACCTGTTTGTTTTGTAAACATTCACTTGAATAAAGATCAACCTCTCAGTTGAAGTTTTGAATATCAACAGTTCAAATAGTTAGATGTTTATACTCACACTCTTATTTTGAAGGCAGTTTACACAGCATTTCCACTTCCTGTTTTCATGTTACATTATTTTTACCCCAAACAATATTTGAAACGGGAAACAGGAACAAACTAAAACACAGGAGCAACATATAAGCAGGACATGAAAATTATATCATGTCAACATTAAATTGGTGCTCGACATAAAGTGAACTGAAGTTAGCGCTTTAGCTTTAGCGGCGCTAATGGTTATGATTACTGCTTTAGGGTTAGCAATGCTAACTTTTAAGTTAGCATTGCTCAAAACTTACTGATAATTTCATAGTTTCTAAGGGGAAAGAAAATGTTTCGTTTTTTCACAGATTATGTGACATAAATCCTAATTAGGAATCTTTCTTTTGAAGGTTTCATCTGACGGAACCAAGACAAATGTAGAGTGGATTAAACTGAGCAGAACCGATCCGGTCCTGGTCCTGCCGTTCAGATCGGATCAGGACTGAAAGCTGCAGCCTGAAGCAGGGAGGCTGTCGGATCAGAGCCGGTGTTTTCAGCGGTTAGAGGAACAAACTGGGAGCTGTGGGAAGAATGGGAGGATAATTGGAGGATAATGGGAGGCAGTGGGAGTGATCTCAGTAATCCTCACTCCCTCTCTCTGCTTTCATCTTCAGGCTTTCTGTCTTTAAACACTTAAAAAAGGAGCCAAGACGATTTTAAACCTGATTATATAAAACCCAGCGGGAGCAGAAATCCTCATTTCACAAAATATTTCAGCTTATGAACATTATTTATGTTTAGTTTTTATGTTTAGTTCTGACCAAAAAGTCAGATTTTAAAAACTATTCACATCCTTTCATTGGTGACGAAGCTGAAAAAAAAATTATTTCATGATTAAAAACGTCTGAAAAGTGTGGCAAGCATTTGTATTTAACCCCAAACACACCATCCATGGTAAAGCATGTTGGTGGCAGCATCATGCTAAGGAGAAGTTGGGTGGAGCTAAATCCAGGAAGAAAACCTGCAGAATTAGAAAAAGAATGGCCTAGTCAAAGTCCAGACCTAGAAGTGAAATGAGCAAAACAGTTCAGTCTGCAGCTGCTGAGGCTGATGGAGGCAGAGAATGGGGTTCAATATAAAAGCATGCCACACTTTTCAGATTTTTAAAAGCTGAAGATGTTTGAAACTATGAATTTCTTTTCTTCCAGTTCAGTTGGTCTGGGTTCATCTGAAGTTGATCGATCTTATTGATCGACTAACTATTGATTCATAAGCGGCCATTTTGTTAAAAAACTTCAATGAAAACTTTAAACCGTCGTTCCAAAACATAAAAGGTGAATCCCAGCCTGCCTCTAACTGGGTGTGTGTGTGTGTGTGTGTGTGTGTGTGTGTGTGTGTGTGTGTGTGTGTGTGTGTATCGATCTGCTGCTGCTGTGTGTTCTGTGAGCTTTGACCCGTTTGGATTTAATGAGGATAAATGTAAAACGTAACGATTTGACCTTATTTGCTCACAACAAACAGGAGTCGCCATGGAAACGAGAAGCTGCTGAGTCGCCGCTCGCATCAATCATTTATGGAGATTCATGCTGACAGCAGGCAACATGCAGCAACATGCAGCAACATGCAGCAACATGGAGCAACATGGAGCAACAAGCAGCAACACGGAGCAGCAACATGCCAGAACTTGAGTTGGTCCAGCAGAAGAAAGTTGCAGTTGAAATGCATCAACAGTCGCATGTTTTGCTTCGTCATGATGGGAGGTGCTGACTCAGCAGTTTGAGTTCCAGAACCAGCAACTGAATTTAAACGGGACAAACCGTCAGTTTGGATTTACATCAGCCCATCCAGAACCAGAACCAGAACCAGAACCAAAACCAGAACCAGAACCAGAACCAGGACCAGAACCAGAACCAGGACCCAGAACCTCAGCCTGTTCCTTCTTGTCATCAGCCTCCATGTTGAGACGGTTGCAGCCGTTTGGTCTCACATGGACGTTTTAAGGATGAAACTTCCCTGCAGTTAATTCAACATTTATCCTTTAAACATGAGGATCAAACCTGGTTTCTCAAAGCGGCTCCTGCAGCCTCAGTTTTTATGCTTCTGGTTGTTTCGGTGTGAGAAGTGATGCTGCAGCAGAGCCTCGTCTCCTCTGGACTTGCTCTACATGCCGTCCGATAAAGATGGAAACTAAACGACACCTGGAGACGTATGAATTATTAATTCAGTACGCTGCAGCTGAAGGAAAACTATTGCACAGAAATGGTTGAATAATAACTCTAAACAACTCGTATTTTTCTTTTTTCTCGTTTTCTGTCGACCGCGCTACAATCATTTTATATTTAAAGCTCAGTTACGATTCAGCGCATTAATCTGATAACGGCTAAAACCAATGCTAGCATCATTAGCATGATTAGCATCGTTAGTATCGTTAGCATCGTTAGTATCGTTAGCATCATTAGCATCGTTAGCCAGCAGCTTTTGGCAGCAGGAAGCAGGGGGTGTGGTCTACCGTGTGACATCACACTGAACAGGATCTACAGCTAATATGATAAACCAGAGCCTGCTCCTCTAGTTCCCCTCCCCCACTAGTTGCTAGCCACTGTCAGTCAGCTGGTTGAATTTCAAAGTTTACAGAAATGTTTCCATTCAAACTAAAACTGTTTTAAGTGACATTTTAGGTCAGTGGAGCGCCACCTATGGTTTTCCTACGGTACTACAGCCTGATCAGTGAACAGCCTGCTGTTCGTTCACTACTGATAACCCAGATTAATATAATCCTGCCATCAATCCACCAGGAGCAGAACCTGATATGAGCAGGATCCCTGCTTCACTCTGGATTTCAGTTTCAGTCCAAATCATCAGTTTGATCTCCGTCTTCCCACATCTCCATCCCTCCTTCCCTCCATCTCTCCATCTCTCTCCCTCCATCTCTCCATCTCTCTCCCTCCATCTCTCCATCCCTCCATCCCTCCATCTCTCCATCTCTCCATCCCTCGCTGGCCTCCCAGAGGAGCCCTCTGCTGACAGGCGTCTGCTCTGAACGCGTTAGCGCCGAGACCCTCTGATGTCCTGTGGGTTGGTGTGGAACAGGAAGGGGGTGTTTATCACACTTCCTGTCAGATCTGGACAAATGCTGGCAGATATTGTGCGCTTATGGATTAAATCCCTGGACGTTATAAGAGGCAGCGCGCATTTCTCCTGGTTCAAATGAAAAATCAGGAATATTTTATCCTGAATGCTAAATAATAGCTGGATTATCTGCAGCCTGTTTGGGGAATGAGACCAGAGGAACAGAGTCGGGCTGACGGCTAAGAACAGATCGAATCACAGGAAACTGCAGTAAAAGCTGTTTGGTTTCTACAACCTGCTCACAGCTCTCGCTAACAACAAGCTAGCCTGTTAGCCTGTTGTTCAGGCTAGCATGCTAGCTGCTATGAGCTACAAAACATTTAGAGCGTCAAAGTATTTCATGTTTCAGGTGAAGCAGATTAAAGATGCTGAGCGTAGAGAAAAACCAGGAGCTGCTATAAGAAGCTAACTTTAGCTTCATGATGCTAACCTGAAGGAGGTCAATGCTAATGGTGAGAATCAGGATCAAAACATTTCTCTACATCATTAAAACGATGCGGTAAGAATATTGAAAGATTTTATTTAACATTAGTCATTATCTTCTAGTTTGCTGTGACTTAGCGCTATCTGACTTTAGCTCCAGCTAATCGCTAGTAGCTCTAGCTAATCCAGTAAATGCTGAGCATGCTGGTTTATTTCTATAATGCATGAAGGACGACTCAGACGTTTGTGTTGGTAACTTCAGCCTCCACTTCTTGAGTTTGGTTTAAGATTCACTGTAACGGCCCAAAAATATCTCATTTTTACAGCAATTATGATTTTTATTTTATGAATCACGAAACATCTCAACAGAAAAATCCCAACATATTTCAGGCGACGATGAACATCGTCTGGTGTGGAGCGGAGGAATACCTGGAGCCTGAACTCATTTAAACGATTGTTTATTAACTGAGACGCATCTGCTGCCAACACACACACACACACACACACACACACACACACACACACACACACACACACACACACACACACACACACACACACACGCACACACACACACACACACACACACACACACACACACACACACGCACACACACACACACACACACACACACACACACACACACACACACACACACACCATCTGTGTGTGTTGGATATCCATGACCAATCGGGACAGAAGCCACAGGCTTTCCAACTGCCGCCCCCCTGAGACGGAGCGGCCGCTTTGCCCCCCCGGCTGACAGATTGGGAGTTTATGGGTGTTAACAGACCGAGGGGGGGAGGGGGGGTTACTCCTCATCATCAGTCATCACCCCAGACCTTCCTCCTCCTCCTCCTCCTCCTCCTCCTCCTCCTCCTCCTGCAGTTGGGAACCAACGGGAGCGGATGGCAGACGAAGGTCAACGCCGTGACCCCGCCCCAACAAAGCCGAGAGAGAGAGAGTGTGTACTTTTAAAGGGGTGAATGACGGGGTCAGAGGTCAACAACATGTTGACCTGGGGTGGAGGCTTCTGTTAGGAGACGAGGAAAGAAATGGATCCCTCTAACGAGCAATCGAACTCGTTAATAACACACAGTGCGACCTTTGACCCCTCTCATGTTGCAGACTGTGGGGATAAACCTTCCCTGTGATTCTCCTAAATCGCCTTTTGCTGCAGCAGCATTTTGTCTGCAGCAGCGTTTTGTCTGCAGCCGGCGGCGCGGTGCGGCGCTTTGCGGTGCGGCGCTTTGCGGCGCGGACAAAGACGCTGCAGGTGTTGACATTTTTCCAGCAGCAATCGGATCAGAGAAGAGAATCCACACAGGTTCTGATCAGGTTCTGGTTCCTCACAGCCTGGATGGTTTCAAAGAAAAACAGGCAGAAAATACAACTGAAAAGAATCATCACCTGAAAACACGAGAGTTCAAATAACGGCTGGAAAGATCAACTTTAAGGAGTAGAAATGATGAGTCACCGTGTCACTAAAACAACCTGAAAATAGGAAATTATTTGTTAACTTTCGATTCTTTTGGTTCCGTTTCTGTGTTGGATCACAACCAGAACCCGTCTGGCAACATGAAGTAGGTTCAAAGACCTCGAAAAGCAGATCTAACACTCTGAAGGCCTCACTGAAGGTCAGAGGTCATCATTCAACAAAGAGTTCCAAGACCAGAACCACCGCTGATCCAAACGAACAAAACCTTTGTGGTGATCCTGGAGTTAGCTTAGCATTCACGCCGCTCCAACAGAACCGAACCGGACTTTGTCAGCCAACGGACTGGAGTTGGACTAACGGGGAGTGAACGGCTGCTGGGAATGAACTGAATTCCCAGAGTAAAGAAACGAGTCGTTTCCATTTATCTACTGAACCAGAACCCAGCGATGACCCGCTGGTTCTGATCCTGCTGGACCGGCACAACGTAGAATATGATGAGACAAGATGTGGGTTTTTGAGTCCAGGAAACGATTTTGATCCAGACTGATCGATCTGGACGGATGGACATTAATCAATATTCATGGATTAGAACCAGAAGAAGCAAACTGGGTCTCTGAAGGTTCTGCACCGAACACTAATAATCAACGACAAACACCCCAAGGCTTCCGGGTTAAATTTAGCCTCCATGTTTAGTCACCAGAGTGTGTGTGTGTGTGTGTGTGTGTGTGTGTGTGTGTGTGTGTGTGTGTGTGTGTGTGTGTGTGTGTGTGGTGTGTTGTGTGTGTGTGTGTGTGTGTGTGTGTGGCTGTCAATCAGGACAACCGGAGCGTAAAGATGGAGGAGGGGGAACGCTCAGGGAGCGATGAAGAGCCCGGCTCTCCATCCTGCTAAATCTTCCCTTTCAGAAGCTTTTCCTCCATGTTTTATTGAAAAACACTGAAATCAGACATTTAAATAAAAACTGGCTGTTTTCCCTTCGGTTCATTCCCTGCAGCTGCTTGGAACAGACGTTTGATTCCAGGTAAACCGGCTGATCTTCAGCTGAATACTAACAGCCACCCTGCAGCAGCCGTTCGGAGGTCAACTCCACCGCCGTCCTGCAGGGGATTATGGGTAGGCCCGGGCAGCAACGCTCACAGAAACACTCAGCTGGCAACTCTCTCAGGACTTGTTAATGTGTGAGGTGTGTGTAGTTGTGTGTAGTTGTGTGTAGGTGTGTGTGAGCCTTCAGCACCAGACAGCCAGACTCAACAGCGTTTCTGTCCAACCACATCTTGAAGGCCAACCGTCTGATTCCTGCAGCACCGAGAATCACTGAAGATGCTACTGACTGAATGTAGAAGCTGCTTCACTCAGTCACACCTTCAGTCAGGAGGAACAACAACTCAGAGGTGAATCAGGTCAGAACGGTACTGGAAACATGCTGTTGGTTTGATGCCAAACCAGCGGTTAGCACTGCTAGCTACAAAGCTAGCTATGCTACCATAACACAATATTTAATTACTAAAGCTAAAGCGCCCAACCTCCAGCTAGCGCTAATGCGCTACACCATGTTTAGCTCCAGCTAGCGCTAAAGCGCTACACCATGTTTAGCTCCAGCTAGCGCTAAAGCGCTACACCATGTTTAGCTCCAGCTAGCGCTAATGCGCTACACCATGTTTAGCTCCAGCTAGCGCTAAAGCACAACACCATGTTTAGCTCCAGCTAGCGCTAAAGCGCTACACCATGTTTAGCTCCAGCTAGTGCTAATGCGCTACACCAACAGTGTATTTAGGCTGAGTGGATTCCCACCCTGTGTCAATGTCTCAATGTGTTCTCCATCGCCCTCAACAGGGTGAAAGTTGTCACTGCACATTTAGCGGCACAGCTTTCGCTTCAGGAAGTGATTCTTTGTTTTGGAAAATAGAAAAGATCAAATTAATTCTTGAAATATAAAGATTCTTTCTGCTGCAAAAAACACAAAAACTTTTTTTAAAAGATTTTTCTTGACTGAACCGAACCAAAAATGTACCAAACTGAAATCTGATCGTTGTATCTGGAAGGTGAGAACTGACTCACCTGCAATGCTCAAAGGTGAGATTTAGTTCTGATTTTCTAACAGTATGATGAGTAAATATGTAAAAATATGCAGGAACGTTATGATTTATCCTCCTTTCATCTCCAGTTTCTCAGTCCAGGCAGGATGTCCCACTACCAGAGGACTTCCTGTTTCCTGTCCAATCAGAGGCCAGCGTACAGAGGCACACGCCCTCCAGCTGCTCAGTTTGGGTTAATTAAATGAAATCTGTTTAAAATGGTATTCAGGGAAATGATGATAGGGATTAAATGATGATTACAGCCTCGTCTCTATCTGTGCTGGAAATGAAAGTGGATTTAGCAGATCCTCATTCGGGCCGAGAATCCAACAGGAAACAGACGTAACGACCCGGTAATTAATTCACATATTGATTTTTAATAGCAGCTATGATTGAGCAGTGAGAGCAAACAGGATGTGAAATAATCTGCAGGATGTTGAAAAGCGATAACGACGCCACGGCGAAACGACGGATCTACCGGTCCTGATGAGGGTCAGCGCAGAGGATCTGATCAGACAACGAGGAAATAATGGAGGCGAATCCCAGAGCGCTGAATCCTGACGGGCCTCCAGAACCGGGTCAGCTGCCGACACCACATTAAAGTACAAACATGACTTTTACTGTGTTCATCCATAAATGTCTAAAACCTCATGTCCTCTGAGTTTTCCTCAGGGCCGTCTGATAAATTCAGCCATCTGAAAGTTTAACAGCTTTAATATTTTCTGTATTTAAGCTGCAGACGGGTCGAGCCGGAGCCGGTACCAAATGGGTCAAATGCCTTCCAGCCATCACAAACATCCAGAGATTAAATTAATGTCCAATTGTCTCATCATTTCAGACGGTGCAAATACTGAACACTTTTATTGAAAACACAAAAAATTAAATGAAGCTGAGGAATTATTAGATGGATCTATAGAGCTAAAAATAAATCTATTAAGAGAAGATTCACCTGTTAGAGTCACTAAGGTCACCATTAGGATGGTTAAGGTCACTATTAGGGTGGTTAAGGTCACTATTAGGGTGGTTAAGGTCACTATTAGGGTGGTCAAGGTCACTATTAGGGTGGTTAAGGTCACTATTAGGGTGGTTAAGGTCACTATTAGGTGGTTAAGGTCACTATTAGGGTGGTTAAGGTCACTATTAGAGTGGTTAAGGTCACTATTAGGGTGGTTAAGGTCACTATTAGGGTGGTTAAGGTCACTATAAGGATGGTTAAGGTCACTATTAGAGTGGTTAAGGTCACTATTAGGGTGGTTAAGGTCACTATTAGGATGGTTAAGGTCACTATTAGGGTGGTTAAGGTCACTATTAGGGTGGTTAAGGTCACTATTAGGATGGTTAAGGTCACTATTAGGGTGGTTAAGGTCACTATTAGGATGGTTAAGGTCACTATTAGGATGGTTAAGGTCACTATTAGGATGATTAAGGTCACTATTAGGATGGTTAAGGTCACTGAAATGAGCGTGGATGCCATTAAAAGCTCCTCAAAAAGCGTGCAACCTGTCACGGGTTCGAGTCCCGGCCTCTCACAGCCTGCTTTCCTATCTGACCAGAATTAAATCAAGGCTACAGGAACCAAGAAAACAGCTTCAAGACGTCCTGTGAAGGTCAGCAATAGGGCCGTTAGGGTCACTTTTAGGGCTGTTCTGAGAGAATGAAGAGCTGCGTACTAAAAAGAAAAACTGCTGCTATAAGCAACAACCATGGCTGGTAAATAAATACGTAGAAATGCTTCATCAGAGTGTAATTATTATTATTTCCCAAATGATCAGGAGCATCAGACTCCATCCTTCCCAGCATTTAAATAAATGTGAAACATGAAGTTATGTTCTGAGTGATAATCACAGCGATGTGGTGTGAACTCGGGCTGCGTCTCGTTTTACACTCGGCTGCTTTGTTGTGAACCGGAACAGAAGAAATAATTCGCCTCATTTCTTCCCCAGTAGATTTTATTAATGAACCTTTCTCACAAACAAAGCAGCTGAATTTACTCTGTGTTGCGCTTGGTTGTGTGATGTTTGGGTTGGTTCTGGTTCCGGTGCTCCATCAAAGCCCATCAGTCATATTTAGGCCATGAAGAATCGATTTCCTGCCCTGGAATGTTCAGTAACACAAACCCAGTTATTTGTGTTTGTGTGATGGATCATATTAACCGCAGCGCTGTCAGTGTGTCATTACGTTTGTTCTGTGTGTGTGTGTGTGTGTGTGTGTGTGTGTGTGTGTGTGTGTGAGCTGTATGTAGGTCAGGAGCTGGCAGGGAAACCTGGGATTCCTGTGAAGTGGAACCGTCTGGTTCCTGCATGTTCGGGTCGCTCTCGCCTGTCGGCCCACCTAGACAGGTCTAGGAGGGGGGGGGGGGGTAACCGCGGCAACCTGTCGGCCTCACCTGCAGACTCAGCAGAAACAGCAGCAGCAGCTGGGAGTACTGGGAGGTTCTGCTGGTCCCAGTCTCCCCACAGTGGACAGTATTTTACCTGCATATACTGAACTTTTCCACCGTGTTATGAACCTGCTGGTCAGTAAATGAATCCGATTCCAGACAAACGGAAGGTAATAATTCATATTTCATGTGATCATTAGCAGGACAATAACTGGAGTTTAACTGAACTCATGGCTCCTTCCTCCTCCTCCTCTTCCTCAGGGGAACAAACTGAGGAAATGTTTCCAAACTGCAGAAGGAAAATGTTTTGCTCCGAGACTCCAAACCGACTGCAGGCGCCGATCATGAGCAACGCAAGCAGATTTTCTTCCTGCAGAACCTCAGAATCACTGACAGAACCTTTCACCGGACCGGACCGGACCGGACCGCCACCGGACCGGACTGGACTGGACCGCCACCGGACCGGACCGCCACCGGACCGGACTGGACCGCCCACAGCGAGCCTGGAACGAGCTGCAGATGTTCTGCTCTGTTTATCCATCGTTAAGTCAAAAGGTGGATTTCATTGGTTAATTGGAAGTGACATCATCAGAACCGCTGAAGGAATCGATATGACAAGAGGAGACAGAGGACGGAGTCTCAGTGGGACAATGTCTCCAGGAAACGCATCAGAGACGCTTAATTATTCAACCAATTACACTTTAAACCTGGATGAGTTACGGCGCTCGGCCTGGAGCAGGCGGCGGTTCCGGGTCGGTTCTGTTCTCATCCCTCCTGATGCCAACAGAACCACCGGATCCGACTTTAACAACAACCAGAGCCAACCTGCAGCTTCACGACCCGCAACCAGGAAGCAATCAACGGGTCAATGTTCTGCTGCAGCAGTCTGTGCTGCTGCAGCAGTCTGTGCTACTGCAGCAGTCTGTGCTACTGCAGCAGTCTGTGCTGCAGCGGCTCCAACGAAGCCTCTGGCTGAAGACAGACAGAAAGCTGAGAATTTTCATGATTTTATGGATCAAAGCAAACGACTGTCCAAATAAGATCAGCATCTGGTTTCTATTAACTGAATCACAGCTGAAACTGAAATTACAAAAATAAATCTGCTGAATGGAAAAACGTACAAGCAGGATATAGAGGCTTGTTCTAATATTGATGAAAACATACTTTTAAATTAACAGACTTTAAATGATGAGACATTTTTCCCATCAGTTCATTTATCTGCCAATACAACAAGAACTTATTTAAAACAAGCCTCTATATTTTGCTGAATGTAAAAACTATTTTCATTAGAAATGAGCTGGTCACTGTGTTTTTACAGTGCAGCTGAACATGAAACGTTTGCAGTTTGGCTGGATGTGGATGAACCGGCGAGTTCAACCAACATGGAAACGATTCAAATATTTACATAACTTCCAGTGTTTTTACTGCTGCTACTGATTCAGTTTAATACAAACCTATTAAAGCTCATTAATTCAGAGCCTTTTCAGCACAAATACAGCGAAAAGTTCCAGGGTCAGAGCGGATCCACTAATTTCACAGATTGCTTCAGAGAACCGCAGAAAGAACAAAGCAGGGAGGAAGAGGAGGGGAAAAGTTCATCCTCTTCCTCCCTCTCTCTCTTTTTCCTCCGTCTCTCCCGATGTCCCTCGCCCTCTGGTGCAGTCCCGGTGATATATGGCCGCCATCAGCAAAAATAATGGCTCGTCTGCCCGTAATCTTTTATTTCTCTGCAAGGCTGAGGGGGAGGAAGCAGGGAGGGAGGAAGCAGGAGCAGGGAGTTGGTAAGCAGAGGTAGAGGAAGATTCTTAGATACGAGGAGGAAGAGGAGGAAAACGAACCAAAAGGAAAACGAACCAAAAGGAAAACGAACCAAAAGGAAAACGAACCAAAAGGAAAACGAACCAAAAGGAAAACGAACCAGGAGGAAAACGAACCAGAAGGAAAACGAACCAGGAGGAAAACGAACCAGGAGGAAAACGAACCAGGAGGAAAACGAACCAAAAGGAAAACGAACCAGGAGGAAAACGAACCAGGAGTTTTTGCCTTAAAACTTTGATTAGCAGCAAAACAGATTCTTAGAGTTTAAGCAGCAGAAAGTCACAAATCCTAAACTTTTCCAGTTCAAATAATATTTACCATAACATGTTTGTAATAATACGAGTTAAATCATGCTGCATAAACATGCTAAAGTTAGCTTAGCACAAAAATACATCTACAACAGGGAGGAGAGCAACTATTAAAACATGACTATCATGTTTATGTGGAAGGAAAAACCTTTTGTTTTCCAACAGCAGTCTGGTGCTGACAGTTAGCATCATTAGCATTAGCAGCAGTTTAACTTTAGCATTTCTTAGCTTCTGTCATCTTCTGGCAACAATCCTGCAGTTTAAATGAACCTGAACCAGCGGCGCTTCCTGTCGGGTTAAACCGTCCAGCTTTGCGTTCATCGGGTTTCATGGAGCCTCATTCTCTGCATGTAACATATTGAACCGAAATTTGCTGCAGAGGATTCGGTCCGTTTCCCATTAGCCTGTGAATTTCACAGATTACAGACGCGGCTCTGTGGGATTAAGTGTAAAATGTATTGAACAGCTTAAGCAGCAGCAAACAAACCGCAGAAAGCGGAGATCCTCCGACATGAAGCTGCTGCTGCTGCTGCTGCTGCTGCTGCTGCTGGAGCTGCTGCTGGAGCTGCTGCTGCTGCTGCTGCTGCTGCTGCTGGCTGCTGCTGCTGCTGCTGCTGCTGCTGCTGCTGCTGGAGCTGCTGCTGGAGCTGCTGCTGCTGCTGGAGCTGCTGCTGGAGCTGCTGCTGCTGCTGCTGCTGCTGCTGCTGCAGCCACATAAAGCCTGAAGTGGCCCTTTGTGTCCTGCTCGACAGTAATGTTTGATTAAAACATTATTGGTGTTTTATTGCTAAAGCACTCAAGTTTAAATGAAAAAATAAAAATGGAATGAAAAGGAGACTTTTTATTTCAAGTCTGAAGTTTTTATCTTAGCTTGTGTGAGAGAAGATTTGCTGCTTCTAAAAATAGAACAGAAACATAAAACATGTATTTAATAAACTCACGCTTTAAGTTATTTGGCTGACCTCTTTTCTGAGGGAAATTGAAGATTGTGTATCATCTTACCTTTATTTAATAATCCATGCACTTATGAATGTCTGATATTCTGTTGTAAAAACAACCAAACGTCCTTGTTTCTCATTTTCACGTTATTTTCAAATATGTGGCAGCCGAAGAAAGAGACGAGCCGTGACTGCTTCTGCTCGTCCATATTGCTTCCTCCAACTGTTTCAGTTCTTTTCAAAGCACAGAAGAAGAACCTGCAGAAGAAGAAGAACCTGCAGAAGAAGAAGAACCTGCAGAAGCAGAAGAACCTGCAGCTCGTTCAGGAACTGTACTTTCATTTATGACCGATTGAAACACTAAATGTGTCATTAAACGAGTAGATTGGAGATATAAAGAGCAATCAACCTGCTTCAGTCACAGTTGTGTGATACAGCGCCCCCAGAGGAGAGGCACTGCACTGCACTGCTTCTCATAAATTTTAACAAGTGATGCATAATCACCTGTTTGCCCATCAACCTGTTGAAATTACCAAGGAGAAAAACACTTTATAGAAAATTAAAGTGGACGAGTCAATTTTAGGGTTGCTGTCTGTTGGCACGGCGACACTTTCTGTCTCACATGAAGTTCTAACCATTAAAACCCATTTGAATGTAACTACCAGTTTAATCACTAAACCAAACCAAATATTTAATCTCTGAATTGAATTATAAACTATCTGACAGGCTTGCTGTCTCAGTACCAAACGCGCTGGCGGAGTTTGAAGCTACCGAACTCGTTAACATGGCCTCCTTCGTTAAGGATCTGTCCTCTCGTTAAGCTTCTCCTTCCTAACGAGCCGTGTTGGTGACCTTGGAGTTGTCTGTTGGCACGAGCTAACGAGCGCGCTCAGAGCGTCCTGTCAGCATATGGAGGCGTCCAGGATGAGGACGGAGGCTCCGCAGGGGGAGATGGACTCCGTCCAGAGGGAGACGTTCAGAAGGAAAAGATTCCCCAACAATCCAAACCCAGGGAACAGTTCTGGCTTTCCCAATGGGAAGCCATCTTGGATTTTAACAAGAAGTTTCATTATCGCCGTATAGAGGAGCTGAGTGAAAAATGTCTGTGCATTCACCGTATGGTGAGCGCCCACACACACACACACACACACACACACACACACACACACACACACACACACACACACACACACACACACACTCTCCGGGAGGCGAGTATTGGCACCAGCAGCGGTGTTGTGGATAATTTGGTCAGATCTGGCAGAAGCGTTGCCAGCAACGAGAGCCGGGCCTGCAGAGACCAGACAGGAACTAATGACCTTCACACACACGTCTCACATCAACCATATGCTTCAGCAAAGAGTGTGTGTGTGTGTGTGTGTGTGTGTGTGTGTGTGTGTGTGTGTGTGTGTGTGTGTGTGTGTGTGTGTGTGTCACATATATACCAGGCACAGGGAAGAATGTGGGGAGTTGAAACAGAGACAATAGCTGGAGTCTGAATAACGAGCTTTTTCCTGCGCAGATTAAATGGAGCCGTGTTTGCTGACAGTCAAAGAGGATTAATATCTTCAGATGCCGTTATCGTCCAGTTTTACTCCTCTACCTCGCTGCGAACAGAGCAACATCTGGGCCGGGACAGATGTTCCAAATAAAACCACTTACTGTACAACGGATCTGGTTTATAATCCGCCGCTGGCACAGTATTGTTGAGTTTCTGGGAATTTCTGCCATTCAGACTGAATTTAAAGACGCAGATCCGCAGCAGGCCTGAAGATTCGCCTCCATCTGCTCTGATCCGTCGTCAGGCTAAAGCTTTGAAAGCAGCAGATCCAGAGAACCGCAAGGCCAGACGTCCGATTTAAAACCCCACTGACAAAATTTGGTGGAATTATAATCCAAATTAAGATCTTTAAACTCTTAACCCATATTTTAAATTCCAGCATGAACGCAGCAGAGAGCGGTCAAACAGAGACTCAGCAGGACAATTCATTCATTCATTCGTTCATTCATTCATTCGTTCATTCATTCGTTCATTCATTCATTCATTCATTCATTCATTCATTCATTCATGTTCTCCTCCGATTAGATCAATGCTTCTCAGACTCTTGCAGGCTGAGACTCTCCTAACCTTAAATTAAAAACACTTCAGTACGTAGAGCTGAAATGAAAACATGAATCTTTTCACTCATTCATTGTTGCTTCATTTGTTCATCTTATGCTGCTTGTTTCATGTGATTCACCACAATAAAAGCATGAACTTGTTTTGACTTGTTACAGATTAGATTCTAAGTTTTCCATTAATTTCAAACACATGGCTTCAAAACGCAGTTTATTTATTTGTGCATTAATAATATTTCAGCCCATTAATAATTTGGCAGCATAATAGAAAACAGACTTGAGTTGTTTTGGCAGAAACAAAAATTCTCTCCTGCACCTTTAAATATTAAATTATCCTCCCATTTCAGTTTTATTGATCTGCTGTGTTTAATTCATTTGATTGGTTATAAATAAATAATAATTTCATTATGAGCTAGCAAAATCATAAGAAGCAAAGAACAGTTCTCTCCAACTGAACCGTTGAAAAGAATCGAATCCCTGATGAACAGTTCATCAGTGTGACTCGGTTTCCTCTGATCATATAAATATTCCTGATGTTTTATTTCCAGTTTCTGACCTGGTCATAAGGGAATCTTTTAACTCTCTGCTTCGTGTTTTATGGGATCGTTTTGTTGTTTCCACCTTTTATTGTTGAAAGATTTTGGTTTTAATGAGACGCTACAACAAAACCATTTCCTGTCTTAAAGAGACGCTGTTTTTATTAGGACTGCAAAACCATCAAAAAACATAAAACATTATGAATTTGTAAAGTTTGAAGTGTGAAAGACGAGGAATGTGGCGTCGACAAAGAGCCAGAGGAAGTTCAGACGTTGAAATCGCAGTAGATCTGAATGTGGGCTGATCTGCAGTCGCTCTCCATCAGCGGCTGCTTCAGGAAGTTGGCCTGAAGCTGCACTCAGCCTGACTCACCATTCTGTTTGAAACCAGAAAAATAGCTTAAACCCAAAGCATGACGCTCCTGAATGTGATTAGAAACAGCTGAGCTGGTGCAGGAAGCTTCCTGCCTCTGTGCAAAACACAGAGAAACAGTTTCTCTGCGTTTGCAGGCGGATCAGATCAGACTTTATGAAAATCTAACTCATTGAAATGCTACAGATTTTCCAACAGGAGCGCTGAGACGCTTCCTGACAGGATGATAAATTAATCAGGAGTATCTCTGAGCTGATCAGCTTATTGCCCAACAGAAAGAGAAACTACAGCTTGGCAGGACGTGTGTGTGTGTGTGTGTGTGTGTGGGTGTGTGTGTGTGTGTGTGTGTGTGTGTGTGTGTGTGTGTGTGTGTGTGTGTGTGTGTGTGTGTGTGTGTGTGTGATTATGTTTTTGGAGATGCCCCCCCGCCTCGGTGTGATCAATACATCTTGTCAGGCAGTGGTTGATAGATTATTGATTGTAATCAGCCTGTCCCGTGTCTGCAGACAGCCTTTAATTCCTCTGCCAATCCGCCTCGGCGCTCATCTCTCATAGACCCACAATTACCTCAAAGAACTGATTAAAACTTGGTTTTTAGTTCTGAACGCAGCGTTTTGTGTATGATTATAGATTGATATGATCAGCAGCAGCGATTTGTTGCTGTGATTAAAGCTCAGCAGCTGCACTTCAGCCTGAGATGCATCACAAATCAAACATGAAGTTCATCCATTTAATCCTGAACCAGTCGATGGGTGAGAGGTGGGTCCGGTCTGGACCGGTCAGCGATCCATCACAGGACAACAGAGACACTCAGGACGCACATCCACAGGGAGACTCACACTCTGGCCAAAGCAAAGGCCAGATTCAACCCATAACCTTCTGGTTGCTAGGGAACAGAGCCAACAGCTGGGTCTACTGAGGTCAGACTGGATGTTTCTCCATGCTATTGCTAATGTTAGCAGGTTAATACCAATGGCAAAGCCAAAACAATGCTACTATGCTAATATTAGCGCTAATGCAAGCAAAGCTAGTTATTGTTAATACTGTAATACGACTGCTAACATTTTCAGACCAACATCCATAACATGTTACTGTCCAATGTCAGTAATATGCTAATGTTAATATGCTAATGAGATAATACCAGTCTCCATAGCTAGTTGGTAATATGCTAATGTTAATATGCTAACGAGATAATACCAGTCTCCATAGCTGGTTGGTAATATGCTAATGTTAATATGCTAACGAGATAATACCAGTCTCCATAGCTGGTTGGTAATATGCTAATGTTAATATGCTAACATATTTAAATCCAACATTTACAGATGTTAGTAGGATGCTGTTAGTGCTAACATGTTAGTGCTAACATGTTAGCATTGATAGTACGCTGTCATCATGGAGATGTTAACATTAATGTGCAAAGCTAATCTTTAATATGCTAACGTTTACATCACTATATTAACTCTACCAGGTTACCATGTAAACTGTTATCTAGCTATTCTCTATAGTTACTTATTACTGGTTTGCTAATGCTAGCAGTAAAACTACCAAGCTCAAATAGTACTGTTAGCATGCTAACATCCAAAGCTAAGTGCAAATTTCAAAATTTGTGAAACCAGTTCAGCAATTGCTAAAGTATAAACCATAAATCCTCTTTTGTCCAGTTTAAACAATGAATTCGTCAAATATTGAAGTGAGTCGAACTGGTAAATAACTACGATTTAGATTAACATCATAGCATCTCCAGACCCTCAAATCATCGGTTAGCATCTGGATGCTAAAGTTAAGCATGTGGTACCAACTGTGCAGCACGGAGGTGGCGGGTTGATGATCTGGGCCTGAGTGGATCATGAACTGCTCCGTCAACCAGCCGACTGCCGAAATGTGAGGCCATCTGTCCACCAGCTGAAGCTCGGACCGAACTGGGTCACCAACTGAACAACGGCCGCAGAAAATCTGACTCTAAACCTTCTAAACGGATTCAAATCCTTAAAGCACCACAAAGTCTTTTCATACAATCTTCCCCTGTCTTTGAGTCATTCTTCACTCTAAAGGATCATGCATGTTTATGAGATCTCATCTGAAATACTCGGGTATATCCCTCGAGACACGAAAAATCCTTAAACCCTCCCGATGTAATTCCTTCTGATGTAAGTATGAGGCTATAACCATAAATCTGCCGGACGGGCTGGCATCGAAACATCAGATATGATTGTTGAACTCGGCTGGAGCAAACGCAGCATAATAAATAAAAAAGTAAAAAGCTGATATATTCATGGACAGCCAGCGGAGGAGGGGCTCCTTCACCTCGCCGGCCTTTAATAGACAGGCTGGTTTAATTCTTAGTCTCTCCAGAATCCATTAAAGTCAGTGTGGGATATCCATTACCATCTCATCAACAGTCTGCATTTACATAAACACGCATAATTACACAGCGCAGCAGAGTGGAATCAGAAGCTCTGATTAGAGACGCGCGCTCTGTTTATTTATTTATTTACAGCTTCTTCGTCCAATCAGACGGCACTTTAAGGCTGGAGCTGATGACTGAGGCAGCGTCGAACCCCCAACCCCCAACACACACACATTCACTCACACACACACATTCACTCACACACACATTCACTCACACACACACATTCACACACACACTCACATCTCATTTCATCCTCCTCTCTCCTCACCTCTCTGGATATTCAATCTTCATTCGATGCTGCCACTGATGTGTGGAGAGCCCGAATGAGCTACAGGACGAGTGCGAACATGCGCCTGTGTGTCCTGAATATCAATGGCCCCCGCCCCGCCCCCGGCTCCGCTCCCATTTAAACCCACCAGCGGCGCGTCAGGCTGCAGACTGGGATCTGCTTTAATCTGACACTACGTTCTGGTTTCAGCGCGGAGCCGTCCGTAACGCTTCACGAAAAGCAGGAGCCGACAGAAACAGAACGGAACGAATCATCTTATTCGGTTCAATTGAAAAACACTTCATTAAACTAAATGTTATAGAGACATTGAAGGAATTCCAGTAGCAGTCAGTCTTACAACCCATCTGACGAAGCCTCTGACTGAACACTGTTGGTGTGTTACAGTCTCATGCTAACATGCTAACAGCTCAACATCCAGGAACCAGAGACAATATTCCACAGGAACATGATCTGGATGTGAGCAAGCTCTGCTAATCCGCCTCCTTTGCTTTTGCTGCTCCTCTTAATCCTGCACCTGATTGGAAAGATGTTGGAGTAGAGGATCTGACCCTGCAGACACGTTTGGTTTTGTGATCCAGTACGATGGAGGGAAGAGACGGTTTGAACCTCCTCCTGACTCACTCTGCCTCCTGCTCAACTCCGCTGGGATTCGGGGTCAAAGTTCAGCCGTTATTTAAAGCTTTTCAGATGCTAATCAGCTGCTCCCAGTCGTAAAAACAATTCATAGTTCCCACGGTTGTGAATAATATTGACAGTATCCTGTCAATACATACACTAAAACCTCTGAAGACACTGAGATCAGCTTCCTTCTCCACCAGATGGAAACAAGATGGAGGTCAGAGTTTAGTGTTGGAGGATTTCTTGAGCCATTTCTCTTGCTAGCGCTAGGCTAGCATGTTAGCTTTGGTTGCATTTACCCAGAATGCCCTGCTGTTGGAGCGCTCTCTGGTCCGCTTGGTTCACATATGGATTCACACTGAACCAGAGTTCACTTCAACTGAACCCAGACCGAGGTTTGGAGGACCAGAGGTCAGAGGTCAGAGGTCGATTACCATTCACACCTCACCAACCGAACTGGAGTTCTAAACAAACGGACTGGAGTTGAATCAAAGCGTACTGAACGGGATCGGTGGGCTGGATGTTAATTTTAGTTTTTCAGAGCTGCTTCCATGTGTGGCTCCAACTAAACCAAAACCTTTTATCACGTTTCCATCACAGCCTGGTCAAGTAATTCACAATCATTTCCCCTCAGGCTGACGGTTTGCAAACAGAAATCATTTTGTTGGTCAAAATATAGAAAACTTGCTCTGATTCGATGTGAGTCGGTGAGAGCAGCTGTATGTAAATATCTGGCTTCATCTCCGTGCATAAAATGAGGTTAATTATAGTTTGATCATCGTTAATCATATTTACGTCTAATCCAGGCCGGGCGAAGCGTCTCAGTAAGTCTACCTCACACTGCTCCTGCCGTGAGACTCGCTCTGGTCCAGACCTGGACCAGCCCTGTAGATCTGGTCGGTTCCGGTCCAGTTCTGGAGCGGCTGAGTGGGGATGTCCTGACTGTCCCGATGCGCATTAGCATAAACAGCAGCAGCAGCAGCAGCTGCAGCAGAACGGCTGCAGCAGCAGAACGGCTGCAGCAGCAGAACGGCTGCAGCAGCAGAACGGCTGCAGCAGCAGAACGGCTGCCATCCTCTGCAGCTGCATTAGCATCTCCTGTCCGGCGATGCTAATGCATCGGCGTCCTTCAGAGGAGACGTTATTTACAGCCGCTCTGCTGCAGATTTATTATTCTGGGCCGGTTCTGTCCTCCATCACGGCGCCGTCAACGTCCGTCTCCAGTCCCTCCTTAACAAAACGATCCCATGAACTGGGTCTGATTTCAGCAACACAGTTTGTTCTGCCAGTTTGCATCTCAAAGAGAACAGAAAATAATGAAATCATGTTTCATAAGGAAAAGCCGAGGCTAGTTCTGCTGAATGCAGTTTTAAATCCTCATCATTCAGATTGATTGAGTTCATAAATTAATACCTACTCATAACTTTAAGCCGGGTTTATTCAGCTGTGAGTGTATTTTATCTCAGGTGGGTTATATTTATCAGTCATGTCGACTCCGGCTGACAGTTTCTGGCATCTCGGCTCCATAAGCAGCTTTCTGTGCCGACTAAACAGACGCCAACTTGGCTCCGCACAGAAAGCCAGGAATGAGGCAACGAGCAGGAAAACACACTTTCACAAGAAATCACTGGGATTTCTAAATTAGCTGCTTTTTTATTCACATATTTCACCATATCTACCATTTAATTCCTTATTTTTTATATTTCTGGATAAAAAAACAACAGCTGGATGACAAGTTTGAGTGAAACCTGAGAAAAAGGAAGTGATCTGGATAAAGATTCAGCAGAAATCAGATCCTGACATTTAAATCGTCTTTCTGGTCTAAATCCTCAGTCCAACGACACCCTGCAGCTCAATGCCGTTCCAGAACAGAGCTAGCTAACAGCTGCTAGCCACAAAGCTAACAGCTGTTAGCCACAGAGCTAACAGCTGCTAGCCACAGAGCTAACAGGTTCTAGCCACAGAGCTAACAGCTGCTAGCCACAAGCTAACAGGTACTAGCCACAGAGCTAACAGCTGCTAGCCACAGAGCTAACAGGTGCTAGCCACAGAGCTAACAGCTGCTAGCCACAGAGCTAACAGGTACTAGCCACAGAGCTAACAGCTGCTAGCCACAGAGCTAACAGGTGCTAGCACCCGAGCTAAAGTGTCCCATATTCTCAATAGTTAAAAGCTAGATGCTAATGCTAATAGTAAATTAGAGACTATACTGCAGTGACTGATCAATTGATTAAAAATCAATTGTCTACATTTTTATTTATTTCTAATCCAATAAATTATGTTTTCACAAATAATGCTCATCTTCACTTCTGCTTTGCATAAACAAGTCTAAGCTAACCTAGCTTAGCTTAGAGCTAATTTGGCCTCAGCAACGAACTCTTTAACACAAACCTTGAAATATTTAATCATATTTATGTCAGGCTGATGTGACTGTAGATCATGTCGTCATTGTTTCATGCTTTATATCCGAGTCTTGCTGTGTGAGGAATAAAAACAATATTCTGGCTAGCTGAGTTATTTCATAATTATTTCTTTTTGTAAATAAACTCTTGTATATTTGAGAGAAGTTGTCTGTTTATTTCATACATGCAGTTCCACAACCAACAGTGCTGAACTTCATGTATTGTTATTTTAATAAGTAAGACTTATCAGACTGAGCTCTTTGGCTAATTTCCTGACAGTCAGACTTGGTAATGTTGGCCTAGATTACTAGTTTTGTAAAAAAAAAAAAACAACAATTATTTACAGCATATTCAGACTTATTGTTGCATAATGAGCCAGATGGATGGACTATTGGATGCAACTTTGAGACTTTCTCTGCCAGCAGGAGATCCTAAATCGTCTCCATTCACTTCTCAGATGGGCAGTAATTGTAGCTGCTGGACGTGTGGATCTGAGGTTAAATCAAGTCAGAACGCAGCGGGGCGTTGTTATAAAGCTGTAAATAATTCAGCTCGGCCAGCAACGCCGCTTCGTTACTGGAAGGATGAATGGAGAAGAAACAGGAGGTAATCTCTGGGGAGAACTTACACTCATTAGGGTAGAAACTTAATCCCAGTTGTTCTGTCTGATCAGGAATGCAGCCTAAAGCCGAGATCTGAGGGAGGAGGAGGAGAAAAGGAGGCTCCTCATGTAACTGAAGGTCGCCTGCTGCCGTCTAAACAGGAACAGAGTGAAATAAACCAACCAACCAACCAACCAACCAACCAACCAACCAACCAACCAACCAACCAACCAACCAACCAACCAACCAACGATCCAACCAACGATTCAACCGGAACACAACTGGAAAACAACCAAGCATCCAACAGGAACATCAGGACCAATGTTGGGCCGTTGGTTGGCCTCCTCTTTGACCTTCATTTCTGTCCAATGGGAGTGAAGCTCGTCACCCACCTGGCTTATTTACAAATTACAATCCATTTGGAAAAAAAAAGGCACAATGTGAAAGCAAACTGCACCAAATAACAAAAGTCTGGTTTTGGTCCAAAACAAACAGCTGTTCTGGTGTGAACAGTCATTAAGACTGGAGTCTCAGATCAAGTCAAATCTAAAACGTTTTGTTTCTATAACGTCTCTGATCTGAGGATGGGAACAACCCAAACATGTCTCCCTCTCTGACAGACATGTTGAACCTTGACCTCATGTCAGGTTGTGAGGAGCTGATGTCTGATCTACCGACAGGAGCAAACCAACTCAGAAAGAGACGTCGGGTCAATACCGAAAGAAAAACCATTTTCTACTGAGTAACTGAACCGAATCTCAGAACATTTACCAATAAACTTCATTTCCCTCTGGTTTTTATCCAACCGTTGGGTTTCTTTCTACAGTTTCTGGCCCATGAAAGCATTAGCAGAGTGTCATTAATAAAGGTAAGCAGGTCAGTTTAATAGCTCAGAGACCAGTCTATGTAATGACCACAGCTGCCTGTAGGGGGCAGCAGCGGTGCTGTTGACCAGTCACTACAAACAGACTGACTGTTGTGGAGTGACTGTGGGCGGGTTGACGAACACGTCCTGCCTCTGAGCGGCAGCGTTTCCCTGAGCGCGCTCCATGAGGAACAGTAATTGGTCGTTGTGATACTTCCTGCGGCTCAGAAAAGATGGCCGCCCGTCCTGCAGCAGTTCATTAAACGCCTTTTGTTGGGAAGAAAGTGAAAGGATGAGGAGAACAAAGGAGAAGCAGAACACCTGATACCCACGCAGCACTCAATCTGAGACCCATATGGATTAGCCACTGCGCGCGGGAGTGTGTGTGTGTGTGTGTGAGGGAGTGTGAGGGTGTGTGTGTGTGGGAGTGTGTGTGTGTGTGTGTGAGGGAGTGTGAGGGTGTGTGTGTGTGGGAGTGTGTGTGTGGGAGTGTGTGTGTGTGTGTGAGTGTGTGTGTGGGAGTGTGTGTGTGGGAGTGTGTGTCTTAATTAAAGTCCATAGAAATACTAAAAAGGCCTGAATCAGTTATTGTCTCTGATTTTTTACCCCGTAACGAATTTAACTCTGCAGAGATGAATCACAGCCGGGGAACTACGAGGCGTTTATGCTGATAAAACGAATTTAAAACTGTTTGTTTTTCTCTTAATATTGTTTTCTGTCGTTGTGCTACAAATAAAACCAACAGAACCAGAGCCGCGGGCCTCTCTGCTCCACAGCAGCTCCGTCTAACAGGCCGGTTCTGACGCAATGTCGTCCTCTTTTCACTGATTCACCAGAAGAAATTATGACTAATTATCCCCCAGACGCGTTTAGTCTGAGTTCATGGCGTCTCTGAATCAGTGATGTGCAAACCTTTGTGTCACTGAGGCCAAAATCTTCAAAAATAGGATTTATTTTCAACTGGAGCCATAAAACATTAGAGGACATGTTCCTCACCACCTTCTGACTCAAGAAAACATCTTGAGTACAAAGAAAAAGATTTGAATTATTTCCTGACATTTTTACCTCCTTTAAGCATTTCCATGCAGTTCTGCCCCATCCGCCGCCTCGTTGGTGCAAAAGTGGTTGATTCTTAAGGAACTTTATGAACCCATCGCACCCAGACACACGCCCTCTAGTGGCGAGTCAGGAGTTGGAACAGCAGGCGTGGCTCAGCTACACACTTGGCCACGCCCCTCAGCGTCTCCAGGCTCCGCCCACTTCAGTAGTGTCCTGGGGGCGGGGCTTATTAAACTTTACATTTAACCTGGAAAATATCCAGATTAAATTTACCATTTCTGGCGTTTTCCATTACAAATTTCTGACTTTATAAATGAGATAACTTTTGGCAGTAGTTTCGATGTCAATTCATTGCGTTTTGTTCCTGCAGTGGTATAACTTCACCATGAGGGACTACCTATGTTTTTTATAGATAGTCAGATTTTCTCCTCAGAGTCCATAATGTTTCAAATGGTCCCAATAATTCATCACAGAAACCAATGAAACAACTAAAAAGCAAATTCTGACTAAATCTGTTTATTATGAGCAGAGCTGAGGAGAGTTTAGTTAAACTCCAGGATGAAACAATAGGTATTTTGTGTGTGTGTGTGTGTGTGTGTGTGTGTGTGTGTGTGTGTGTGTGTGTGTGTGTGTGTGTGTGTGTGTGTGTGTGTGTGTGTGTGTGTTGCGGGTCCAGATGGTGGTTCTGAACCTCCAGAGGATTCACTGGGCTTGGCACGCTCAGCCTGGCCACAAATCTGCTGCCCTGCTGGGTCTTTGTGAATCCAGAGGGCCCCCTGCGGCCCCTGGAAGTCCCCCAAAGCAAACGCAGACGGGCCAAAAACTCGCAGCGTGTTAAAACCTGGACGTGTGGAAAGCTTTTCTTCTGCCTCTCAGGCGCTGGAGATCCTCTGAGATCGTCTTCCAGCCAGCTACTCAGGAGCAAAAAGCTTGAAATTAATCTAGAAGATCACGATTATCTGGCTCTGGATTCACGGAAACTTTAAAACACTTTTACATCAGAACTTCATTCATGTCAAAGTTCCTCCAGGATTTAATGATTAGTTTCCTGATATTTATATTGATAAGGAATTTGGTGATGTTTTTTGCTCACTAAACCTTCCAAAATCTACGTGTTATAACAGAATTAGTGCCAGGCTATGATTAAAATAAAGTAAAACATTATTACAATGTGTTAAATGATGTTGTAAATACATATTTGTAAATTGCCAAAAATTTCAACATTTAACAGTTTTTCATTTTTGTGTAGCAGTTATAATGTTACTACTTCATCCTCATATAAACAAAACTGTTTTGTATTATGGCTTTTGTCATCAATGCAACTTTATGTTTGCAAAACTTAAACTTTATTCTCGTATTATTACAACATTTTTAAGTTGTAATAACGTAAAAACGTACTTTTCCTTGACTATCATTGCAGTAAAACAACTTTTTAATGTTTTTGCAATATTTTTCCAACTTTATTCTTGTAATATTATGAGTTTGTTCTTATTTTATTACGACTTTATTGTTTGATTTTTTTTTTCTTAGCCTTTTCCTAATTCTCCATCATAACATATAGAAGAAAAGAGATTTTTTAAAAGTTGACACATAAATATATTAATTAGATTTTTGTTTCTTGCCACATTGATATAAAACACTGCCACCTGAAACACTGCCACCTACAGGTGGGAGTCAGCAGCACTTAAACACGTTAAACATTATTTTTTTACTATTTTAGCTGAAAATGTGCAATAAATTCATATTTAAGTAAAGATTCCCTCCACTTCTTAACAGAGCGAAGTGCAGGGAATCGTTTGATTTTGTGTAAATTTAACTTAAACTTAATCCACAATAAGCCTCTAAAGCAAACCTGTAATCCATAAACTGAGAGTCCGCCACTTTAAGAGGAGCTTTGGTCCCCAGAAAGTTCACAAATAAACCACGAAGGTCCTCATTCTGTAACATAAACCAGCATATACACACACACACACACACACACACACACACACACACACACACACACACACTCTCTCTCTGCACTTTCTTATTCAGACCGACTAATTAAATTATAATTTATAGCAGATTAAAGTCTTACAGTGGTTCAACACGCTTTAAGGACATTTTGGAGAACCGTCACCCCGCCCCTATTGTTCGAACACACACAAGTGCAGTCAGCATATAATCCCACTCACACACTCCGCTGTTAATCCTTCACACACAGCGGCGGCAGCGCCGGGGCGACCTGGAGCCGTTCTGGAAGCCGTTTTCCTTCTGATGCCTCAATATAATAACTTTATTGTTTGTTTTCAAAGGTTTGTAAAAACTGATTCATCAAAACACCAAAAATCCTCATAAATAACAACAACAGTCCCATTATGAGGAGATATTACACACGTCGCTCAGTTTGGCTGCTTTGTGTTAGCAGAACAATAAATGCTTATCGGAAAATCTCTGCATGCAGCGAGAACACGACCACGTTTCTGCAATAAATCTGGATTTTATCCCAAAACACAGAAAACCCTCCAGTAAAACCCCAGTCAGATGGAAACTCTGCTTTTCATTTTCCACTCTCTATCTGCGCTCTGTGGTTGCTAGGAGACCAAAACATAAAGAAATTAACACTTTTTAATTATTCACCAATATTAGAGCATTTTTTCCTAAATGGTTAATGTTTTATAATTTTTATGTAAAACTACACAAAATAACACACAGAAGGTTTATTAAAAATTTAAAGCTCTTATTAGCTCCATTAGTTCAGTCCAAAACATTCTGTAAAATTACTTTAGCTTTCTCTATTTTTATTGATAAATAATTGATAAATAATCCCGAGGCAACAGAAACTATAAAGTCCTTCAGTTGGAGAGGGAGAGGTTTGATTAATGCACCTCCCCCACCTGTTGCTGCTGCAAACAAATTGTTACAAACCACATATTTGAAGCGATTCATTTTTTTTTTTACACTTTGTTGTTTTTGTTTTTGTTTCGTTTTTATCCCGATGGAAGTCAGTGATGGTTTTTTAGAGATTTTTCTTCTTGTTTCTGGTGATTTGAAATGGAAGACAATGTAAACAAAAACTTTAAAATTGGATCAAACAGCTGATGTGATGAAAATGAGAGAAAATGGTCCAGAGCAGCGCAGAGCCTTCTGGATTAAAAACATTAAAATCTTTTAAAATATTCTAATTCAGAAAACATTCCTGTTTCAGTTGTGTTCATTTTATCTAAATGTTTTAACTATTTAACTCAATTTTAGTGGAAAACCATAAACTAATGAGCAACTTTTTCAATTTAAAAGTCATTTTTTGTAGTAAATTATTGAATAAATAGAAATATGAGCAGAAGATATTTATAGTTTTTAATCCATCAGATTGGAGCAAAGTTTCTGTGATCATTCACTGAGCTTTTTTAGAAACCTGGACTGTGGATGCTACGTTAGCATTAGCTGCTACATGTTTAGCATTGAGATGCTATTTTAGGCTAGCATTGCTTCTGAAAGGCTAACTCCTTTTAGCACAACTCGAACACTGTTTTCCAGATTCCAATCAGAAACAAGCGAATTCAAAGGTTCCAGCCTGAAAACATTTGATTAACTGCAAAAAGTGTCAAAATAATTAAGTCGTTAATTAATTTAAATTAGCGCGTGGAAATCTAGGTCCTATTATAATATAAATAATATAGATTACTAGGAGTCTACATCACAAACCAGCAAACCAGGAAGGAAAAACATAAGAGACATTTAAAGAGGAAACAAAGTCTGGAAATGGAAATGATTTTAAATGAATCCACAGGAAGAAAATCCTGAACCAATCCCAGACTTTTCCAGACTGGAAGAAGTTTCTAACAGGATCTTCAGGATTTAAATCTGCTGAGATTAAAAACTGTTTTCTGATCAGAAACCTTCAGGTGAGACTCTTCACGAGTTTCTGAATAGTTTAAAAAGTCTCCAGACTGTTTTTGTGAACAACAGATTCTGATTCGTTTTTCTCCTGGAACATGAGACTGAGGAAAACGTCCTTCATGTTCTGCAGAAAATGTTTCCTGAGTCGAAGCGCCACGTGAACGTCGTCCGTTCATGTCGCTCTGATTTTGTGCGTCGGGCCCCTGGCAGGAAGAGCCGGTTTACTGGAGCCGCTTTGTGTTTGAGGCCCCATCTGTTGTGAGAGCGGGGGTCAAAAAGCCAACAATGACCTCCTCCCCTCCTAACATCTGCCGCCGCCCAGGCAGGGCGGCGAGCGGCTCCGTGTCGCACAGATGGGCGACCAAGTGCTGATTGTTATGGTGATGAGGGCGATGGCCCCCACGGGCCCCCACGGGCCCCCACGGGCCCCCCGGGGTTAATCCGCCACTCCACCTGACAACCCAAAGCAAAGTTTAAGAGTCACAAATCTGATCCATGTCTGTCCTGATAGAAGACAGAAAAACATCTAAGGAGGATTTAAAGAATCATCCGTCCTCCAGCAGACAGAAAAAAACCTTAACATGAAGGTTTTCTCTAATATTCGTCTCTGTTTTTATTAAAACGATTATTGATCGATCATTTCTGCTTCAATCGATCAGTGACTAAAGGTTGGTTATGATGGACTGCAGAAACGACTAATGGAGACGTTGAGGCCTCAGAAGAGCGCCCCCTGCAGCTTCCTCCACCTCTTTAATAACTTTATGGCTTTCATGCATCGTTTACCGTCTGGCTTCTTCTGCTGCACAATTACGGCGCATTTCTCTCAAAGAGTCGGATAAAATGCGACGTGAAGCTTTGGAAAGTTTAGTTCCACATTTAAAGTGGAACAAATCAAATTATTGTGTTGAGGGAAAATATCTGAGTAAATGGTTCTGGTTCTGATGGAGGTTTCTTCCTGCTCACAGGGACTGGTTCCTCCCCACTGTCACCACGTGCTTGATCCGCATGATAACTCATCTATTGATAACTCATCTATTGATAACTCATCTATTGATAACTCATCTGCATGATAACTCATCTATTGATAACTCATCTATTGATAACTCATCTATTGATAACTCATCTATTGATAACTCATCTATTGATAACTCATCACTGATTAATGTCACAGGAATCTAATCGAGCTGTTTTTCTATCTGGGTTTCGTTCTGTATTAATGATGGTCCAAATCAACAAACTGAACTGATTCCTGATTTAATATGAATCATTTTCAGAAACGGTTCAGTTGGATGAAACGACCAGCAGAACTGACCCGGTTCTGCTGGTCGTTTCTTACTGAAGCAGAAACATGAACCGTCTGAGGAACCAGCAGCCAATCAGAAGCAGGAGCTCGTTAGTCAGTCGGAGCAAAAACATTTGACAAAAATATGTTTGATTTCTGTGTTGATTTAAACACTGAAAGTTTTACTACTGGTATTATCTGACTGGAAATCCTTTATCTTTTAATAAGTTGTAGTGTTAAAACGTCTGTTTAATCTGATTTAAGCGACAGAGACGGCTGACGAGCGCCCGGCGTTGAAAACACACCTCTGAACACTTGTTTCATACCTGAGGGGAAATAAAAAGCCTTAATAAATGAGACTGGAAGTCTGGCTGAAAAATGAAACGACTTGCAAAGCAGAGGGATGTTTGCAGAATATGAATGAGGCCTCAGAGGGGCTCAGCCTGCTGCAGGAGCCGCAATTAAAGTGGCTCTTAAAGCTCCTGATTCACAGCCACGACCAGGGGAGGATCCAGATCCACGCTGATCAGAGGAGCAGAGATGCATGCTGGGATCCCAGGAGGCCGCGGCGTTCAGCGACTCCCAACGGAAACGAGCTGCTGCTGCGATTCAGCCACACTCTGATCAGCGCCACGCTGCATCCACTCACATCTGAAACAGATCAGAGCAACATCTAAAACGGACCAGAACCACCGCAGAACGACACGGCGGTGGCAGAGTCATGATCTGGGCTGCTGCACTCTAACCGATGGAAACGTTAAGATGAAAAACAAACTCGATTCTGGAGTGGCCTAGTCAAAGCTCATTCCTGCTGGAAAGTCCTCCAATGCGTCCGAATTAAATCAATTCATCCAAGCAGAGCGGGTCAAAGGTCATCCACAGGAGAAGCAGGTTTATGGTGTGGAAACATTTTCACATTTTTTAACATCAGCAATGTGACAAAGAAGAAGAAACATTTTTTCCACTCTGTTTATGAAAAGATTGAAGTGGTAAAAAAGAGCAGCAGCTGTAATTATCACTCAGCTTGAAACCAAACAACATTCAGGAACCTGCCGACGAGTTCAGCTCATTTCAATCCGCCGACGTTTATCAGGCTGGAATCCTGCCAAAGTCTGCAGGCTACAGTCAGCGCAGCTTTCTGAGCCAAACATGATGGTGAAACTGAAAATAATTAGAAAACCAGGGTTTTAAATCTCAAACCCATTAGCATATTAGCATTTAGCGGTACAGAAATTAGCCTGAGCCCAATCAGCTCCTTCAGGGCTGCAGATCCCACCGTGCAGCCGGTTCACGCCGAGCCGTCGCTAACTAATCAGAGTGCTGCATTAGCGCCGTTAGCAGTGCTGCCTGCAGGCAAAGCAATGCTAACGCCAGAAGCCGCTAAAGCCAGAAGCCGCTAACGCCAGACGCCGCAAATGGCAGAAGTCGCTAACGCCAGAGGCCGCTAACGCCAGAAGCCGCTAACGCCAGACGCCACTAAAAGCTGCTAACGCCAGAAGCCGCTAACGCCAGAAGCCGCTAACGCTAGAAGCTTCTAGCTGCTAACGCCGCTAACGGCGCAGCAGGACACGCTGCTGCGCCGTTAGCGGCTGCAGCCGATCTGACATTTTCCTTCTGCTGAAACAAACAAACATTTCCCGGTCAGTGGAGACGGTCGGGTTCTAAAGTCAGGGCTCAGGTCCCTGTGAGGGCGCTGAGATCAGGACTGAGGTCGAGTTGATTTACTCTTGACCTTTACACCCCAGAGGTCAAAGGGCAAGGCTCATTCTGGTTAACCAGATTAACTTCACAGCAAAGCGGGGAAATATTCAGCTGATGAAAAGCATTTTCTAGTGACTGTGTGTCACAGTAATTACAGTCCCACAAACACAAATCCTCCTGAAAAACGTTCCTATTTATAATAGTTTATTCTTACGAATGAACTCAGATCTATTGATCATTTCATCGAACAAACAGGATAAAACAGTAAAACTATCCAGGTCAAATAAACACGGCTGAAGATTTTAAACATCAATAATTTATCATAAGAAATTTATCACGATAAACAATACGATAAATTCCTCCTCCAATCAGAACCAAGGACAAAATCCAGAAACCAAGATTAGTTTCAGGTCTGACGGATGTTAACATGAAATGATTGAACTAGGCCACTGCCTGAGCCACGTTCCAACAGAACCCGCCTGACAGCATGAAGTAGGCCCAACAAGCAGGAGAACAGCTGGAGCTCTGCTGCAGCAAAGGTCAGAGGTCAGGCTCCAGCAAGCAGACACACAAACAGAGACTAGAACCAGAACCAGAACCAGATCATAACCAGAACCAGAACCAGATCTTCTCTGAATGGCAGTTTGTCTACCAGACATAAGATCAGTTGGTTCTGGACTCCCGGACGGTCCAGCGTGCCGTTGGTTCTGGACGGTCCAGCGTGCCGTTGGTTCTGGACGGTCCAACGTGCCGCTGGTTCTGGACGGTCCAGCGTGCCGTTGGTTCTGGACGGTCCAGCGTGCCGCTGGTTCTGGACGGTCCAGCGTGCCGTTGGTTCTGGGCGGTCCAGCGTGCCGTTGGTTCTGGACGGTCCAGCGTGCCGCTGGTTCTGGACGGTCCTCCTCGTCTCGGCGCTGCAGCAGGACTCGCTCAGTGCAGCTGCATCTCTAATCCTGATAAGTGGCTATAAATCCATCTGGCTGCAGAGACGCCGCTGCAGCAGCTGCTGCAGCTGCTGCAGCTCCGGGTTTCTCCTCATGAATATTCAGGAGCCCAAAGCGCCGCAGTTCAGCCCATTTATCTGCTGCAGGACCGGACCTCGGAACCACCGGGTCCGGTTTGTTTTCAGAACCACAGCAGGTCTGCAGCCAAATCTACAGGTCATGATAATAATATGATCCAGTGATTCTGGAGAACCAGAACATCAGGGGTCGGGTCCAGCTGCAAATCAACACACAGGTTTAGATTTGGCTCCAGCGTCTCCGTCTGTGATCTGATCTACTGGTTTTATCTACTGGTCTGATCTACTGGTCTGATCTACTGGTCTGATCTACTGGTCTGATCTCAAACGGACTCAAAGTGGAACAGGAAATAAGTTGCAGCTCATCCAACACCCTGCTGGGCTGCAGTGAGTTCAGATCCTGCCGAAACAAAACGAGCAGCAGGAGGAGCCAGCAGAGGCAGAATAAGTAAAACTAATTAATGTAAAAGCCTGCAGCAGCTTTAATGAGGAGGATTTAAAGGTGAGGAGCCGCTCCTCAGGCAGGTGATGCGCAGCGTTCCCAGCATGAATAATGCATGAAATGTCAGAGCAGAGCAGATGATGTTAAATATAGACAGCTGAGAGCGGAGGACATAAATGAAGACCTAATGTTCAGAGCCGAGGACAATCATCTCTGTAAATTACTCACATGCCACTTTTTTCCTCCTGAATAATGAAACACGTCCAGAGATTTAATTAAAACACACGAAGGCTTTCGGGAAGAAGAAAGGACGAGGTTAGGAAACACGGATCGGCTCTGAGTGAAGGAACGCAGCGGAGGAACCTGCAGCCCGACTCAGAACGACGGCGATCAGGTGAGACGACGGCGATCAGGTGAGACGACGGCGATCAGGTGAGACGGCGGCGATCAGGTGAGACGACGGTCAGAACGACGGTCAGAACGGCGTTCTGACCGTCGTTCTGAACGGCGCTGCCTGATGATCCAGCTCTTCCTTCCACAGTCAAAGTGAGAAATGGGACCAAAACTGGAGTCTCAGACTCGAGTACAAGTCAAGTCAAAATCAGATTTTAATTATTTTTCTCTTCAGAGGAGAACAAAAAAACCAGAACTGTCATCGAGTCAGAGTAGAAATACTTCAACACATTTTTACTCAAGTAAAAGTAAAAAATGCATCGCAGTAAAATTTCTTAAAAGTTCTTTTCTCTAAAAGCTTCCACTTCCTGTAGCGTGGCTAACGCTAACAGGAAGTCTGGCTTGGTAGTTTTGAAACATGTTTGGCAATAAAAAGGCAACCTGGAAACCTGGCAACCTAGTAACCTGGAAACCTGGCAACCTGGCAACAAGGCAACCTGGAAACATGGCAACCTGGAAACCTGGCAACCTGGCAACAAGGCAACCTGGCAACCTGGCGTTGCCTCATCCTGACTGGATGCATCTGCATGTGGAGGAGAAATTGTTTAAAAGCTCATGAATCCTGTCCTGATTATTCACGTCTGCTTATTAAACAAAAAGCTTTAAGCTTTTAGCTTTAATGTGATTCCTGATTAAAACTTCTCATGCTGTAAATGTTTCCTCTGTTGAATAAAACCTTGCTAATCAGCAGCTCTGAATGCATTCATCAGTCGGCGCATCGAGGCCGTCTGAACCGTGTGAACGCCGTCTGAACGCCGTCTGAACCGTCTGAACGCCGTCTGAACGCCGTCTGAACGCCGTCTGAACCGTCTGAACGCCGTCTGAACGCTGTCTGAACGCCGTCTGAACGCCGTCTGAACGCCGTCTGAACCCGTCTGAACGCCGTCTGAACCGTCTGAACGCCGCCTGAACGCCGTCTGAACGCCGTCTGAACGTTTCCTCAGCACCATCAGCATCACATCAGTTTCATCTCACTGCAGCTGGACAACATGTCTGCATGTCAACACAAACATTTAACATTGTTTATCCAAAACAAATAAACCAATAAATGAAGAACTTTATCACCCAGTTTAAGGTAGAAAATAAAAATGATAAATTATGCAGATCTTGTAACTTCTGCGATTAGTTTATGACAGACTTTATGGAGAGTGAAGCGGTGGATCGTCTTCATGCTGCTGTGGGTTTGGATGAACTGAAGGAGTGAAGCAGCAGAGATCAACGATTCACTGAGACCCGACGGATTCTTCTGGACCGACGCAAAGATTCGACTGAAACGCTGCAGAGACCGTTTAACGTTTCAGAGATCAGAGACGGATCATCATCATCATCATCATCATCATCATCATCATCATCATCATCATCAGCATCATCAGCATCAGCATCATCATCAGCATCATCAGCAGCCGTCCTCCATCACCTCCATTAGCATCCAACTGATCACATGATTGATTTGGCTGCAGCCGACTGTAACGCTGATCCCGTCCAGCCTTCCTTCTCCTGATCAATACTTTGATATCAGCAGGAAAATTACAAATTCCTCCCATCAGCAGCTGTTTGATCAGCGGCTTGGCGGCGGCGGGTCGATGGCTCCTCGCTGATGGAGGAGCCGCGCCGCCGCCGCGGTTCAGGACCTATCGATCAGCTCGCCTTTCATCTCGCCATTTAAAGCAGGAACCGTCAGAAACGGGGAAGCAGGAGGCGAATCCTGCAGGACGACGGGAAGCAGGCCGGCGGATCCTGATCCGCAGCCGACAGCTCCGTTACCACCGAGGCTGAACTGGAACCAGAGCCAGCTGCAGCAGCTGCAGCAGCAGCAGCAGCGGCTGCAGCAGCAGCAGCTGACATGATGCAGGATTTCATCAAAACTAAACTGAAATCTGCTGCTTCAGTTTCTACGTCTGATTAGTTGAAACTAATTCATTGATTATGTCAGATATTCCAACCTGAATGCTCATCTGAACCTTCAGACTCTTAATCCCATTTATTCTGACTTAATCTTGTATTTTTCCAGTTGAGTTATTAAAAGTAGACTCATGATTTGTGTTCATCACATTTCTGGCAGCAGAAGGTAGAAAACATGTCTAGAAGCGACTGAAGCAAATCAAACTCACATCATCCAAAAATCTTCCAATTCTGATGGTGATGCTGTAGCAGACAGTGTTACAACGGCTGTGAGGAGGCCTCTGACGGTTAGCCTCATGCTAACAGCTTAAGATCCAAACAGCAGAGACTAAACAGATTGATCCATTATTCTGATGATTTATTGATTAATCTGATTTAAACCACTTGTTTCTCTGATGTAATAAAAATCTGAACAATTGTTTTTAAATAAAAAAATAAACATTTTATGGCCTAAAATGCAGTAAAAGTATTTCTTAACTGGATATTCGATCATTTGGATGAAAAATGTCTGAATGAGTTTCTTCTGAGCCGATTAATCAATAACTAAACTCGACATTCGTTTCATTGATCCTGTTACTGGCAGTGAGGATGAATCGTTAACGGTCAACAGGAACCAGAGACTGAACACGAAGCGTTTCTCCAGGCAGAACAGATTCGGTTCTGCAGACCTGAGGAGAGGAGCGGCGCCACCAACAGGAAGTCCAGGGAAACTGCTTCCTGTTTCTGAACATGATGCAGGCATGTTGACATACTGAAGCTGCTGCAGCAGCAGCTGCAGCTCCTCCTCATCCATCGAAACTGTCAGAGCAGTAAAGCATCGGCTGTGATCGGCTGGAGTCGCTGCATGCAGCACAAAAAGCCTTTTCCTTGTCAATCTGCTGCTTGTTTAAAGAGAGAAGCACCTTGAAACCAGCAGCGGCTGCGTCATAAATAGCAGCAGCGCTGCAGCAGCAGCAGGATAATCCAGCTCCTTTATGGCCTTAAAGTGTTTGTTTAACCCGGGCCTGAGGGCCCGGCTGCAGCCGACCAGCAGCTCCTGATGGATTGGACTAAAAGTTAACGCCGACGTTTATGATCCCCACGAGCCGCCTGCTCACCGCCACCTCCAATAAAACCTCTTAAACTATTAGACTCACGTTCCCACAAGGATTCGGGCTTTCAGACACAATCCCAAGACGAAAACGGAAAGAACGCCTCGAAGCCTGGAATATCCAGCTCCGTTTTCCCGTCCAGTCGACACAGATTCGCTCATCACACAGGAACCAGAGATCAGGCTGAAATCTGCACCTTCAGAGACACATAAAGACGGTTCGAAAACCAGCCTTCTGCCGCCTGGAGAACAGCAACGCTCTGTTCCAGACCGGCACGCCAAACACAGAGAGGCAGCTTTCAGCTTCTATTCACCACAAATCTGGAACAAACTTCCAGAAAACTGCAAGACTGTCGAAACACTGAGTTCTTTTAAATCCAGACTAAAAACCTGCCTGGTTAGAGAGCAGAACCTGCAGATGTTCCTCCAGAAAGAGGCGACTGGAGGCAACAACAGGAAGCTGCTGCTGCTGCGGCACTGAAGCTAGTCTGGAGGAACCAGGAAGTGACAGGTCAGATGTTACTGATAGTAACAGACGGATTTGATTCAGTTAATTTCATTTCAAACCAATTTTTCCTGCTAAATTATTGACTAAATAAATGTATGAACTGAACTGCAGGTATTTGTAGTTTTTCACTGATTTTGGAGCATCAGGTTGGACTGAAGTGTTTCAGGAAGTTTCCAGGCTGCGTGCAGCAACAGGCGCTGGAATCTGGATCAGTCTCCATCAGGCTGGAGACGCCGGAGGACACAGACGTCTTCCAGAGACGACCTGCGTTTAATGATGAGTCATTGAGGTTAAAGCTCAGCGGGAATAATCTAATAACAGGAAACAGCAGCAACAAACATGATGCAGTCACCTCCTTTCACTCCACCCGCCTCTCCATACATCATCATTTAGCTGCAGCATCCAGGACCGAAGACCTGCAGCCTGGAAAACTGTTTTCATCCATTCACTCTCTTTACTTTGTGGTGAAACCAGAATAATGAAAAAAACTTTGAAAAAGTTTCATTCTGACGGGAAAAATGAGTAAATCTGCATTTATTGGTTGAAACGTTGAATCAGCAGAGGAGAAACTTGCAGAAGGAAGCAGAATGTTGGAAGAGATAAAGTCAGAAAGCAGCAATTATAATTACAGAATCAACAGTGAGAGACGCTGCAGGCTCCAATTAATCACCACCAGGGTCACCAGATTCAAACCGGCAACCCAAAGACTCACAAACGCAGCAGAGCATCCAAAACCCGAGCAAAACACACGGACTGGAAAATCTGATCTGATCATTACGAACCAAACAGATTCAGTGGAGTGAAAAAAAAAAAACAACGTTTGATTTTCTCTATTAAACGATCTTCAAAAGGCAAAAACATAAATGAAGCCGCAGGAAAAGTTTTGTGCTTTTAATTTAACATCATGTTGATCTGAGAAGAATTTCTAGCTGAAGACGATGCTTTGCTTCAAACGAGGAATCGTTCACTAAAGGAATAATGTCGCTGCATTTTAATATCACTTTATTTGCTTATTTAAAAATACCAGCAGCAGCTGCAGCAGTAGCAGCAGCAGCAGCTGCAGCAGTAGCAGCAGCAGCAGCTGCAGCAGTAGCAGCAGCCCCTAGCAGCAGCGTAGCTGCAGCAGTAGCAGCAGCTCCAGCAGCAGTAGCAGCAGCAGCTGCTGCAGCAGCAGCAGCAGCTGCAGCATCGCTCTCACCATCAATTGGCCTAATTAAAGGCTGTAGCTGCGGCTCGTTGGCAGCAGGAGGCCCGGAGAGCTGAGCTCAGATCCGGTTCTTCAGTCACTGAAACAATATTCCTCCGTTATGAAATCGTGTTTATAGATATTTTACACACAAACCTCTGAAGCCGAATCTGAAGGATTTTCAGCTCCACAGGAGCAACAAGCAGCAGCAGAACGACTTCCTGGTACAACGACCTGATTTATTCACTTCTACCCTCAATAAACACAAATATGGACTTTTTTATTAAACATGCAGATATTTATGTACAATGTAAAGCTGAGCTCTAGAAACTGTCATGAAATGCAAGTTCTAGATCAATACATACCATGACATGCTAATTATTTTATTTTCTTATTTTATAATTCATAAAATAATTATTATCAATCATATTAGTTGATAATTAGTTATTATTTTAATAATAAGTATAAAATAATTAATTTAAAATAGAAATTTTTAATTTAAAAAATAAGTAAATATTTTATTATTAATAATAAAATGTTTAATATTAATTAAATATTTTAATTAATATCGCAAGTAATTTATATCCAAATGACTTGCAATATCACACATGTAAATATGTTTTTTAAATATTTTATTTTGCTATTTATTTATTTCATTCAAATTTGTATTTATTGATATTTAACACATTGGATGGAATAGCTAAGCTAAAGCGCTAATCGTGAACCATTTCTAGAACAAATATTTTATTACACTTAAAATAAGACAAAAACAAAACTAACATACATTATATTTATATCTTGTTCTCATCTGTTTGTTTTGTTTAATTTTTGCATATTTTTTGTTCTAAATAAAGTTATTAGGATAAAAAAACGTGCGGTTTAAACTTTTGCTACTTCAACATAAGAGCATAAATAAACATGATGCTACGTGTTTTGGTAACAAGTAGCATCCTGAAAGTTTAATGAACAACTAAATAAATTAGATTTTAGAATTTATTTGGTGAAATTAGCGCAGAAGCTAAGTGCGCTAAATGCTTTCAGAGTTAGCTAAAGAGTTTAGCTGAACGTTAGCTTCGCTGTTAGCGGCAGCGTGTTCCCCACTGGTGACGTGTAAATCCTGAAAGGACAAAATGTTTTAATTAAGTCATCCACAGGTGGAGCATCAACCAGCAGAAACATTCCTGGAAACTTAATCCAGATTATGCAGGAACAGCCGGAGCCAAACCCGATCCGCACCTGGACTCCAGAACCAGGCCCAGGACTCGGATCAATCAGAGCTGCTGCAGACGGATCAGCACGCCCGGTCCAAACAGGCCGACCGGGTCAGAACCAGCACCGGCTGTTTGACACCAACCTGTCAGGCTGACAAACACCAACAGCATCCGGCCCGGAGCCAAACATCCAGGAATAAAAGCAGTAAACCCACACACACACACACACACACACACACACACACACACACACACACACACACCCACACACACGGTGGGGGTTCCTCACCCTGGGCTGAGCTGTGCGCTCCCAGCAGCCAGCAGAGCAGCAGCAGGTAGATCCTCCTCATCCTCAGCAGCCTCCAAACATTCCCAGTACATCCCAGCGCGCCCAGCTCCATGCTGCCCAGCTCCGTGCTGCCCTGCTCCGTGCTGCCCAGCTCCGTGCTGCCCACTCCAGTCCCTCTGAGTTCAGGAGAAACGCTCCCAAATCCACACGACTCGCCCCACAATCCCACTCACTTCCCAAAAATCCTGCAGAATCCAGCTGTCAGGTGGAAACCATGAAGAAAAGAGGCTGGAGGAGGAACAGGAGGCAAAAACCCTCTGATCTCCTCCCAAAAAAAAAAGAAAAGAAATAAAAGATAAAATTCCAGCAGAGGAATCAGTTGTCCTGCGTTATTTCAGAGGCAGAGGAAGTTCCAGAAACTAAGAGGCAGAGTCTCCATCATTCCAGATCAGCGCCGCGATCCGGTCCGCGCTGCCTTCCCGGAGGTCTGCTCCGTCTGCCGGCCAGGACCGACGGAGCGGGTCGCCAGGAGAGGAAGAGGAGGAGGAGGAAGACCCTCTCTTTCCTTCAGACACATCCAGCTGGAGAGAGAGAGGGGCGAGCGAGCCTGGCACAGCCTGCAGCCATTGATCTAAAGCGGGGGGAAGGAAAGCCCGGAGCCGGACCCACGGAACGGAGCCGCGCCGACGGAGCTCCAGGCTGGGACATTAGCTGAGCTGCAGCGCCTCCTCTGGTCAGTGGGGGAACTGCAGCGGGTTTACACTGGAGGGATGAATAAGAGTAAAAATAATGGAAATATTTAGATTAAAATTCAGATATGAGGACAAATAACCCATAATGTTCATCCCATAATGCCTGGGTTTAAATGTTTTTATTAACTTTATTTTTTTCAAATTTACTTTGACATTTATAACTCTAATTCTCATCCAATTATATGTTTTATTAAAAATAAAATGAGTCATGTTGTCTTTTTTTAATGTTGCTGATTAAGGTACATTTCCCTCTTATTGATCAAAATGATTAGCTTAATTTGGACTTCAAACTAAATATTTCCTAGAAATCCGATTGGTCGTAATCGTGTTGGCCAAAAAGAAAGCAGTCAAGAAATAAAAAATTACAAAATCACTGAGATATTTAACTTGCCAAGTAAAGACTTCACTTCAAGGTAAATATGATTTTATTTCGTTAAATATTTAGCTGAACAAGTAGCCGCCTGCAAGCCAAGCATTGAGTTTGGAGCTAAATAGCTTGGTCACTAAATATTTATACAGCCAAATATGTAGCAAGCTAATAACATTTTAAGTTCAAAACTGACATTAAGAAATGAATAAAATGGTGAGAATATGACTGAATATTTTTTACAAGGTAAATCGCTAAAATTATTGCTGTTAATTTCGGATTGCGTAACTTTAGAACTGGATGGTTTTTGCCTCCATCCAGACCTTCAGCTCCTGACCAGCTGACCAGCACCTCCACCAGGTACCTAATTACTGGTTATCAGCCCGAACTGCTGCAGACTAAACACCACGTCTCTGTTGTTGCGCGGCCACGGATCTGTGTTCATCTGTGTCTTTGTTCCAGCAACAGAGCTTTCTTTATCCCACGCTGAGCGCTCTCCAAAAGGAACCAATTAGAGCACAATGCAGCTGATAGCATGTTAATTATCTGACTGCAGTCCAGACTAGCACAACTTCTGTCAGTCAAGCTGGAGGTCAGGCTGACGATTTACCCTTAAAAGGAATAAAAGTCCATTTCTCAAGGAACACAAACCTCTGCTTTTTAAATCCAACGTTTACAAAGAAAAAGAAACTCAAATAATCCTCAGAGATTTAAAACTAGAATAAGTCTCTCATCTGTTGCTAATTTAACACAAAGAATTAGAATTTAAGAGAAACAAACATGTTTTCTAATTTGTGTTGTTTTTGTCTTTGCTGTGACAGAGGAGTTCCTCCAACAGCAAGATTCTGCTTGGTTTGAGACACTGAAATGATTTTTGGTGTTTTAGACTCATTTACAGAAATCTTGACAGATTTTTATTCTCCTGCCTCTGTACTGTTTCACTGGTATTTTGGGGGCTTGTCCGGGATCCTTCATGTCGCTGCAATCCAGTCATAGTAGAATCCATACTTTCAGTTTTGTTGTTTTGGTCTGACGGCCTGGTGTTCTGGGAACCTCGTCCAGGATTCTTTCTGCACAGCAGGAGGTGAAGCCAACTCCTCCAGCTCAGAGGCAACTGCAGCTCTGGGTTCAACGCTGACTTCTGGAGGCTGACAACTTTCTGAAGCTTCAGAAAATGAATTACAGCTTTGCTCCGTGGTGGCAGATCAGTTACAAAGGCAGTGTGCAACCTTACACTTAAAAAACGAACTAAAAATGTTCAAGTTCTTCAAGTAAATAGAACTGAGTAAATGTAACTACCCAGCTGTTTTCCTCTCATTGAATCCTGTGGCATCTTGAACTCTGACCCCTCTTACTGTGGTGAACTGAGCGCTGCTGGGTGACATCACAATAAGTGGTAATTGATCATGGCGTCCCGCCGAGCCTCAGCTGAAGGAAACTGTGACTCGGGTTCCTGCATCTGCTGAGCGACACCAGAACCTGGCAGGTTCTGGTTCTGCCTGCGCAGAAATCAACCCTTCCTGCAACCTGGCAGGAATTTGGAAAGCAGCTCACATAACCTACAGACAGACCAATACATGATCAATAACTTCCTCCACTGACAGCAGCAGTCGTCCTGCTGCCGCTTTAAATCCTGACTGGATTCAATTTCACCTGGAAAAAGAGAATATTTCTGTTTGAACATGGATGAAAAGCTGATTTGATCTGTTTGTAATTCTTTTAAGATGGAAGATTTGTTCAGTGGGTTTAACACTGACATGAGTTCACTGTTTAAATGACAAATCTATCAAAGTGATTTGATCATTTGAGTGCAGCTGCTGCAGCTCGGACTGCACGTCTCTATTCCAACAGTCAAATCTTCTGCATCTTTTTGTGTTTTTGCTGCTCTCAGGTCGGATTATTTTCTCCGCTCGTGTTTTCATCAGCAGCTCGGATCTGCAGCGCGGATCTGCAGCGCGGCCGGAGGGCAGATAATGAAACCTGGCGATGAGGCCGTGCGCCTCGTCTGAGAGCGGATATTAATATCGGACGGGAAATTAAAAGCCTGCGTTGTGAAGGCCGACGCGCCGACATGCGGCTCTTATTGGAAGAAGCTCCCTGGTGCTGAGGCTGATATTAAACATGTTCCTCCACAAAAACACGTTTTATTTAACGTTGCTGTAGCTTCCATTGATCTAAAGCAGCATGAAGATGGAGCTGGCTGGTCTGACAGGAGGCAAAGTCACAAAGTTCAAAACAAAGATGTGCAGAAACACAAATCTTGGTCTAGTTTTTAGCACCTTAATGCACCTGAAATAAGACAAAAACTCATTTAACTCGTTAAAGTAAATATTTTCACAGCCAAAGTTCATCCAGAGCAGCATCAGGATCTCAAAGCTCCGAACTGATTTCATTCAACCTGCAAACAAATATGAGCAGCAAAGATTCATCCTGCAGGGCAAAACAGCAAATAAATGTATTTCAGTGAAATGCGCGGAGCATCGACTGCTGACTGACAGGATAACAACTAAAGTCTCTGTTGTTGAGATTCTTCTCATTAAGTGGAGAAGTGTCAGTCGGCGCCTCTTGTTAGTCTGCTTAACGAGGCCAGGAGAAACCAACAAAGGTCAGGCTTTGGGTTCGTTCCAGCGCCGCCAGATTCTGACTCCACAACTCTCTTCATTTCCTTCCCTCAGCCAATCACAGCGCAGCACAGCCTCCACTCACTAACGACTCATAAAGAGCTGAAGCTGCATCTTTAACGAGAGCCGAGTTTCACCGAGACGTTACTGAGAGACAGGAAACAGTTACACATCTGCTGAGTCAGCCAACGAGGCAAACCAGCAGCCATATTGGATTTTGAAGGTGCAGTTTATAAACTGTCTCCAGGTTGTGACAGTTTGTGATGAGACAGATAATCTGAGAAAAGATCGATCTGCTCGTTAGCACAGCTAACGACCAATCAGAGCCAGGAGGAGGGGCTTACCGCTGTCGATCATCCTCATGTATTTGCTCATAAATGAGCTAATGGCTCATAAACAACTCACTGTGGCTAAGCTAACTAGCCTTAGCATTCAGGACTGGCTATGCTAGCTGCAACGCGGCTAGCATAGCCAAATTGTCAAATTGAGCAGCTCTATGGTGAAATAAATTAGATGTTTACAGAAGTTGCATTTAGATAAAAACTCGACCCAAATTTCTCTTCGTTAATCTGCCTGAACATAATTTATATTGTTACGTCAGAAACGGCGTTTGCGCCTGACTCAAACCAAACAACTCCAGATGCTAACCAGTTTGTTTAGTTCATGCTAGGCTGCATGATGGAGCGACGTTTCCTGCATAACCCATCATTACTAATTACTAACCTACTAGTCAGACTCAATATGGAGGGAAGTCTTAGCTTGGCAGACGCCCATCAACGTCTCCTTTTCTCTTCAAAATGATTAGAATGAAATGAAAGGTTTGACCACAGAGCGAATCAAAGCAACACCAGACATTTTGGCTCATTTACACAAGTTAATGCATGCAAAGGTTGCTGTGACGTCCAAAACTGGCCTGAAGAGCTGAACGCCATCAACCTCTCAGAGCTTCTACAATAACCGGCTGAGACCAAGCAGGAAGGAACATTATTTCCATCAGGAGCGATTTTCCTACGAAGGAAGAAAATGTTGAGTCCATTTCAGGTGAGATGGAATAAAAAGTGTTGATGCGTTGAGCAGCAGGTCTGCGGCGATCAGCGGGGAGCCGGCGGCAGCTTCCGCTTCCTCAGCATCACAAGAAGCCAAAGCTGCTTTTAGACAAATGAAGACGACGACGCTTCAACAGCAGAGAACAATCAATCCCCTGAAACCGATCAGGCTGAAAGGACAGGAAGTGCTGGAAAAGATTTCTATCTGATCAAAGGCGATAATTAATACAAACAGAAATAATCCATAGAGCAAAGACTCACAGTGAGACACAAACAAAACAATACATTTATAGTAAAAACGTTGATTAAATCTTTATCTGCTGCTGTTTATGGATCGACCAAAAACTGATTCAGACTTTAAACGAATCGTCACCAGAAGGAAAAATTCACTTTATTTTAGTAGATTAACATTTTGTTCTCTTACAGAAGAGAATCAAATATTGCTTTATAAAGCAGACACTGACGGCTTCAGCTGGTTTTACATCAGATTCACGTCTCATGAAAACGACACAAACATTCACAGAAAACCTGATGTGAGACTCAGGCTGCGGCGAGACGATCCGACCGGTCCGGATCAGAACCGACCGGTCCGGATCAGAACCGACCGGTCTGGATCAGAACCGACCGGTCCCGATCAGATCCGACCGGTCCGGATCAGAACCGACCGGTCCCGATCAGATCCGACTCTTCTGAAGCCCAAACGATTAGAGCCGGCCGGTTCAGTTTGTTCCCGGGTTAATGTTGGCCTCTCTGACCACAACACCTTCAACCCCGAATCATTTCCTCCTGACTTCCCGCCACCAACAGGAAGTTCTTCTTCTCTGGTTTATTCCCATCAGATCACATCAGAGCTGCTTCAGTCCAAATCCAGTCCGTTAGTCCAGAAGATCCGGTTCAGCTACAAACCTGCAGCGATGGAAACTCTGGCACGGTTTGAATGCATATATGAATGCTAAGAGGGCCGGAAACTGCCCCAAAAGCAGGAAGTGGACTACAGCGCAGGGCATTCTGGGTAATTACAGCCAACTCTAACATGCTAGCCCAGCGCTAGCAGGAGAAAAGCCTCCTGGGTTTTAGCCAAATCCTCCAAACGTTAAAGTTCATTTTAGTTTCAAGTTGGTGAAGACAGACGTTGCGCTCAGTGTCTTCTTCGTTGGTTTTTGTGTGGTTTCCTTCAGTGGTTCCCGGTGCAGCGCCCCCACAGGCCAGGAGGGGAACAGGCTGACTCCATCAGCAGCTGGAGGTGAAACCCGGGAAGATGTTGATGTTGGACGGCGTCCGGCCGCAGTCTGGGCAGCGGACGCCGCGGTCTGCAGGTAACTGCTCACCTGCCCTGTTTGGCTGCCGATTCCAATACTTCTGCACCAACTCATCACCGCGCTCCAACAAACACAAAGCAGTGTGAATGTAATGAGTTCTTTAATAACGGCTAATTAATTGGATCGGTTGGTCCTCAGAATGACAGCGTTAGCACACGAGGAGTCACTTTAATTAGCTTCCTCTATCATCCAGACACAGACAGGAAGACCAAACAAAGCTGCAGAGGAAGATCAGCTTCTGGCTCTTTGTTCCAATCAGGAACGAATTCAGCAGTTCTTAATTAAGGGGCTTGATTTGGATTAATGTCTAGGAATTATTGCACATCTCAATATGTATGAATACAGCAGACTGTTCATGCTGCAACTTTTCTGCAAATATGGGCAAAATGTTCTGTAAGCAGCACAACGAGGCTCATTAGGCACAAAGTGAAGCGTTAAACGTCTGAATGGTGACGTGAGTCTGGAGTCATTTCATCAGACTTTAAACCAAACCAAGAGCTTCTTCAGCAGAACCTGAACAACAGAAACCAGCAGGAAAAACGTTCATTTGCATCAGAAGTTGTTTTCCTTCCACTGAATGATTTTTACCAGAAGAGTGAAAATATCTCAGTAGTAAGTTCAACTAAAGGTCACAGCCAAACCGGACAAACTGTGAACATCTCTGTGGCTCCTTTAAGGCTTTCATTTAGATCCATGAATTTAAGACTTTTTAAGACCTTTTTAGTTAATGAATTTTAAGACCTGTAACTCATCAGAAATTACAAACGTCCATTTAGCTGATGATATATTTGAACTAATCCAAAACAGTCAAAAAACTAGTTAGCAGTGAGTTAGCAGGGAGTTAGCGGCGAGTTAGCAGTGAGTTAGCAGGGAGTTAGCAGTGAGTTAGCAGGGAGTTAGCGTGAGTTAGCAGGGAGTTAGCAGGGAGTTAGCGTGAGTTAGCAGGGAGTTAGCCGTAGCTGCTGGAGTAACAGCACAATGAGGTCAGAGTGTGACTCAAACTTCTGCCTGACAGAAAAATAACACAAAATGTCAAAACTGAAGAGGTTTGAATAATTTGATTTTTCAACAAATTTAAGACTTTTTAAGGATGCGCGTGTGGCCCAGGAGGACTTTGCTCAGATATTTACATCCAGCTGTGATAATGAGTTACATGTAAAATAAGTGAAATGTTTGTTTTCTGGGATCTGATCCTCTGTAAGCTGAACGTCGCCTCTATTGAAACCCAGAGGCGTGACGAGGTGCAGCATCGCCCTGCATGTCTGCACGCATGTACAGCTCCTTCTGCCGCCAGTCATCGAGTCGGGCCAGGCGGGTTGGATAAAGTTGCTCGTTTGAGCCTGAAATCGATGCTGCGAGGCGTTATCAGTTTATTAGCAGTGTTGCTGCGCCTGATAAGGCCTTAATGCAGCCGCTGCCAAACAGCAGCTAAATGGACTCAACAAGCTTCTGGTTGTGTCGGCAAGAAGTCGGATGATATCTGCAAAACAAAGAGCTGCAGAGGCAATGAGGAGGAGGAGGAGGAGGAGGAGGAGGAGGAGGAGGAGGAGGAGGAGGAGGAGGAGGAGGAGGAGGAGGAGGAGGAGGAGGAGGAGGAGGAGGAGGAGGAGGAGGAGGGACTAGAAAAACTGGTCAGGTTTCAAAATATATAAGTGCCAAGTGAAGAAAAGCATCCAGTGATCCAGTGACACCAACAGAAAGCAGTAATTAGGGCAGCGCCTACACAGGCTCAGCGCCGCGCGGCTGCAGCGCCGCTCGGCTGCAGCGCCGCTCAGGGTTAAACAAAGTCCAAACCTGGATCCTGTTATTGTTGGAACAACTGAGAGCCAGAAATCCTCAGATTTATGAAGTTTAACCTGCAGGAGGAAACGGGATTTAACCCTCAGCTAGAGCTGAAACCATTAATCAGATTAATCATTGATATAAAAACTCATTGATCCTTCAGGTGGAGAATCTCGACTCCCAGACGATTCGCCTCTCAGAGCCGAGATGAAGCCAAACTGCTCCTGCATCAGGCTGCTAATGCTCAGTTTGATTTACAAATGAATTGTTTGTATTTTTAATGTGTCTGAAGGACAAAATGAGTTTAAATGGTTTAAATGAAAACTTGTGAGAATCTGATTAATCGATAGATTTTCAGAATAATAATTGATTAACTTCTCGCTGCTCAAGAGGAAACGTTGCAGCTTCACCAGGTTAAAGGATCCAATTAAGCATCTTTAGTTCTTATTCAGTTAATCCAGCAGATCCGTCCTGAACATGTTAGCTTGTCGCTAACACAGCTGATGCACTTCAGTTCTCAGAGAGGAACATCAGTTTGATGAAAACATTTCCAGACTCTAAACTTTGATCTTTATCTGCAGATCAGAGTTAAATCTGCTTTTAACGTTTATGTCTAATAAGCAGAATAAACTCTAATCCCTGACAGATAATCCTGAGCTACAGGACTGGAGTCTGGCTGGAGCTGGACGTCCGTCAGCAGACGGAGCGCACTGAGCATGTGCGGAGGCTCCTCAGTATTCCGGCGGCGGCGGCGGAGCTGCCAGAGCCGATCGATCAGACATTTAGCTGAATGTTCGCATCGAACGGCGGCTGCTGCAGACCGCAGGCGCGTGGACGGACTGGGAAGCAGAGACTCCCAGTGGGACTGGGAGGGCGATCAACAGAGGGGAGAGAGACAATATCAGCTGACAGATGAAGCTCTAATCCAGAATCAGATTATTTATTCTTCTATGAATCTGAACCAACATGGCAACCATCTGATGCTGTCAGGCGCTGCAGTTACTGCCTGATGACTCGACAGTGGCGCTGATGACGTTTGATTCATCACAATCATAACAGCATCATCTGGATTATTATTGATTATCAATAAATATCAGCAAAATGAAAAATCTGATTAAATTCAGTTCAGATTAGCGACAGAAACCAGATCAGTGTTTAAAATGATTTTTCATGTTTATTAAAATAAAACAGTCTAGTTTTCAACTTGATATGAGACATGAATTAGCATCACTTTGATTTGAACCAAGACAATAAAAGCTGATTTTTGTGCAGCAAAAATCAGCTTTTAGCCTTTTAGCTTTTAGCCGTTTAGCCTCATTCCTGGATGAATGAGGCTAAACTTATTACAAGTTATTAAAACATTCATTCTTTGTTTTACTGAACATTTTACAAACTTACATCCTGCAGTTCAAGGGCCACAAACGGCCCCCGAACCCCACTTTGGACACCCCAGATCTAACGCTATGGAACAGGAAGGCTCTGAGGACGGGAGCCTGGAAGGGCCAAAAAGGTGGAGCTGCTGTTTGAGTTTAATATCTGCTGCAGCAGCTGCTGCAGCAGCTTCATGAAACCAAGACCATTGATTCAGACACAGACGTCTGAACTCCAAACAGCTCCACGTTGTGCCAGCGCCTGGGCGGCTTTTCTTCACTAAATGTCAAGTATTATTAACTGGAGGCGACCGAAGCGCTTAAACGAAGATAACCTGGAGTCGAGCACAGTTACCGAGGAGACGATTATCAGGACATCATCGCACAAAAACCAAACAGCAGCTGGATGAGAGCAGCAGCAGCTGAAGGTCAACTGTCAGTCCAGATAATCAGGAGAGTCTGAACGGCTTCACACACACACACACACACACACACACACACACTGACACACACACACACACACAAACACACACACACACTGAGACACACACACTCAGAGACACACACACATTGAGACACTTGTGTGTCAGTGTGTGTGTGTGTGTGTGTGTGTGTGTGTGTGTGTCAGTGTGTGTGTGTGTGTGTGTGTTTGTGTGTGTGTGTGTGTGTCAGTGTGTGTGTGTGTGTGTGTGTGTGTGTGTGTGTGTGTGTGTGTGTGTGTGTGTGTGAATGACGGTTCGTTGCTGGTGGAGATAATAAATCCGTTGCAGCGTCTCCAGAATCCAGCAGTGAATCGGTTTTGATTCGGCGGCGTTGAGGAACAGGAAGCACAAAGTGAAACAGGAAGTAGAGCAGAAACAAGCGGAGGGGATCTGCTCCCAGATGAAGGAGGCAGAGATGTTTGTTTCATTTTTAACGAGGCGCCCAGCAGGACGCCTGTTGTTTTCTCTCCAGGAAATGATTCATTCTCCGTTTCTTTGGATCCGGCTTGGAAAGCAGAACCGCTGCAGTTTGGATCTTTTCATGTTTGCAAACCCAGAACATCGATGTTTTCGCTCTGGTCACGTTTCCATTCATCGTCTGTTCATTTCTGCAGCGTTTTGTCCAACCAATGAATCACCTTTAATCACAGAAACCAAAACATCCCTCAGATTTTATTTCATGTTCAGACCAGAAAATGTGATGTTTTTCAGTTTCTCTCAGTGTTTTAACAGCCTGGCAGCCTGCCAGGCTTTACTTGCCCCCTGCAGGCAAGAAGCTGCTTCCGTTACCCTGCAGGACAATCAGCTTGCTCTTTGTTCATTGGCTGTGGTTGTTGCATGGGAACGACGCTTCTGATTGGCTGGGATTCCTGCTGCAGTTCATCACTTCCTGCTGCAGTCCATCACTTCCTGCTGCAGTTCATCACTTCCTGCTGCAGTCCATCACTTCCTGCTGCAGTCCATCACTTCCTGCTGCAGTCCATCACTTCCTGCTGCAGTTCATCACTTCCTGCTGCAGTCCATCACTTCGTGCTGCAGCAGCGGGCCAGGGCCTCCGCTCGGCAGCAGCAGCGCTTGCTGCAACAAGTGCTTCCTAATCTGCGGTGATCTGAGCTCGTCGGCAGATCAGAGCGGATTAGGCAGATTAGCCGTTTCCAGCTGGAGCCGCGCCGCCGCCGCCGCCGGAGCTGCAGCCTGAACTGAGGGCCGGGGAGCGTGGAGAATCGCGCTCAAAGCAAATGAAGGGATTCAGCGTGTTTCTGCAGTCATTACCGCGGCGACGGGACGATGTGTGGCTAATAGGAGGATGCAATGGACGGCCTGAGGCGGGCGAGCAACAGAGAGAGAGAGAGAGGATGAAACAGACAGAAATAACTTGTGATGAAATCCATCTGTTTTCACTCCATCACCTGCTGAACTAAACAAGCAGAAACTATTTTAGCTGAACAAATCAGTGGATTTCATAGAAATGGATCATAGATTCTACACTGAATATTTTTGCACATATTTGCTTGTTAAAACAGTTTTAGGTTTTTACATGACATGAAAACAAACTGATGCTGAATATTTTACTAATGCATCACATTTTATTCATCTTGTATGAATAAAATGCAGGATGCTGAGTTAATGCTCCTCTTAGCTTCGCTCACAGTGAATCATTTTCTTCCACTTCCTGGTTCTGAACGAGGTGTTGAACCAACCCGGTGGTTGAAAAGCAATCAGAGGAAGTAAAGTGTCTGCTGTAAGAAGTGAATCCAGCTGCTTTTCATCAGAAATGCTTGGAATATTCAGGAATAATTTACCAGCCTGGTGAAAACTGGAGCTAAATCAAAGTAAGGAGGAGCTGCACGTGTTTCCATCAATCCGACGAGGCAGGAATTAAACTCCCACATTGTGACAAACAGCTTCATGCATGAAGCAGGCAGAGCAGAGTGGGAGTTTGATCTTCATGGAGCCATTTATAGGACGCATGAATGTTAACGTCACAATCAGAACTGCTGCAGCTCGCATGGAGAGACAAACCAGTTTATGAACACAGAACTGATTCGTTTCCCTCCAACATGGAGGCTTTTCCTACCAACATGGAGGCGTTTCCCTCCAACATGGAGGCGTTTCCTTCCAACATGGAGGCGTTTCCTTCCAACATGGAGGCTTTTCCTTCCAACATGGAGGCGTTTCCTTCCAACATGGAGGCGTTTCCTTCCAACATGGAGGCGTTTCCTTCCAACATGGAGGCTTTTCCTTCCAACATGGAGGCGTTTCCTTCCAACATGGAGGCTTTTCCCTCCAACATGGAGGCGTTTCCCTCCAACATGGAGGCTTTTCCTACCAACATGGAGGCGTTTCCTTCCAACATGGAGGCTTTTCCCTCCAACATGGAGGCGTTTCCTTCCAACATGGAGGCGTTTCCTTCCAACATGGAGGCCTTTCCTTCCAACATGGAGGCGTTTCCTTCCAACATGGAGGCGTTTCCCTCGAACATGGAGGCGTTTCCCTCCAACATGGAGGCTTTTCCCTCCAAGGCGTTTCCCTCCAGCCAGCCGTCAGCTCGGTGTTTCCTCCAAAGCTCGGCCAGGTGAGGCTCTCCTCATTGATCCAGACTCCTTCTTCTTCTGCTCAGACAAAAGACGCCGTCCTCCATAAATCAGCCATGTTGTGCTCCTTTACGCTCCTCCTGCTGTAACGAAGCGTTGCTAATAAAGTGATTGGGAGTCTGATTTAGTGCATTGATTTGCACACAGATCTGCCGCCTGCGTCGTTCCAGCAGCGTCTCCACGGCTGCAGGTGACGGAGACGTGACGCTTCGTACATTATCGTTCCTTCACTGCTGCTCCTTTCTTCCCCACATGGAGACAAAATGGAGAGGATGTGGCGATGCATTCAGGGACCGTGCTGCTGCTTCAGTTTAGACCACTCCAGCTAACATCAGAGCCCAAACTGCAAACATTTTATCACTTCGATTTGCTTCAGTTTGACGCTTCAGAGACAAAATGGATGGTTTTTATGGAGAGAGTCTCATTTTCTCCATAATAAGCAGAAGAGTTAAAAGGGAACTCAGGCTGAAATCAGCGGCTTTTCAGATTCTGAAGCCACATTTCGTCAGAAATGCAGTTTTGAAGACAAAACTGTTGGTTATTTAAACAAAAAAAACAATCATTAAAGGATGTTTCTGAGTGTTTAGATTAGTCAAAATTCATCGAATCGATTTAAAATGTCTGCTGACAGAAACATGCCAGGCTTCCTGAGACAAGCTGCTGCGTCGCTCGAGTTGAAAAATAAAAGTTCCTGACATATAAATTAGCTTTATGAAATAAAACGGCATGATGAAGTGAATAAACTCCAGATTTTCTACAATCACAGATCATCAGAAACACGTTTTAAATTTTCCACAGAAACGACCAAAGCATCAGCTTCATGTGATGCTGACTCCTGCCTGCAGGGGGCGCTGCTTCAAACTTCTGCCTCAGACTTCAACTACAGTTCATTACAGAGCAAAACGTTGGCGTCCAGTTCATCTGTCCGTTCTGCATTTTCTCTTCATCTTTTTTTGTAGATTTGAAGATTTTGAAGAAGTTTAATCATTAAAAAACACAAAATCAGTGATTTAATAAAAAAACTCTTTCGGGAGCAGCTGATAAATAAATAAATATATATATTATAAAATAAATATTAACTAATAAATAAAGAAATACATAAGTGTAAACAAAAATATAAAACATACATGAGCTGTAATTAATTTGTGATTGGAAATATGTTATTTATTTATTGTACAGTTCAATAGTAATCATATTTATTTAGTTATTTATGTGACATTGAACTGGATGAACTGAACCAGCCAGATGTTGGAGGTCGTCCTTTAAATGACCCGATCCGTTTTAATAACTTCCTGAAACCTCTCAGCCAATCAGAGAGGAGAATCCGCTGCCCTACAGATTCCTGTCCAGCGTTTGTTACGGTCAGCCTGTTAATTAACGTCCTGCTGGTTTTCCCAGCATGCAGAGCGACCCGATGCAGTCGGAGCGGGTCGTTAAGGCCTTCAGAACCGGACTGCTGCGCCGTCGTCCTGAGAGGAAGCTCATCAGCTTATTACCTCGCCGGCTCGATACGGAGGAGACGTCTGACATTTACTGCAGGAACGCTCATCAGACAGAGAGTCTAACGAGAGATTCATCCTCCTACAGAAACAAACCAGCTTCCACCTCATTAAACCAATCAGTACCTGCAAAGGAGTCGTGTTTAAAAGTCCAACAGGCTCTGATTTTATCTCTGCTCTCAACCAGAACCGATAACACGGTCCGTCCACTCAGCTCCGGGTCTGCAGCGTCTCGTCTGGGTGAGACGTCTCCAGAAAAAAAGCTAAACTTGGATTGAGTCTTTCTAACCACCTCTGATCTGGATGTGAAGCCAGCAACCTGTGTTTGCTCATTAACGCCTCACCAAGGCAGCCAAAACACTGCAAGCGTCCAGAGAAGGTCCTCAGCCTGTTACATCACCACAGCAACAGCAACAACAACAACAACAGCAACAACAATAACAACAACAGCAACAATAATAACAGCAACAGCAGCAACAACAACAACAATAGCAAAAGCAACAATAACAACAGCAACAATGTTCAGGTTCATTCGGAAGCCAAGAGATCATCACATCTTCAAGACGAAACAGTAAAAACATGAACCATAACAGCAACATTTTCTGTCAACCTGCAGCTTCTGACTTCAAAGCAGCAACAAACTCCAACAAGCTGCTGCCACAAGGTGGCGGTAACGCGCCAGAGCAGCTTTACAGCAGCAGAAGAAGACCGCAGCTCTGCCAGGAGAAAAAGCCAAAGCAGCCACTTTGACTGACGCAACCAGAACAATGACAATCCCACCGAAAGCAACTTTTTAAATAATAACGACATATTTGATCCACATGATGCTCATGAAGAGATCGGAAATAAATCGACTTCATTGATTAATGAGAACTTTTGTTTGTTGTCTGTGTGCTGAAGGCCGCCATGTTGTCTGATGATCACATTTTACAGCTTTTCACCAGTAAAATGATGAAAAGCTGTAAATTCACAGACGGTCGAAATAAAGACAGATTTTGAAACTGTTATCTTTCATTTGTAACATTTTAAATAAAAATCAGTTAAATCAGAAATCAAGTTTGGTTGGAAATATGAAGAGACTGAAATGAAAGGATTTTATTGAAATGATGTGATTCCATCACCGGTTTAAAAAACGAGTCAGAGACAGAAAACATCCGAGCCTCTGAGGAGACGCTGGACAAACAGCCGACAGGGCGGGAATTTCACTGGACGTGATTTGACTGGGACATGAAAGCAAACCAAACCAAACCATAACACATCAGAGGAGGAAGAAGCAAATGCTCATTTAATCCTCGTCTGGATGTTAAATTCAGTTTATAACTATTTGCATGTGAAAGTAAAGTGATTCTTAGCAACAGAAACTGTTCAGACGAATCACAGCGTCTGCAGGCAGGTGGGTTTAGTTATTCCTCCTGAATCAGAACCAGAGACTGGATCAGAAACATCTGATCCAGTTTCTGACCTCCTGCTGAGCAGCCTCACAAAAAGCAGAGAAGCCTCGACCTCTGACCTCTGCGTCTGCTGCAGAGGAAGCTGGATTTAGCAGCAGCTTGGCTGTTTTGTTCGGAGAGCAGCCAGAGGAGAGCTGGCAGATGGATCCATGCACATCATAGAAAAGCTCACAGCTGGAGCAGCTCTGCTGTCACGTCCAGGCTGCAGCTCACTGCCGCTTTATTACTGATGGAAAACATCCAGAGCTGTAATTATGCTGCACAGAGGAAGGACCCAGCTGACGGTGTTGAGTTTTCCTCATCTAAGTGAACGTTTCGTCATTTAAAGGCATCCAGCTCCGGCTGCAGGTATTGATCCACCTCACAGGGATTAATATAAAATAATCACAGCAGGAGGCAGGAAAAAAACCCAGAGTTCATCACCTCACTGAGGTGTTTGGTGTCTATACTGCTCCCACATTCAGCAGAGAAAACATCAGGAAACAGCAAAAAAACATGTGAGGCAAACACAAACTCTGCATTAAACCGTGTTCCTGAACGCAGCACGAATTATACGTTAAAAATTTAATCGCAAAACTTTTAGAATGGCAGTTTTTGTCATTCATATTTATGAATTAGTCAAATTGAGCTTTTAAAGCTCGAGTCGGAGTGCTGGTTAACTGAGTCTCCAAACGTTTGTCCTGAAGCTTCAGAAACAGTTTTCTGTTTGTTTCAGGATGAAATCGTGATGTTGGGAGAATGAAGTCTTCATTTTATGAGAACTGAGACGTGAAGGACAATTAAGAATGGAAGCGAGTTTCACTGAGCATCTTATAAAGTTCTACATCGACATCAGTTTTACAAATAAGTAAATATTTAATCTTTTAACTCATCAGCATCAAATCATCAGCAGAACTTTGAAACGACGAGTTTGAAAGAACCACAGAGCGAATCGCTCACTTTTATCTCTTCATCTGCCATTTTCTGCAATAATCTGCTTTTATTCTACTGATGTTATGATTTATTATCATAAGCAAACAGGAGAGAGAAACTGGATGGAAACATCACAGCCACTTTCATCCTCCATGTTTCTGCTGGTCTTAACCTGATTGGTTTAAAGGAACATGGAGGCTGAGACACACACACACACACACACACACACACACACACACACACACACACACACACACACACACACACACACAGACACACACACACACACACACAGACACACACACACACACACACAGACACACACACACACACACACACACACACACACACACACACACACACACACACACACACACACACACACACACACACACACACACACACACACCACACACACACACACACACAGACACACACACACACACACACACACAGACACACACACACACACGCAGACACACACACACACACACAGACAGACAGACAGACACGCAACACACACACACACACACACGCTGCATCAACATGTTTCCAGTCAGAAAAACAAACCGACTTTGTGATTTTCATTAATCTTTAATCACCTCAGACTCACATCATCAAAGCTCCAGCAGATCTGAAGGATTTTACTTTAAAGAATTGATAAAACTGAATATATTTCACCTTTTAATTCAAATTCCAGTCATATTCCTGAAGCAAACAGTTTTACAAAAGAGCTTCTTTCTTCTGAATCCGAACAGATGAGAACAAACGCTGAGGTTTAAATAATCGTTTGTGAAATGTGGCGTTCTGACAGTTCTTACCTGCAGATCTCATCTCACGGCTCCCTGTCAGCAGAAACAGGGAAACAGGTGAGACGTTTCTCTGAATGCATCGATGATTGTGTTGACAGACGCTGTGAACAGCCCAACGTGTCAGAGCCGCTGGTTTCCCTCTGCAGGAGGCGCGCCGGCTCTGCCAGGAGCAGGTCACACCGGCTGACCAGTCAAACCAGGAAGCAGGGAGGGGAAGTCAGAGCTGGCAGCAGAGACACTCATTCAACCATCTGTCCACCATCATTTCATCAAACTTTTCATTCATTCAATGATGATAATCTTCACAATAAACCATAAACTGAACGTCCAGAAAGCTGTGAAACTGCTGAAACGCTGAGATGCTTCAGTCCATCTGAACCAAAACAAATGAAATATTGAATTTTGATGATTTTCTCGTCTCTTACTGGTTTCTGATGCTTTCATTTTGTTTGTGTGTTTTTAGATGTGAAGCTCTTTGATCTGCCTTGTTGCTGAAATGATTCGTACAAATGATTCGTTTAGAAACCACATGCATGGAAAACATTTTCTCCTCTGAACAGCCAGAAAAGATTTTTAGATTCTTTACTTTCTCCAGCATAAGAAGTTAATATTTGTTCAAGTTGCCGTTGAACATTTTGTGAATCTAAAATGTGTTTTCTGTAACGTCCTGCTCAGGCCTGCAGGCTGTAAAAACATTTCCAGATGTGAAGTCGGGTTTGTGACGGAACCGTTCAGCTTTGGACCCAAATGGGTTTCAGTCGCTCGACGTCTTCATTTGTTGCTTCAGTGTTTTTTCCTCACAGCCTGTGCAGCGCAGCATGATGCTGCCACTGCCGTGCTTCATGGTGGACGTTCTCACGTTTCCTCTTTTCTCCTCTTGACGTTTCAACCAAAAATACGTTTCATTCATTTTGTTTCATCAAACCAAACGTTGCATATTGAACCCGATCCTTAAAAACATCGCCTGCTGTCAATAAATGATGAGCATTTATTGATAGTAACTCATATAATTAATGACTCTGTGATGATGGATCGATATGGGAGACAGATGCTGAGTCACCGGTTGCTATGGAGATTGACTCCCTGAACCAAACAGTTGCTGAGATTCTGCTCCTGTGAAGATGGTCATTTTCAAGGCAGCGGCCATTTTTAAAGCTGCGGCCATTTTCAATGCAGCAGCCATTTTTAATGCAGCGGCCATTTTTAAAGCTGCGGCCATTTTTAAAGCTGCGGCCATTTTCAATACAGCGGCCATTTTTATTGCAGCGGCCATTTTGAGCATTTCCACTGAAAACCCTTCAGCTTCCTGAACAGTAAACACTAAACGCTGCAGCAACAGAGAATAATGACTGAAGCCTAAAGTACATCAGCTGAGAGACCAGCTCACCCTTTGCTGACGTCATCGGCCGCCATCTTGGTCCCAGGTCATGTTTGTTTTGGATCCAGTGGATCCCTCCAGGATTTCGGCTCTTCAGCCTCGAACAGTTCGTCAGGATTTCGGACCAACAGCTGGACTGAAGCGACACGCAGCTTCCTGTCCGCCATGATGACGCAGACAAATCTTTAAACTCGTTTCCCTCCGACTGACCAGGACCGTCACTGTGACGTCACCACCTTGAACGTTTGTTTAACATTTCGTTTATTTTACCGTCGCCATGATGCGGGGGGAGGGGGAGGGGCTTCCGGTGGGCCAGTCACTCCTTCCGGGTCGGCTGTTCCCGCCCTCACCTCGGCGCATGTGCTGTCACCTAGCAACCGTCACAGCACTAAACTCAAGCTGTAAATTTATGATTTAGATGTTTATGTTTTTTACAAATCCTTTGTTTTTGCTCAAAGAGTGAAATTGATTGTTTTTGAACAACTATTGATTTGTTATTATTAGTGTTTATTTATAATTATTTCCTGAATCTCAGCACTTCTATCAACATCCTCAGCATGAATTCATCCCACCACATATAATGGTGGACCATATATATATATATATATATATATATATATATATATATATATATATATATATATATATATATATATATATATATATATATATATGTGCACAACATGTTGCTGCATTCATAACCGCAGATGAAGCTCATCAGCTTCAGGAGACTTTGGCATTTTAATGTAGATTTAATATAATCGTAAATCCATCTAAAGTGTAACGGAAATGTTTTGAATAATTTCTTTCAGATTTTTCCAACTTGGTGAGGTGCATTTCCATTAAATGTCCACATTAATTTCAATCAAGGAATAATTAGGAACAAAAGGAAAAGCGCATTAGTCGCCATGATGTGGCTTTTAGAAGCAAAGCGATTTGCTGGCGTCCCACAGGATCAGCACAGTGCCACTCAGTGTTGGTCCTTTCACCATTAATTATGGATGTCTGTGTTTTCTAACCTTGTTTCCACCTTCTGGTCTCGGGTTCAACGCCTGACCCAGAAAATGTTTTCAGGCAGTGAACCGGTCGGTTCTGGTCCGACGCGGCGCCGAGCTGTGTTCACACCGAGCAGCTTTTATGGAAATGCAGGCAGGCCTTTATAGCCCCTTCATGTTTATGCAGGAAAGTATAAATTATGTATAAATTAAAAACATGATGTGTTAAGTTGAATAAAAATGTATTGGCAAGTGGAGTGGGTATAAGTGGGATAATACCCTCCAAGTTTGCTCTTATCCTGATTAAAATGGATCCCATGGAGGCGAGAAGCACTCAGTGTGAAGCCATCCATTACGCCGGTGGTTATTATCCTGCTGTACACACAGGTTCTCAGTGTGTTTTCCATTAACCTCACAATTTATGAGCGCGCTTGTAACCCCACTAACAGCAGACACAACAGCCGCAGCCTGGAGACGTTCAGAGCGAAGATTAGATGGAGTCTTCAGCAGAATCAAACAGAAACGTTTCAGCCGCAAGAAAACCTCGACGGCATCGACTGACCCTGGAGTTCAGCCTGAGCCCCGGCTCTAATTAAAGACAATTAAACGTGTCTCCATGGCAACAGCTGAAAAACAAATATAGTGTAGGAGCCATTTCTCCATTATTTTTAGTTGACTTATAATTAGAATGTTTATTTTGTTGTTTCTAAATAAGTTTGGTTGGTGATTCACGTAATTAGTTAATTGATTTCAGTTTGGGAAGTGGGTGTGTTTCACAATATAAATATGTAGAGTTTAGATGAGTTAGGACACTGGTGGGTGGTCTTATGGTTTTTTACCTGTCTGTCCGTCAACAGTCAGTAAGGGAGTCAGTTTCGTCAGTGAAGACAGAGACAGGAGTTAGGATCGGTTTAGCGAAGCCTGTGACATGTTTTGCCCAAGAAACTGAATAAAAGTAAACAAAAGCTGTTTTTGGACTGTTTGACCTTTTTGGACTGCGTAAACCGGAACCCACATGCAAGATGTTGACTGTTTGAGTTTGTTTCGTTTTGATTCGATCACCTTTGAGATTTGGACCTTTTTTGATTTTGGAATTAAGTTTTTGGGAGACAAATGGTCAATACACTTCAAGTAAAAAACCTGACCTTGACACTTTCGATACGACTTCAAGTAAAAGAACCCGACCTGGAGATTTTGATACGACAAGCAAGTGAGAAAGCCGATTCTGGAGTCTAATCAACGCTCTCAAGTCTGCGGTTGGCTCCGTAAAGTTTGGAGGAACCATTTCCTTTGTTCTCTGGACGCCGAAAGCGGGAGCAAGCGGCCACGCCCACAAGCCATGAAGGTGCTTTGCCTCCGAGCTCTAAACGATCACGTCTTTCTTCAGTGACACCGGTATGTACGATTGCTAATGCTGTAAAGGAAAACGGCCAAACGACAGGAGTTTGATGATAGCGATCAACGTTACCGTACAAGTTTGTCAACATGATGAATGAAAGACTGATTTAAAGCGCTGCACCTTTACGCACAGCCGGTGACTAAAAAAAAAAAAAAAAAAAAAAAAAGGTTACAGACAAAACTACAAGCAGTTCAAAGTGTTTGGCTAAAATGTCTGATGTATTGAAAGCACAGTCAACCAAGAGTGATTTGGAGATTTCATCTAAACGAAGTATTAAACTGACTGAGAAAGGCTTGATGTCTTATATAAAAACGTGCCAAGATAAAAGAAATGCTAAATTGAAGCAAGCAGGACGAATTATGGACGATTTAAATGTTTTGATGGAGTCAAATGATAAAAGTTGACTCGGTGAATTCTCTTCTTGCTACATTTATTCAATGTTCTCAGGATGCAGAGGCGTCTCATAAAAGCTTAACAAGTTTGCCACTCCCCTCTGATGAACTCATGAAACAAAAACGAACATTTCCAAAATAAAAATGAGTTCTTACCACGAGCTTTACTGAGCTTGTCAGGGGGCTGGTTATGTGAACGGGAGAAGCCCTTTGCGCAACCTAGTGCAGATGATTACGATCAAGACAAGAATGATGTTGATAACGCAATTAATCCCTGAAGACAGCGCTTCCAATGTGCGCTCTGTAAAGTCCAAGTCAGACTCTCAGGTGTCCCATGTCTCCGCTACATCTTCGGCTCGCATTAAGGCGGAGGCCGAGAGAGCGGCGCTGCTGGAGCGCGCTGCAGGACTCAAAAGGAAACATCAGCTCGAAGCGCTGGAGGAAAAGCTAAAACAAGAAAAGGAGCAACTAGAACTTGAGACTGAGTTAGCGGCTGCCAACGCGAAACTTCGTGTGTTGGAAATAAATTCACAGTGTGGCTCAAAATGTTCTGATGGCATGAATTCGTATATTGAAAAGCGCAATTCCAACTTAGCGCTTGATCCTTGTGCCAAAGCATTCGTTCCAGAGAGAAATATGGACGATTTTAAAATGTCTTCTGCCATCGCTAAGCAACCAGTTGTCAGGCTGAAACAAAAGCCACCAATTCAAAGTGTTGATAAGCCACAAAGTGTCTGTGATGAATTAACTGTTCAACTAGATCAACAAGTCAGTATTATTGACATCATGCAGCGGCAAAATGACATCACTGCCATGTTGGTTCAACAAAACCAAAACTCTGCCTTGCCACCAAGAAACATCCCTGTTTTCGATGGTGATCCTCTTCAATATGGATCATTTATAAGAGCGTTTGAGAACAGCGTGGAGGCTAAAACGTCTAATTTGAGTGACTGTTTGCACTTTTTAGAACAATACACTAGGGGGGCAGCCTAGAGACCTTGTGCATAGTTGCCAGCATTTGCCGTCAGAACTTGGCTATCTTAGAGCTAAAAGTCTTCTTTCTGAACATTTTGGAAACGAATATAAAATTGCACAGGCCTACATGGACAAAATTAACAACTGGCCAGCTATTAAAAAGTGAGGACATTAAAGCTTTGCAAGCATATGCTCTGTTTCTTAAGGGATGCTCAAATTTAACAGAACATGTTACTCATTTGAAAGAATTGGACTTGCCATCAAATATTGAGGAGCATAATCCTAAAGCATCCTGATAAAATGAGAGAGAGCTGGAGAAATGTAGCCTGTGACCTGCAGGAACACAGGGGTCAGAGGGCATTATTCATTGATTTGGTTGTTTTTTATTGAAAAACAAGTTAAAGTTATATCTGATCCACTGTTTGGCAACATTGTAGATCTTCAACAGCTCAACTCTAAAAACACCCACAGCAGCTTTACCAAACAGAAGAAAAGGGGAAATAGTTTTGCTACGAATGTTCTTGCAGTAAAAAATTGAAGATCCATCTGAAAAGTAAGAACAAGTCCTCAAAGGGTTATAGCTGTTTGTATTGTCTTCTAAGTAATCATACAGTTGACAAATGCTTTAAGTTTAAAGACAAGCCACATAAAGATAAAGTGAACTTTATTAAGGAAAAGGGAATGTGTTTTGGCTGCTTAAAGGTGGGTCACATAAGCAGAGAATGCAGAGGTCGCTTGGTCTGTTCTGTTTGTCACCAGCAGCATCCAAGTGTCCTGCACATCGACAAGGAGAGTACAGAGGTTTTCTCCAGACACCCACAGAATCCTCCAAGTACCACCTCCACAATGACTCAGACCTGTGGTCATGTCAGGGTCTGTGATGAAGATAATTCAAACCTTTCTATCATTGCAGTTCAAGTCAGGAGTCCAAAAACCAACATCACTGTGCAGACATATGCATTTTTGGACCCAGGAAGCACAGGAACATTCTGCACTGAAAGTTTGGCCCGGAAGCTGCAACTGAAAGGTAAAAGAACAAGTATCCAGCTGCAAACAATGGGACATCAAGACATTGTGAGTACAAACATCATCTCTGGACTTCAAGTGGCAGCACTGGATAGAAATGATTTCATTGACCTTCCAGATGTCATGACACAGAAATTAATGCCTGTTTCAAAGCAAAATGTTCCACAACAGGAGGACATCGACAAGTGGCCATACCTGCAAAGCATCAAGCTCCATAACATAGATGCTGATGTAGATTTGCTCATTGGCACAGATGCACCTAAAGTAATGGAGCCGTGGGAGCTGATCAACAGTCAGGAGGAAGGCCCATATGCAGTTTGGACCCGAGTTGGATGGGTCATCAATGGTCCACTCCGGAGTGAAAGGAACAAAATAGGCTATCATGCTTTCACTGTAAACAAGATTTCTGTTAAACATCTGGAAACGATGTTAATTGAACAATACAATCATGATTTCAATGAAAAAACATCCCAAGAGCAAATTAAAATGTCTAGAGAAGACATCAAGTTCATGAATATCATGAATAATTCGGCACAATTGAAAAATGGACACTATTGTGTTGATTTGCCTTTTAAATCTGAAAGTTCCGTCTTGCCTATTAATCGTTGTATTGCAGAACAACGCCTTCTGAGCCTGAAAAGAAAGTTTAACATGAACAGCACCTTCAAGAAAGATTACATTGCATTTATGAATGACATGCTATGTAATGGATATGCTGAAATTGTACCTGATGATCAAGTAATGGGAAATGAGGGCAAGGTGTGGTACATACCTCACCACGGTGTTTATCACCCCCGAAAAGGCAAATTAAGAATTGTTTTTGACTGTGCTGCAACATTCAAGGGAACCTCACTGAACTGCCAGCTGCTACAAGGACCTGATCTGACTAACTCAGTTGTGGGAGTTCTTCTGCGCTTCAGACAAGAGCCAATAGCAGTTATGGCAGACATTCAAGCTATGTTCCACCAGGTTCATGTTCCAGAGAAACACAGAGACTGTCTTCGCTTCCTCTGGTGGCCCAATGGTGATACAACGCAGGTTCCACAGGAATACCGAATGACGGTACATTTGTTTGGAGCAGTGTCCTCCCCAAGCTGTGTGAATTACGCATTGAGAAGAACAGCTGAAGATAATGCACATCAGTTTCCAGCAGAAGTGGTCAGTACCATCAAACATAATTTTTATGTGGATGACTGCTTAAAATCCTTACCTACAGAAAAGGAAGCAATAAAGTTTGTTCAGGATTTAACATCTCTTTGTATGAAGGGAGGATTTAAGCTCTCCAAGTGGCTCAGTAATAGTCCTGCAGTTCTACAAATGGTTTCTGATAACACCAAAGCAAAGAAAATGTTAGCAATGGATTTGGAGCTTCCAATGGAACGGGCACTTGGATTGCAGTGGTGCATTAAAAGTGACTCCTTTAAATTTAAAGCTTCCCTTCCAGAGCGGTCCCGCACAAGAAGAGGAATATTGTCAGTGGTGAGTTCACTGTACGATCCCTTGGGGTTTCTTGCTCCCTTCATTGTCACTGCTAAATTGCTTTTACAAGAACTCTGCAGGAGAAACCTGGGCTGGGATGATGCAGTTCACCATCATTTTTCCAAACAGTGGACTGACTGGCTGGATGACCTGACGAAGATCTCAAAGTTTGAAGTGAGTCGCTGCATTAAACCTAAACATTTTTGTCCTGTTACAGCGCAACTCCACCATTTCTCCGATGCCAGCCAAGTGGGGTATGGTACCGTGTCGTACATAAGATTTCAAAGTGAGCATCATGTGCATCTGGCATTCCTCCTAGGAAAGGCCAGAGTTGCTCCTCTCAAGCAGACAACCATCCCTCGGCTGGAGCTCACTGCGGCCGTCCTGGCTGTTCGAATGGACCAACTGCTTCATAGAGAACTGCATCTTCTCTGTGGAAATGTAATTCTGGAGGCATCTGTGTTTTGGACTGACAGCACCACTGTCCTAAAATACATCTGTAGTGAAGCAAAGAGGTTTCATACCTTTGTTGCAAACAGAGTGTCAATCATCAGAGAAGCTACACTAGTGAACCAGTGGAGATATGTGAGTTCCAAAGACAATCCAGCGGATGAAGCATCAAGAGGAATGAGAGCAGAGGACTTCTTGGAGCACAGCAAGTGGATTGATGGTCCTGAGTTTCTGTACGACTCTGAAGACAAATGGCCGAAGTTGGATGTAAAGTATGACTCACTTCCTGTTGCTGATGCTGAAATAAAAAAGGATGTGATTGTTAATGCTGTTGTTGAGGAGGCTAAAAACCCTACTAGTTTTTTCATCTCTTACTTCTCATCCTGGATGAAGCTAAAAACATCTGTAGCCTGGGTTTTAAAGCTTAAAGAACTCCTTCTTCAACTATCTCAAAAAAAGAAAAGAATTTTTCTGACATGATGCATGAGTCTGCAGAAGATGCAAACATTAAAGAGCAAAAGGTGTTGCAAAAGATGCAGCAGTTTAAAACTATGCTAAAATTCCAGTGTTTAACATCTGAAGATTTGAGTGCAGCAGAACATTTCATTATTCTCTTTGAACAACGTCACAGGTTTGAGCCAGAGATCAGCGCACTCAGAGCAAACAAGACCGTCTCTAAAGACAGCCAGCTGTATCGACTCGATCCAGTGATCGATGATGGAGTCCTCAGAGTGGGCGGACGTCTTAAAAGAGCTGCTATGCCATTTGAAATTAAGCATCCAGTCATCTTGTGTAAAAACATGCATGTGGCAACATTAATTCTGCGTTACATTCACCATCTGCTTGGTCATGCAGGAAGGAGCCACATGTTGTCCAGGCTGCGTCGGAAATACTGGATAATCAGTGCAAACTCTGCTGCCAGAAAGATCCTGTCTGACTGTGTCACCTGCAGAAGAAATAGAGGAAAGCTTCTAGAACAAAAAATGGCCGACTTGCCCCAGGAAAGGGTAAAACCAGACAAACCTCCATTCTCGGATGTTTGTGTTGATTATTTTGGCCCCATTGAAGTAAAGAGAGGCAGAAGTCTTCTTAAACGTTATGGAGTTTTATTTACTTGCCCCACTAGTCGTGCCGTCCATTTGGAAGTGGCTCATACCCTTGACACTGATTCTTGCATTAATGCAATCAGAAGATTCATCTGCAGGCGTGGTCCAGTCTCTTCCATCAGGTCAGATAATGGCACAAATTTTGTGGGAGCCAATAGAGAACTAAAAGAAGGTCTGGCTGCATTAGATCAGAGTAAAATCCAGAAGGCTCTGGTCCAAGACGGCATAAATTGGCATTTTAATATACCTGCAGCTTCACATCATGGTGGCATCTGGGAACGTTTGATTCGTTCAGTCAGAAGTGTACTCACCTCAGTTATGAAACAGCAGGTTTTGGATGATGAAGCGTTGCAAACTGTTTTCTGTAAGGCTGAAGCCATTTTGAATGACAGACCCATCACTTTGGTCTCTGATGATTCAAACGATTTAGAAGCCCTCACACCAAATCACATCCTGACGTTAAAGAACCAACCTGTTCTGCCACCTGGACTGTTTCAGAAACAAGACCTGTATCTCAAACGCAGATGGAAGCAAGTACAGTATATGGCTGAACTCTTTTGGAAACGATGGATCTCGGAGTATCTGCCCTTGCTGCATGAAAGACAAAAATGGATAAGACAGAAAAGAAACATCTCTCCTGGAGACATTGTCCTGATTGCAGATGCTACTGCACCGAGAGGATGTTGGCAGATGGGGAGAGTCCTGGCAGTCAAAGCTGATGGAGGAGGACTGGTTCGTTCAGTCCAACTGCAGACCAAAACCAGTGTGTTGGAGAGGCCAGTGACGAAGCTCTGTCTGCTCCTGGAGGCATCTGCAGACTAAAGACATTTTTATTCTTTCTACTCTATTCTATTCCTTCTTTTTGTCTGTTGCAGGTTCGTCATTATGAAAATGAAGGACAAAGAAGAATTTCTGTCTGTATTAATGTAGCACTTTATTGAGGTTGTTAGAAAAGCTCCTTTAGTCAGAGATGTAATTGTGATTTAATGCACAATTAGGGGCTGGAGTGTAGGAGCCATTTCTCCATTATTTTTAGTTGACTTATAATTAGAATGTTTATTTTGTTGTTTCTAAATAAGTTTGGTTGGTGATTCACGTAATTAGTTAATTGATTTCAGTTTGGGAAGTGGGTGTGTTTCACAATATAAATATGTAGAGTTTAGATGAGTTAGGACACTGGTGGGTGGTCTTATGGTTTTTTACCTGTCTGTCCGTCAACAGTCAGTAAGGGAGTCAGTTTCGTCAGTGAAGACAGAGACAGGAGTTAGGATCGGTTTAGCGAAGCCTGTGACATGTTTTGCCCAAGAAACTGAATAAAAGTAAACAAAAGCTGTTTTTGGACTGTTTGACCTTTTTGGACTGCGTAAACCGGAACCCACATGCAAGATGTTGACTGTTTGAGTTTGTTTCGTTTTGATTCGATCACCTTTGAGATTTGGACCTTTTTTGATTTTGGAATTAAGTTTTTGGGAGACAAATGGTCAATACATATAGCATCCGTGGAGGAATGCTGCGCCGCAGAAAGAAGCTCCCAGTTCTGGAAGAAGAAACGATAATCCCATTAAATCCTGAGTTTCTCATTTCTACACGTTTCCAACCTGCATGACGACAAACGACACGTTTCTTATTTTCTAGTGTTTGTTCTGTGGTTTACAGAGAAAGATGTTTTATTTAGACATTAAATATCCCTGCAGCCTGAGAAGCTCCCAGTGTCGGCGTTCCTCAGGGCTCAGTTCTCGACCCGCTACTGTGCCTCAAGATGTTTGTCAAAAATCATTTTAAATATTTGAGTTATTTAGTTTGTGAGGAGAAACAATGGAATTCATTTTATTTGTATGTCAGTTTAAAACCTGGAGGCGGGGTCACCTGGAGGCGGGGTCACCTGGAGGCAGGGTCACCTGGAGGCGGGTCACCTGGAGGCGGGTCACCTGGAGGCGTGGTCACCTGGAGGCGGGTCACCTGGAGGCGGGTCACCTGGAGGCGTGGTCACCTGGAGGCGGGGTCACCTGGAGGCGGGGTCACCTGGAGGCGGGGTCACCTGGAGGCGGGTCACCTGGAGGCGGGGTCACCTGGAGGCGGGTCACCTGGAGGCGGGTCACCTGGAGGCGGGTCACCTGGAGGCGTGGTCACCTGGAGGCGGGTCACCTGGAGGCGGGGTCACCTGGAGGCGGGTCATCTGGAGGCGGGATGTAGATGAAGCCCCAGTTTTGTTTCACAGGCTAAAGAAGTGAATTATTTTTTACAGTGTAACTTTGTTACCTCTCTATTTGCTGCTCTTGTTTTCTGGGAGGAATTTTTCGTTTCATTGCTTTGCAGACGACTTGCAGATTTATCTTCCTGTAAAAGCAGGACAGGCTCCTTTCTGGCCTTGGAGATGATGACCAGCCAACGTCCTGAAACATTTCAGACTAATGGAAAACAAACTGTTAGCCATGATATTTACAGCTCTGCAACGTTTATCCTCATTGGGAAACAAGCCGCGAGCTCCAGGGAAATCTACATCAGTGAATTCCAGCTTGCATTTCCCTCTGGTTCACTCACTGATACCATCACTGACACTAAACTCTCCGTCCTCCTGCAGCGGGTTTGGATGCAAAGACGATATTTTAAAACTAGAAATAAGGAGTTTGTAGCGCAGAGATTTCCATAATTGATAAACTGAAGCATGAACTAAAATCAATCTTTTCTTTGATCCAGGAGGATTTTACCATTTTTTTAATGTTACAGTAATCTGATTTTCAATTATTTTCGGTCCAGCTGAACACATTATTCTCAGACTTTGAGTCACTTTCTTTCAAAACATTTTCTATTTTCTAACCCAACTTGCAACACAAAGTCTGATAAAAACACAAAGACTCTGTGCTAATCAATAAGTTTAATGTGGTTCAAAATAAAAAGATTAATAACAGGAGCCACCTCTCCTGCACGACAACCGACAAACAGTTCACCAACAAAACCACAGAAGAAGAAATGAAGAGGCGGAGTCACGCGGTTGTAACAGTGATGTGGTTTTCTAACATATTCAGGAAGGACAACAATCTGAATTTTGTGTAATGATAGCAAAACAGAAACAGCAGCCGGTTCTGCAGGCGTCAGCAGAGCAGAAGGAAACGGTTATTTGTGGAGGAAAACTTCCTGCCGGTTGTGAGCGTTTTCCCTGCGGCGGCCCGCGGCCTGCTGGGATAAGCTCCGCCCCCCGCCGCCTTAATTGAACAGGTTGATTTCTCCCCCAGCAGGTTCATCCAGGCGCAGAGAAACACCTGGGAAGTTAAAACGCTGCTCAGCTGCTGCTCTGTTTATAGAAATGGAAATGAGCGACTGGTTTCAGGGAGATTTTCCCGCTGATTTATTTCTCCAGCCGTGTGAAATTTGACCCTTTAAAATGAGTTTTATGTTCTTGGATTGTGGCGTTAATTTTTATGCAGCAGCTGCTCTGACCTCTGAGAGCTTAAGCCTCCGTCTCTCAGAGTCTGTAATTACATTTCAAACTTCTTCCAGATTAACACACACACACACACACACACACACACACACACACACACACACACACACACACACACACAGCGTTTGCCCCGGGGGGCGGCCGCCGACCCCTCAACACCTCTACATTTGTCAAAGACAGCAATTATGATGGAGGGAAGATTCATGTTTAAAGCACTGCTTCACATCCCACTGCAGGATGGAGACGGAGGCTTCTGATTGGCCGACCAGCCTCCAACGCTTCAACCTGACAGGTAAACAGACTCAGTCACCGCGGCAACAAAAAAACAGCAACTAGTTACATTTTCTATTATAGTAACTATTTGAAAAACTGAACTTTTAGGAGTATTTTTATTATGCTGGACTTTTTACTTTTACTCATTTGATTCTGAAATATTTTAACCCAAAACTGACCAAACGCAGTTTTTATGAAACTGTGTTTTGGTTTGTCTGGCGATGGGATGCAGCAGAGCTCAGCCTGCCAGCCAATCAGGACCTGGGATTTTACCTGCTGATTCGCACCTGAGGCTCGGTGTGTGTGAGCCGGACCGGCAGCGGGCCGAACCGCGACACACAGACAGAACCGGCGCCGCCTGCCTGTCAGTGTCCGACTCACTAACAGGCTGCTGCCAGGCCCAAACCGAGACAGGCTGGGGTTCACACACACACACACACACACACACACACACACACACACACACACACACACACACACACACACACACATAAACACACACATACACACACACACACACACACACACACACACATAAACACACACAAAACACACACACACACACACATACACACATAAACACACACACACACACACACACATACACACACACATAAACACACACACACACACACACACACACACACACACACCTGGCTGGGCGGTGATCTCCTTCACACACCTGTGTGAAGGAGATCATGACTGTTTTTTCGGCTCTTCCTGTTGATATTTGCATGTTTCCTGTTTCTCCAGTCCAGTCCAGTCCAGTCCAGTCCAGTTCAGTCCAGTCCAGTCCAGTCCAGTCCAGTCCAGTTCAGTCCAGTCCAGTCCAGTCCAGTCCAGTTCAGTTCAGTTCAGTTCAGTTCAGTTCACTGAACCAAACCTGATCCGAGTCTCTTCCACACGTGGAGCTGAAGATTCATTCATTAAATGCTTCTGGTTAAATCCATTTCTTTTACTTTGTCGTTGTCAGAAGTTCTGGTTCCAGTAGAACCGGGTCGACCGGACCATCAGCAGGAAAACATCCTCTGCTCCACAACCAGAGGTGGTTCTGAATGACTTTTGCTGAAAACGAATATTTTTAATATAAAACTAATTCTGTGTTTTCCTTCGTCAGCATCGAGTTTCCAGAGCAGAACAACATCAGAGGTTTGGACTGAAGGTGAAATCGATTCTTCAGACCCTAAAATCTGATCATGTTTGGGATCTAATGCTTCACTGTCATTTATTCTACAGCTTCCAGGAATCGATGCTGGTTGATTTATTTCATAATCATTCCTGGATGGATAAATTAAAGGTTTTCTCCGTTTTCCAGCTGCTGGCAGGAAATCCTGTTTTCCAGCAGAGATGAGCTTCAGTCTGTTGTTTAACTGGACCACAAACAAACTGCTGCTGCTTATTTTCCTCCTATATTCCCAGGAGACGCAGAGCCACATTCCGGCTGAAGTAGATCCTCTGTGAGCTCCAGACTCATCGGGTCCTGCTGCCTTCAGCGCCGCCACCAGCAGCTCACAATGAAGGTCAGAGCACTAATTGATGTTTTAATGAACTTATTAAGCAAACGGCTCGTTGTCATTCTGAAACGACGCTGCAGCTCAAAGCAGAGGCGGCGGCTTCAGGACGTTCAGCAGAGACGGAGGCTCATGGATCTGAGGCTCGTTAAACGTCTGGAGCAAAAATATGCAACACGAACGAAAACAAAGCATCAACGTGTTCAGGCCATGAGAGGAGAAAGGAATCGTTTCTGCCAAGAAACTGAGAATTTTGGGTTCATCTCAGAAATTTTGTGGAAAAACTTTGAACTTTGTGAGTTTTAAGTTTCTGACCTGCAGAAAAAAAATCATGTTTTCCTGAAGAGGCTCCAGCTCCTCCTGCAGAAACTCCTCACATCCAAAACCTCTCAGGTAACAGCTTCACCTGCTGAACCCGGCCCGCATCCAGCCCCGTCACCATGGCAACCGCCATTACTGCCACTTCCGCATGCAAAACCCAGGAGCCTTTCTGAGAAGCCTGTTGATCCACCTGCAGAATCTACCAGGAAATGAGTCACGTTTCCATCAGAGAAGAAAATCAGGTTGTAGGTTGCAGGTTGTAGGTTGCAGGTTGCAGGTTGCAGGTTGTAGGTTGTAGGTTGCAGGTTGTAGGTTGCAGGTTGTAGGTTGCAGGTTGCAGGTTGTAGGTTGCAGGTTGCAGGTTGTAGGTTGTAGGTTGCAGGTTGTAGGTTGTAGGTTGCAGGTTGTAGGTTGTAGGTTGTAGGTTGCAGGTTGTAGGTTGCAGGTTGCAGGTTGCAGGTTGTAGGTTGCAGGTTGTAGGTTGAGGTTGTAGGTTGTAGGTTGCAGGTTGTAGGTTGTGGGTTGCAGGTTGTAGGTTGCAGGTTGCAGGTTGCAGGTTGCAGGTTGCAGGTTGCAGGTTGCAGGTTGTAGGTTGCAGGTTGCAGGTTGCAGTGACTCACAGTTTCCAGCTCTGACCTGCTGCAGCGAGACTGCAGGACGAGAAGGCAGTGGATTTACAGAAACACCTGCTGAACGGAGCGGATCAGAACCCGGGAATGTTCTCTGCTGGAGGTCAGAGTTCATCAGGATGAAGGTTAATGAGTTCATTAAAACATCATCCATCCATCATCCAGTCATTTGGTTCTGGAACGGTTCACACTGTTATATTTTACTCACAAGAAAAAAATGTTGGTTCATTTTATAATCCATCTAAATATTATAGATAAATGTTCAAATATTAATATTAAACATCTATTCATTACAATATATCAGGGGATTCTGTTCATGCTGATGTTTAACTTTCTAAAGTCACACAATATTATGATCAATGAAACAAAAAGGTTCATAAAAAACAGACGCCCCATTAGTTCCTTCTGAGCTAACAGTTAGCTTGCTAACAGTTAGCAAGCTAACAGTTAGCAAGCTAAACCTTTAACTTGATAACTAAATATTTTCTTTGAAGCTAAGTATTTGGTTAGCATTATGATGTGTTACCATGACAACACTGTGCTGATTAACGTCTCCACAGTAGCAACAGATGGAGGAATCTCAGCCGGTTCTCAGTCTGGATGAAAAGTTTGGATTTGGTTTTAAAATCTTTTCCCGTTTTTCCTCCATAATGGCTCCATCCTGCAGGAAGAATCGTTTAAATTAATCATCAAAAGGATCAAAGTTCATGAGGTTCAAGCCGACGATGCGCGGATGGAAACTTCTCTCGCCTGGATCCGTTTCTGATCCAACATGGAGGAACGGTCGGCACAGCAGCAGCATCGGGACGTGGTGCTGCAGCAGCATCGGGACGTGGTGCTGCAGCAGCATCGGGACGTGGTGCTGCAGCAGCATCGGGACGTGGTGCTGCAGCAGCAGCATCATGTCTGCTGTTTGGTCTCTGAATGTACAGAGATAGAAACATTTCCATCTGAAGCAGGGATTTAATTGGACCAGGACAACAGGAGCGGCTCTCTCTTTCCTCCTCCTCTTCCTCCTCTTCCTCCTCTTCCTCCCTCGGCCCTCGCTCTGTTTGATATGGACGTCCAGCACCAGGCCTGCTGACCCTGGAGGTTCTGCTGCCTCAGAGATACCAACCCTGAAATTAACAACCTGCCCTCCTCCTCCTCCTCCTCCTCTTCCTCCTCTTCCTCCTCTGCTCCTCTCGGCTCGTTTTATCTCCTGCCTTTCATTCCTTCTCTCCACCCGTCAGTCATTCTTCTTCTACTCTTTGTCTTGTTCTCATTCAAATGTTCTAACCTTTCTCCACCTCTTTCTGGGTTTATTTCTTTCTTATTTTGTCATGAATCCATCCTGAAAATAACATTTCTGATGCAGTCAGGAAATAAATGTGTTGCTCATATTTGTGCCGTCTAACAGCAGCAGAGTCTGGAACAAACAAGGCAGCATTTAAATATTCTCCTCTTTAAACACCAAAAACCTTCATTTTTACCATTTATTTATGTTTATCAATGTTTCATAAACAGCTTTTCAAAGTGTTGTTCTCCAGTCAGAGCCGCTGCATGAAACTGGAATCAAACCTGGAAATAATAAAAGGAGTTGATGCATCAATGTGCTTTTTTACAGTGTTCCAGCTCCAGATTTCATTTTCCACATGATTTGCATTTTTCCTTTATTTACATTATTGACTTTATTAATATGGAATCAAATTGTTTCCAAAAACAACAGAAACCTGAGTTTTCAGTAAAACTTTGCGTTTTTTCTTAATGCATTATTTATTCCTCCTGTTCAGATCAAAACTCTTTCATCAGGTTTTTTGCCACATTATGTCGGCAGATCAAAGGTTTACTTCTTAATATAATCTTCATGTTTTCATTTGGAGCCACAACATGAATCTAAAACGTGATGATTATTTTTCATCTATAATAAACAACAGTTACAGTCACATTTTCCACCAACAAGAAACTGAAGATTTTCTCCTTGTTTTTTATACCTACCAGAACCAGCCGGTTCGGTTTGGTTCTGTTCGGTTCTGTTCGGGCTGGAGGTGGATGGTCTTCAGTCAGAGGCATCAATCAAACCTTCACAGAGCGCAGGGCTTTGATTAGACCGGAAACACCTGGGAAAACAGGTGTGCACCGCCGAAATGCTTCCCCAGCGTCACAGCTTTGAAGCTTCAGTGAGTCATCAGGTTCTGGATTTAAGGTGGACTGTTTGATTCAGCTGCCAGTCAGTTCTGGATTTAAGGTGGACTGTTTAAAGGAGGCAAACCACTGCTGACTGATGAAGACAAACTGCCATCATTATCCTCTGTGAAGGATTTATCTGTTACCAAACAGGACAAAAGGTCCATGAGTTCTGACCAGAACCGGATCTTCAGGTTCTGGTCAGAACTGGACCTCATCCAGGCTCAACAAGATGGCAGCATGATGTAGTTTTACTGGGAAGCTAATTCTGAGCTGAGCGACAAGAATCATTAAGTTTTTTATGCTAATGCTAACGCTAAGGGGTAGCACTGCAGTGATGCATTCTGGGTACAGGATGAACATCATTTCCTGGACAATGTGGACAATGTGAGGAGAACAGGGATATTCTGGATGGATATGATAAACTTTTTCTATCAAAACAATTAAAACTGGTGAACAAACATGGCTGCTGTTTCATGCAGCGACCTGCAGATGTTGCATTTATGTTCATACTTTGTTCTCTGTTACTGTAAGTTTCATGCTTTAAGAACAAAAAATGAGAACATGAGAGAGGAAATGAACCTGAATGAAGCAGCGCTGAAGCAGGGCTAAAGCAGGGCTAAAGCAGCGCTAAAGCAGTGCTAAAGCAGCGCTACAGCAGTGCTAAAGCAGTGCTAAAGCAGTGCTAAAGCAGCGCTAAAGCAGCGCTAAAGCAGCGCTAAAGCAGGGCTAAAGCAGCGCTAAAGCAGCGGTAAAGCAGCGCTAAAGCAGCGCTAAAGCAGCGCTAAAGCAGCGCTACAGCAGGGCTAAAGCAGTGCTAAAGCAGGCTAAAGCAGGCTAAAGCAGGCTAAAGCAGTGCTAAAGCAGTGCTAAAGCAGCGCTAAAGCAGGCTAAAGCAGCGTAAAGGCGCTAAAGCAGGGCTACAGCAGTGCTAAAAGTGAGAAAATCAGTAGAGTGCAGCAGAAATACTCCTAAAGTCCTTTTGTTCCACAGTTTCTGCAGTAAATGTAACTTGATCATTTTAATTCATCCTTGTTGTCCAAACACTGAAATGAGTCGTTGTTGGATGGTTAAAGGTAAAGTATCGCTCTGCATCGAACCGGCCCTCCGCTCCTCCATCACTGTTCCCAGAACCTCCTCCGGCTCCGGCCCACATGGCCGCATGGATCCGTCCCTCAGTCTGCAGATGAATTGATCCGGCTGCCTCCGGTCGGCCGCTTGATTAATGGCGTCTTGCGGGGCAACTTCAGGTTGCTGCAGGTTGGAGTCGAGACGGAGCCTCGCTGACCGGAGAAAGTTTCATCATGGTGGAGTTCAGGATCCATGATGACCCCGATGACCCGCAGAGACGGGCAGCTGCTGCTGGAACCAGGAGGAAAACCAGACGAGGTTCTAATTGATACGGCAATTTGACTCCTGAAGCCTCTGATTGGACAGAAGCAGCGATTAATCAGCAGGTTTTACTCTGCAGACGAAGCTCAGCGCCGCAGTGCAGCCGAACCGGATCAATCACCGAAACTGGATCAATATCAAGTATCAGCTGGGGCTTATAACAAATTAATGATCGGTTCTGATAACAGGATGGATGATAGACTGATGGATTCATTTATCCATTCATTTTTAAAATTCATTCATTCATTTTGTTTTCATGTCGGTTCTAAATCCCTGACTGGTTCAACCAACATTCCTTCAAAGTGAGACAAACATCATGAAAACTCCAATTTATTAAATTCATGTTTAATAAGAAACCATGTCTGGTTTCATCATCATAAAACCAAAAACGAGTCTGGAAATAATAAACGTGAAATTCCCTCTGATTTTGAGTTTTTTTTCATCCTGTGAATCTTGATAATCAACCTTGAAGAAAAGTTGAGCTGGAGGTAAGAAAAGCCTTCTGGTTGATTTTCTAGTATTGAATAGAAAATAAAAATCACTATTTCTTTCTGACAATTCAGGATGTGTTGAATTTAACGGAAGGTCTATAGAGTCACATCGAGCAGTCAGTGAATGCAGCGGTCAGTGAATGCAGCAATCAGTGAATGCATCGGTCAGTGAATGCAGCAGTCAGTGAATACAGCGGTCAGTGAACGCAGCAGTCAGTGAATGCAGCGGTCAGTGAATGCATCGGTCAGTGAATGCAGCAATCAGTGAATACAGCGGTCAGTGAACGCAGCAGTCAGTGAATGCATCTGCCAGTGAATGCAGCAGTCAGTGAATGCATCGGTCAGTGAATGCAGCGGTCAGTGAACGCAGCAGTCAGTGAATGCATCGGTCAGTGAATGCAGCAATCAGTGAATGCATCGGTCAGTGAACGCAGCAGTCAGTGAATGCATCGGTCAGTGAATGCAGCAGTCAGTGAATGCAGCTCACAGCGGTCAGTGAACGCAGCAGTCAGTGAATGCAGCGGTCAGTGAACGCAGCAGTCAGTGAACGCAGCGGTCAGTGAACGCAGCAGTCAGTGAACGCAGCGGTCAGTGAATACAGCGGTCAGTGAACGCAGCATCAGACCAGCAGAGGAAAGGAAGAGGCTGAGGTATCTCTGGATCAGGGGTGTACTTAGTTTTATTGAACCATTATGAAGTGGATGAAGGTTCTTCTGGTCTCCAGGTCCAGGTTAGAGTCTGCAGCCTCTCAGGTAACTTCTCAGGTCTTGGTTCTGACAGTGTTTAGTCCAGGCCACCCTGAAGCCAAAAACACTGTTACCAATGACGGTCCAATCAAAGTAAAGCAGTCTCACCATCACTGCATCACATGACCCACCATGCTCTGATGCCTTTGGGGTCCCTGACGACGCGTTTGGCGCAGGTGATCGCCGCGGTCACATCGTCTGTCAGGAGTTCTGCAGGAAGATTCAAAAACTAGAAGTTCTGCTTTTACTTTGAATCCCAAAGCAAACATGAGGATTCAACGCTTACGGCTGCAGCTGATGCCGCATCCGTTGGATGCTGAGACTCCGCCATCTCTGCACCACCAGCGGCTGTTGATCTGGAAGATGCCGTAGTCGGTGGAGCCGTCTGTGTTGCGGTTGGTGGCTCTGGTGTTGAAACGTGACTCGTGCTGCGTCAGGCAAACCCCTACGGACAATCAGGAAAGACCAGATTGAGCATCTGTTGGGTGAAGACTAAACACTGGATAACAAAATCATCCGTCTCCCTGGATGGGAACTGGAGTCTATCGCCAAAGACCGTTGAGCAAGGGACGATGATGAGAGTAGAAACTCAACTAACAATGAGCTAACACGACCTGGAGGCATCTAGACGTCTACAGGAAACCAGAAAAGCAACAAATGCAAAGGAACAACATGGAGACTCCATCCAGAGAGATTCTGGACCTTCTCACTTTACGGTCTGTAGGTCCAGTTCTTGGAGACTCACTGGTGCTGCAGGCGACTGAACTGACCAGACTGCAGCAGCTGCTGCTGATCCAACTGAAGAGATAAACCAACCCAACATCTACATCATTCTTAAACCTTAACTTGCACCAAAACAATCCATGTTCCAAGTGGAACCAATCAGAGTTGGTTTCTGATGATGATGTAAAACCAGGAAATGTTTCATAAAAGGAGCGAGGATGAAGGAAAAAACCAGCTTTATTACAGGCCCATCCGACTCCCACTGATGCTAACAGTCGATGGTTCTGTACTTACAGTTGGCCAGGCTGATGCCACGGTAACCATCCATGCCATTGGCCTTCAAGGTGCGCGCCCAATCACAGCGCTCAAAGACTTTAGCATCGGCCACAGCCAGCAGCTGCAGCTGCAGCAGCAGCAGCAGCATCGTCTTCATCGTCTTCATCTTCTGGTCCCAACGTTTCCTCTCCTGCTTTCCAGTCGATGTGCTGACCTTGAAACTCTGTGGCTGCTTTAACTGCTACCTAATCTGATTGAAAGTCGTCCAAATTCAACAATGAAAGCAGCAAAGAAACGTGATGTTCTGATTTGATCCCAGTTTCACTCTGGACTCCTGAATGTGACTGAACGTTTCTCAGTGAGGCAACAGATCAATGTGCAGCAAAGTCCAACAAACTGCAGCATTATGCAAGAAGACAGAACAAACGTTCACATTTGGTACGTTTGGTACAACGTTGGTTCAGTGATTTGTGATGAGTTGTGCCCGGATCAAAGACGATTCTTCCAGTTTTCGCTGGTTTTGTCTTTGCAGGTGATTTTACTGAAACTCCAAAAGCAAATATTTCAACATGTCAAGTTTTAAAATGTCAACAAGATGTTACATAAACATGTTACAGCCTGTTCATGTTCAGGTTAAGGTCATTTTTATCTTAGCATTTAGCTAACTTTGAAAATGCTAGCTAAATGCACTTAGCTTCCTGTCTCAGTTTAGCAGATAAATGCTAAAGCGCTAATTTAACTGGCTGTTTTATAAACATTCACTTCAATACAGTTTGACATCATAAACCTGCTTCAGGTCATTCATGTTTTATCTCATGCTCTTATTTTGAAGTAGTTCTGCTTCCTGTCCTCTTGCTTTTCTTTTCTTCTAATAACTTTATTAAAACAGGAAACAGAATAAAACAGACACCAAAATATAAACAAACAGAATAAGAAACACAATTTACAACATGCAAATTATAACATCAAAATTAAAATGGTGCTCAAAGTAAACATATTTTAAATTGAAGTTAGCGCCTTGGTGTTAGCTTCTACAAGCTACCATAAGATAGATAGATAGATAGATAGATAGATAGATAGATAGATAGATAGATAGATAGATAGATAGATAGATAGATAGATAGATAGATAGATCTAGATAGATAGATAGATAGATAGATAGATAGATAGATAGATAGATAGATAGATAGATAGATAGATAGATAGATAGATAGATAGATAGATAGATAGATAGATCTATCAGGTGACCCCTCTCTCTCGCCCGAAACGTTCGCTGGAGAGGCCGCAGCTCCTGAGTTCTGCTGCAGAAACGTCTGTCAGCTGTTTCCGTTTCCCTCTGCAGCTTCCGGTGGGCGTGGCCTCGCCCTGATGACATCATCATCATCTCCTTCCTCCAGACGGTTTTAGGTTTGAGAGGTTTACTGCCGCTCCATCCTCTTCAGATCTATTCTACAGGTAACGTATCTCACTTTAAAACACAAATTTAAAACATTTTAATTATATTTAAATAAATGTTTCAAAGGTGGAAACTAAACTCGAGTCTCTGCAGGAACCTTTTCACTGAGGTTTGCCAGTTTCTGCCAGACTGGTTCCACTGGATCAGCAAGCGTCTCAAGCTGAAGTTATGAGCTACGGCAGCCTGTTAGGGCCACTGAACATAGAAAAAAGAAGTGAATTTCTATTTTAAAAAGACATTTTTCCCAAAAAATTTGGAAATTTCTGACAAAATTCACTAGAAAACAACATTTTGTAAATTAATCTCTGAAACTTTATAGAAAATTGTGGAAATTTCTTAGTTTGAAAAGTCAGAAATGTTAAAGGAAAAAGCAATTTTCAGGTTAAAAGCCTCAAACATTTTTTAGGAAAAATTACAGATATTTGTTAGTTTGAAAAGTTAAAAAATCTCAGAAATATTTCAATGAATCTGAAAAAATCTACAGCAGAAAGTCCAGAAATTAAACTGGAACTTTTCAAACTTCATTTTAGTGATTTTTCTAATAAATCACCATAAGAAGGAGAATCAGGATGGAGGAGCTGCAGCTCCTCTACTGGAATCTACTGTAATCTACTGGAATCTACTGGAATCTACTGGAATCTACTGTAATCTACTGGAATCTACTGGAATCTATTCTATTCTATTGTGGTGGTTTCCTCTTACAGGAACCATCTGCTGTAAAACCAGAACCAGAAGCAGAAGCAGAACCAGAAGCAGAACCAGAACCAGAAGCAGAAGCAGAAGCTCGTCATATTTTAGGGAACTTGTGTGATTCTCTGTTGCTTCTTGTTGGTCATATTGAAAGTTGCCCGCAGTTCAGTTGCAGCAACCACAGAGTTTCCTTCTGTTTCTGCAGCCGCCGGTCGAGTTGAGCCCAGACGAGAGATGAAGGTTCTGGTGGTTCTGGTGGTTCTGGTGCTGGCGGCGGTTCTGGTGGACGGCAGAGTGTTTGAGCGGTGCCAGTGGGCCCGAACCATGAAGAGCTACGGGATGGACGGGTACCGGAGCATCAGCCTGGCCAACTGTGAGTCCGTCGTCCACAGAGGAGCAAACTGATGATTCTGGTTCCGTTTGTCCATGTGAGAAACAAAAATCACATTTTGACAAACGGATCAGAAAACTGGATCATTTCAAACAGGTTTTATTACTAAATACTTTAAGATAAACTAATCAGACTGAAACACTTTTAAAAATCTAATATCTACCTAAAACAATATCGAGGTGAACGATCTGCTTAGAGGAGAAAATCAGAAATAATGGAGTAAATGAAGTTACTGCAGTTACTGCACATTCATAAGTCTAATAAATATTTGGCTAAATATTTACTGAGAGGCTAAATACTTAGCTCACCAACTATATATTTAGTTTATTTAGATCTGATCAAAAAAATTAGTTTGAATATTTAGTTAAGCTTAATATTTAGCTTTAACCTAAATATTTAGTTTAAGGCTAAAACATTTAGTTTTCAAGCTAAATATTTATAGTCAATATTTAGCCCAACGAATTGTGATAAATACTTCATTTTAAGCTAACAATTAAGCTTGAAAACTAAATATTTAGCTCAGACATAAATATTTTCTTCGTATAATTGAAACTTATGAATGAATGAATAACAGAGGAAATGTGACATTGACCCTTTTATGACTAAATAACCCAAATTATTGCTGTTAACTTTGCAAATGGCCGCTTCTCATGAAGAGTCTTTGTGGGACGGGATGACAGGCTGCATCTCTCGCTGTCGGATGCTTCGGTCGCTGCCTGCTGGCGGCGCCCTCTGCTGATGGCGCCCCCTGCTGATGGCGCCCCCTGCTGGAGTTAAACATGACACTGGTTTTGTCTTCAGGGATGTGTCTGACTTACTGGGAGTCGGGATACAACACTCTGGCAGAGAATCACAACCGGGACAAATCCACCGACTACGGCATCTTCCAGATCAACAGCCGCTGGTGGTGCAACGACACCCGGATCAGAACCGCCAACGGTTGTCACATCATGTGTGATCGTAGGTCAAGAACCTCCAGCTTTTAACTCAACACAACAATCATCAACATGAAGCAAAATATGGCCTCATAAGTGAGCTAAGTGTTAGCAAAGTTAGCAAAAGCGCTAATCCTAAATGAACCTTTGTCGAATGAGGTCACACATTTTAAAGAGAGTTAATATTTATATACTTTCATTTATTTGTCATTTTATTGGAATCAGTTTTCACTTTTTTGTGCAATTTTCTTTGTCAGACAAAACATTTATTAAAAACTCATAATTTGTAAAAGCAAATGAATGTTTGAACACTTTTAAAAATGAAGTTTGGTGTTAAAGGCAATGAAATCATTTCCATCGATCTGAATACAAAATTATTCAATCATATTTAATCCATTTCTGTTTGTTCTGTTAGCTGAGATCCAGTTTGACCAAAATAAAACTAAATAATTTATATCTGACTGAAATTTAAGATGAACTTTATCCACTACAGTAAGTTTGGTTGTTAAGTTATTGCCCTGTGATTCTCTGGTAGCTTTTTCAATGTTTTCTTTCTGTCCTGGAGAAAACGAAGCGTTTTGTTTTTTCTGTGCCAGAGCTGCTGAGTGACAATGTGGCCGTTGCCATCAACTGTGCGAAGCGCGTCGTCAGGGATCCGCAGGGCATCGCCGCCTGGTGAGGTCATGTGACCAGCCTCGGCTGATCCGCTGCGTTTCAGTCACTCTGTATGCAGATGATGTTTTCCTCTGTCTGGCTGCAGGGTGGGCTGGCGGGCGCACTGTAAAAACCAAGACGTGAGTAAATATTTGGACGGATGCGGCTTGGATTCATCATTTCTTTAAACCAGGAAGAAGAAACTCTGATCCAAATCAAAACTTCATGGAAGCTGATTAAATCTCTATATTCACTGATTCAGTTCAAATTAAAATGTTGATTTTTAACCTGATGTCTTGCTTGTGGTTTTTATCGATGTCTGTATTTCAGCTTTGCATTAAGAATTCATTTTGTTCCTGTTTAGCTTCAACTCAGCAGCATTTATTTTTCAGTTTTCTTCCTCAGAAACAGTTGAATGGAAACAGGAAATCTGCCTGGTTTGTTCCTCCTGTTGGTGTGATTTTTGTTACTTTCATCATCAGAACTGTGCAGTGGCTGAATTTATTGTTTCAACGTAATTATCCTGTAAAAATCTGAAAGCTAGTAAAGGATGCTAAATGTTTGCAAACCAGATGAGACCTTAAATTAGATCAATAATCTGTATGATCAGGTGTTTAAAAGCCGATCAAAATGCTTCGGCTACTTCCATACAAATGCTATCAGTGATACCAAAATACCGTCTGCTGAATGTTGATTTATGCATTAATACAGAAATCTTTGCTAAATGGAGATTGCTTCATAAATGATTCTCTCATTTTTGTAACTGTTACGCAGAAATAAATGTTTGATGATGAACCCAAATGCAGAAAGGAAGAGCAGCAAGTAGATTTAGTATTGAATTTAAAAAATGATGAAAAACTTACAAAAACCACAGGGATCAGAACAAAAACCATAAATCCAAGGAAGATTTATGGATTAATGGAAGGAACCATGAAGCAGCAGATGTTGAGTGACTGGAACCAGGAGCTGCTGATTGGCTAACGGGTCGCAGGTGTGAGGGAGAGAAAGTGGCACAGTGGGCGAGAGAGAACAACCAGAAATAAACTAGAATCACTAAGAAACTCATTGAAGCTCCCGGACAGGAAGCAGCAGGGTTGCTATGCTAACCCTAGCATGTTAGCATGGAGCTAACAGGCTAATCTGGTCCAAAGCAGCAGGAGTTTGGAGGAAATGCTGTTTTTTCAACAAGAGGAAGTGAAAGATGTAAAATCTCCAGATCTGTGAAACTGAGGAGGTTTGGCAGCAGATGGACAGAAGAAGAACCAAACAGGAAGGAGGAAACAGGAAGTGAAACCAGATCAGGAACCAACTCACATGAGTGCAACTCGAGGCTCGGGGGCCAAATGTGGCCCGCCACAGCTTCTGATGTGGCCCTTTTGGCTCCAGGTGCTAAATTACATCGAGCAGGTCCTACAGATCTCTGAACCAGTACAAACCAGTTCTGTTTGTACTGGTTCCGTTTGTGATGCTGGTTCTGTTTGGGTGCTGGTTCTGGTTTGTGTGCTGGTTCTGTTTGGGATGCGGGTTCTGTTTGGGATGCTGGTTCTGTTTGTGATGCTGGTTCCGTTTGTGATGCTGGTTCTGTTTGTGATGCTGGTTCGTTTGTACTGGTTCCGTTTGGGATGCGGGTTCTGTTTGGGATGCGGGTCACGGCCGGCGCTGGAAGCTGGGAGTCGGAGTTCTGGCTCTGGAGCCGGTTAGAAACTGGCAGCAGAAAGTCATTAGCTGCTGCTAATGAATGTCGGCAGCCCGATGTTATCAGAACCAGAGTCCAACATCTGGATGGGAAACAGTTCATCAGCCCGGTTCTGGAGGACCGGGTCAGGAGGTCCGGGGCCTCCCTGTTGGAAGACTTAACTGGATTTAAATTTTGCAGCTCAGTGAGACTCAATTTGGTCAAAATTAAAATGTATCGCCTTCCTTTGTGTTTTTCTTAATCCTAGTTTTGTTTTGTAATTTTTTTTGATTGGGTTTGATTTGAACCAGAACTTCACCATCACGCCTCCCCACCAGAACCGGGTCGGGTAACCAGTTCTAGACAACGGACTGGAGTTGGATTAAAGTGGATTATTCCAAACTGGTGTGAAAGACATGACATTTGCACCTTTTTGGCCCTGTTGGGGCTCCGTACGGTCAGATCCGTCCTCAGTGACGCTGTGAGATATAAACGCTCTACACAGATACCTGTGATGTCATCAGGGTCACATGCTCACTCTGGTGGCACAAAGACAGATTCAGTGTCTGAGTGAAACTGTGTGAAACCGTGTGACCCTGAGTTCAGAGGTCACACGGTTCCTCTGAACTCAGGGTTCCCAAAATGTGGCTCAGGACCCAGAATGTGGTCCAACATCAGCAGAAGCAGCAGAAACCACCAGATTCATGCAAAGCGTCAGACTTTTCACAGGTTTATGTTCATAGTTGACCTTTCTGCATAATTTTGGAAAAATTAAAACCTAAAAATCTTCCATTCGACCATCTTCTGATGTGAAACGTCCCGTTTGTTCCAGGAAGTCCGGGAACTTCCAACCGGATCAGAAGAACCACACTCTGAATATAATCTCTTTATTTACTCCCGTTCAGGAAATATACACAATAGCTCTCTGAAGGTATAAAAATTTGTTTTAAATAAGTAATTATTCTGTGTGATATGTCTGTAAATTCTCATAATTATTAAATGAAACCCTGAAGATGTGAAGCTCCTCCAATCAGGAGCTCAGAGAGTTAGCAGAGTTAAGCTGTCCTGCAGGCTGGACCTACGCCAACATGGCGTCAGTCTGGGGGGCGGAGCCACCGGGGAGGGCGGAGCCACTGGGAAGGCGGAGCCACATGGGGGCGGGGCCACCGGAAAGGCGGAGCCACTGGGAAGGCGGAGCCACATGGGGGCGGAGCCATCGGGAGGGCGGAGCCACCGGGGAGGCGGGTTGAAGGCTTTGGGTTGCTGGTTTGGATCCGTCTGAGCTGCTCCGGGTCCAGGCGTATAAACGGTTTCCTGAGCTGAGGGACCTGAGGAAGGCTGGAGGAAGCGGACCGGGTTCTGGCCGGGTTTGAATCTGGATTTGGTTGAGGAGGAAACCCTGAGGATGGCGGACAGGAGGACCCTGAGGACAGACGGACAGAAGGAAGACGTCAGGTTGATAATATTCAGACATTTGATCCTGTGGTGTTTTCATTCATCACTGAGCCTCTCAGTAAAGTTTACTGACTATGGAATCAATTGAGTTAAAAAAAGAATGAAAGTTTATAAGAAACAATAAAATCAAGTCAAAGGGAAGTAAGAACTAGTCGTGTCCCCAGAACTGGGCCTTGTGGTTCCCCTCTTTAAATAACCTGGGAAGACCCAGATGATGATGTCATGGCTTCCAAAGCTTCTGATTGGTCATTTCTCAACACAGGTTGGTACCAAACTGCAGGACTTTAGTGACCCGATTACAACGGTTCTGACAGGAGAAACGGGCCGAAAATCCAGCAAACTACAACAAACTGACTCTTCACCAAACACTGAGGGGAAACGTCCTGCATTGCTTCTCCTACTACTCTCCCATTTCCATCATTAGCTGTAACGCAGCGTTCTGATTGGCTGTGATTCCGTCCTGGAGGACATCAGCTCACATGATGCTGCTTCACCGAATCCTTTTCACTCTCCTGGTCTTCACTCTTACTTTTCTCTAGCAGAGAACTGAGCCCGGTTCTGGTTCTGCTGTTACAGGGGAGGTTTTCCTCTCCACCATCGCCTCATGCTTTTTAAACCAATATGAATATAAACTGAGCTTACTGCACTGTCTGTTTATGGAAACATCTGGTTTGGTAAATTTATCTGTTGTCTCTAGTTTGTCTCCGACTTTAATCAGAGGAAACGTCTGATAACCAGATTCTGCCAGGTCCAGATCTCAGCGCCGTTTACCTGCATCAATAAAGGAAATCAAATAACAATCCCAGTGTTTCTGCCTGCATTCATCAGGATTCCATGTTTCCTTGCTGCACACTGGTTTCCTGACTGGTTTCCTGACTGGTTTTATCTGATGCAGACTGGCTGACTGTTAGCTGGAGTTTCCAGAGGAGCTGATTCAGGCGATTTTCAGCTGCTGCTAATTAGAGAATGTTGAAGCACAGAGCTTCAAAGTCCTTCAGAGACGGTGTGTGTGTGTGTGTGTGTGTGTGTGTGTGTGTGTGTGTGTGTGTGTGAGAGACATCGGCCTCGATCAGGCTGCAGATTATCAGAATTTTCTAATTATTAGGAGTAATTAAGAGTCGTGGATTATGAGGCTGAATTCTGAAGACGCTGCTGCAGACGCAGAGAGACAATGTAGAGTCCATCACTGAGTGTGTTCAGCAGCGGTGGGGGAGGGGCAGCGAACAGAACCGCTCACTGGACCCGGCAGCAGAAACAGACTGTTTCTGCATCAAATATTATTAATACTTTAATTAATGAGGTTATTGAAGGTATTCTGCTGATTTCAGGCACAATATTCCTCATAGTGGAACTTTTTATAGTTTTCAGACAAACTTCAGTAACTTAGGTGACGAACCAGAACCAATGAGCTGAAACCAGGAGAAACCAGCTGAAAACTACAGAAACCCACTGAACCAAACCACCTGAACCATCTTAACCAAACCAAACCAGCAAAAACCATCTCAAACTGGGCGAAACCAGTAGAAACCAGTTCATGTCTCCCAGTTAAACCAACAACCTGTTGATTTACCAACATCAGAAATGGAGTTCATCTGCTGTTCATCCTTATGTTTGTTCATGTTCTTCCTCTGATGCGTCTCCCTCTCCCCCCAGCGTGTTGCTGCCCCCTGCTGGCCGTTTCTGATTTACACCCAGGCAGTAATCACTCCTCCACTCTCACAGCCTGTTTTAGCACAGACAGCTAACATGTAGCTAATCTGCATCAACAGCTCCACCGAAAACAAAGACACACACACACACACACACACAGCTACACACACACACACACACACTGAAAGCAGTAACATCCTGACTAACTGATGTTGTTGACAGATTGAGTTTAAACTGTTTTATGATCTCAATGAACTGATCCATGTGCCAGAGATCGGAACAGGCCCGATTTTACCCGAATCATCTGCAGCAAAAAAAAGGCTGAGAATCAAACAAAATCCCACCATTTAGTCAACAAACTGCATGCAGTTTGATTGGGTCATAATTTAGTACAACAAACAAAACAATAAAAGCTCTGGTGGATGAATAAAAATATTCATAACTCTAATTTTAATCTAATTTAAAAGTAAATCGGCTGTAATGTTCAACGTCACCACTAGAGGTCAGTGATTATTATAATCAGCTGTGAGGTGTTGAAGTGAATAAAGTCCCAGTTTAAGTGAAGCTGCAGCACTCAGGCAGGTTTAAACCCTGCAGAGTCCAGAGTTTCACTCAGCGCCGGCCGTTACGTCACCTAGCAACGCCTGTTACGTCACCTAGCAACGCCTGTTACGTCACCTAGCAACGCCTGTTACGTCACCTAGCAACGCCGCGCGCTAACACGCCGCGCGCTAACACGCCGCGCGCTAACACGCCGCGCCCTAACACGCCGCGCGCTAACAGTTCTGAGAAAAAAACCCAACTGACGCAAACGCTCCAAAATGGTAACCAGGTTGCCCTCCTCACCTGTCCGTCTTTAGGCCGTCTTTCCCTGCAGCAGTTCCCGGGAGTTTTCGGCGGCTCTGGCCAGGCCGTCGGCCGTCAGCGCCTCCTCCAGGCTGCGCCGGGCCTGGAACACCTTCAGCTCCTGATCCCTGCCCAGAACACACAGAACCGGGTCAGAACTGCATCTGGGCCGCTCCAGAACTTCTGCTTCGTTATTAAGAGCCGTTTCCGTCTGGGCGGATCTGGTTCTACATAAACCAGATCATCAGGATTTATTAAACAAACGTGGAAAATCTGTTCAGATTCTGATCAGGAATCAGTTCAGGGTTTGAATTTCTTCAAAGGAATGAATCTGTTCAGAATTAGGGAACAGAGTCAAGAATCTGTTCAGGAACTGTTCGCCTTTGGAATGTGTTCATATTGGGAATCTGTTCAGCAGCTGCTGGATGTAGAGTGGTACTGGACCAGAGGGCTGACGGCTGATGTGAACAGAACCAGAACCAGAACCAGTAGAACCACAGACCAGAATGTTCCTGCTTTAATTCACATGAAGAGGAAAAACACAAAGAGGAAGAGGAGGGGGAAGAGGAATGGGAGCAATTTGGGATGACAGGCACATTCAGCCGGAGAGACGGAAAGGGAGGGAAGAGATAAAAAATGAGGAGGAGAAGGGAATGCGGAGGGAGAGAGGAGAGGAGGAAGATAAGGATGCTTCTGGAAAGGAGGAGGAAATGAATGGAGGAAAACAGGAGGAGGAGAGGAAGCATCCGGAAAGAAGAAGATGGATGGAGAGAGAGAGAGAGAGAGAGAGAGAGAGAGAAAGAGAGCTGGGAAGAACAGGTGATGAAGGATCTACTGAAGGGTTTCACTGATTCTGCTCCCACAGCGCCCCCTGCTGTCTGCCTGCAGGAACAGCAAACCACCAGCTGATCCCAGCTGATCCCAGTATTCCCAGAGGAACCAGCTGAGTCATCCCAGTTGGTTCCACAAACCACTTCAAACTGTAGAATCAAACTTTAATTAATGATTCAGTTTGAGCCCGGTTCTGATCCAAACCTCCAGGTTCAAACAGTTAAAACTCCACGGACTCAACTTCCCAGAATTCCCAGCGAGTTTATTGTGTTGATCATTTCCCAGCCTAATCCTGAAACTGGTCCTGGGATCAGAACCTCAGCGGATCAGAACCTCAGCGGGTCAGAACCTCAGCGGATCAGAACCTCAGCGGATCAGAACCTCAGGATCGTCCGGTCTCAGAAGAATCTTGATTCCAAACAGATTCCTGATTTGACGGTTCTGGAGGATCCCTGGATGACCCGGTTCCTCACCGGATCTGCTCGTCCGTCACGGTGAAGGTCTTGCAGAGCGGCTGGGTCGTGTTCAGCCAGAGGCCGGGTTCTTCGGCCCCGCCGCCCAGCTCATGTGCAGGGCGCTGGCGATGGCCGACAGCAGGACGTCGTCGCCGGAGTCCGGCCCGATGCCTGCGGACAGGAGAGGTCAGGGGTCGGGAGTCGCGGGTCAGGCCGGGTTCTGCTGGAGGTTTGGGTTTTACCCTGCAGGCCTTTGGGCAGGTCCATGCTGCGCAGAACCTGCTCTGTGATGTCCGACGACCGCAGACCCGTCAGACGCTTCTCCCAGAACAGCTGCAGAACAAACATAGGCTATGAGCCGGACCAGAACCAGAACCAGAGATCATCGGAACTGCTGCAGAACTAACACGACCAGAACCAGAACTTCTGCTTGGTTCTGGTGGTCATAATGTTCTGCCTGATTGGTTTATAATCGTCTGTGCTCATTGGTCGTCTCTTCTCAGAGCTGATTCCTGATTGGCCCTCCTGCGCCGCCCAGTGGCAGCTGGTTGCCATGACAACCAGTGTCCCGCCCTCACCTGTCGCGGTTGCTCCACGGCTCTCTGCAGGTCCGTCTTCACCTTGTTTCCGGGGTGACTGGTAACCTTGGTAACAGGCTGTTTGAAGATGGACGCCGTCTGTCTGATGGGGAGAGCCGTGTTCAGGTCCGGTTTGCCTCCCTGCAGGGAAACAGAAACAGGTTGGGGCCGGTCTGATTCATTCATTCATTCATTCATTCATTCATTCATTCATTCATTCATTCATTCATTCAGCATGAACTAATCGCCGTGGCAACAACAGGAAGTTCCTGGGTCATGATGTGTGAACAGCTCAGAATCTCACAAACACACACACACACACACACACACACACACACACAACGTGTGGATCCCCGTCCGGCTCTGAACTGGTCCCATCGAGGTTCTGATGGATCCAGAACCGGTCCTACTAAACATCACTGGGCTGTTTGGTACCAGGAACACGATGGGTTCTACCGGTCCAGTCTGACTGTAATGGTTCTGGTTCTGAATGTTTTACCATCAGAACCTGTCCTGCAGCAGCTGGTTCTGAGACTCTGGGTCGGTTCTGGAGCCACTTTCAGTTCTTGTTCCAGATGACCCGGGCCAGAACGGATCAGAACCTCAGTTCTACAGAACCTGGAGTCAGACCTGCTTTAGCCAGACAGGTTCTGATAACGGGTTCTGCTGAAGTTTCATTTGGACTTTTTCTGCTTTTTCACTGTTTCACAGCAGAACCCGACCAGAACCGACTGTGTCCTGATTCTGAACAGATTCTTTTCTGCTGAACTGATTCCTGAACCTAAAGAGATTCCAGCATCTGAAACAAAGAGTGGAAACATTTCTCCTCTGACCTTTCACCTCTGACCCTGATAAGGTTCATGATTATAGACTTTATAAACTCCTGACTTTGAACAGATTCCTTATTGTGAACAGATTCTCCAAACAGTGAACTGTCTGTCGCCTCCCAGTTAATCTGATGATCTGCATAAGCCCCGCCCCTCAGTAGCTCCGCCCTCCGTAGCCCCGCCCCCTACCTTGGCCAGGTTCTGTGCATCGTGTCGGAACCGCTGCTTGTTCTTCTGCAGTTTTCCAGGCATCATCTTCCCGGTCCGGAAGTCGAAGCAGGCCAGGTCCACGGCGTTGCCGAGGTAACGGGCCAGCTGCGGCTTGCTCCGGAACTTTTTTCCTGTCGGACTGGAGGAGACGGGACAACCGGGTCAGTCCGGACAAACTGGACCTGCAGGTTCTGACGGGTCCGGCTCAGTCTGAACCTGCTGCAGATTGGGTCACATTCTGGAAGAGGTTCCGATTAATCGATTATTGATTAATCAGGAGCCAGAGGTTCCGATTGCTGATTTATTAGCATCTTTAACGTGTTTCTATGCAATCCATCCAGTTTCTGACCCTTGACCCCAGTGGGGTCAGGAGGAGCTGCTGCCTCTCCAGCCAACGTTCTGGATGAGAGACCCATCATGCACTGGGAATCGAACCCAGAACCTTCTTGCTGCAAGGCATCAGTGCTACCAACTGCAGCCGAATCGTGTTTCTGAAATAGTATAAAATGTTCCAATTAAAAATGTGGAACAAATATTTTGTATCTGATTAATAATCGATTAATCATCAGAATAATTGATTACTAATATGATTGTTATTTGCAGCCAGAGTCTAAACTGGGTCAACAGAACCAAGATCCACAACAGCTGAAATAGAAAATAATCCAGCTGTCTTAATGGCCTAGTCAAAGTTTTGATGTCAACCAGATGAATCAAGCTGCTGCAGTGGCCTAGTCAAAGTCCTGATGCCAGCCAGATGAATCAAACTGCTGCAGTGGCCTAGTCAAAGTCCTGATGTCAACCAGATGCTGCAAACTGCTGCAGTGGCCTAGTCAAAGTCCTGATGTCAACCAGATGCTGAGCTGGGCGGCTCTCCAGTGTGAGTCACTGGGAGTCACTGGGAGCCACTGGGAGCTCTGGGCTCAGACTGGAGCTGCTGCTCTTCCAGTAAGTTGCTGACTGACTTCCTGACTAGCTGATGAGTCACCTCCCGACCCAACCCGACCCGACCCGACCTGAAACTCAGCCTTTCAGGAAGTGGCGGAGCGCCGGCGGCGCCCAGCAACAGGAAGCGCCGGCGGGCGGCCGCTGCCTCGCCGCAGCGCAGGCAGGCCTGCAGCGGGAGCCACTTCCTGTGACCTCAGGCTGCAGCAGAGAAGCTGCAGTCCACTCCGACCCCGACTGCTGATGCATGATGGGAAAAGTCCAGACTGGATGAGGGCAGAGCAGCAGGCTGACTGAAAACAAGTTCAGCTGTACCAAACCTTACCACTAGATGGCAGTGTGTGAGACGGCCTGTCCCTTTAAGAGGGTCTGGAGGAGATCTGGGTTTGGTCGTAGATGTGAGTCGGGTTTTTGTGTTCTTCTGGGTCGGCTGTGGTTCTGGACCTGGAGCCTGTTATCTCTCCTTATTGTTGAATCATGACCTCTGACCTTGACTGAGCTGGTGAGGCCTGGAGCTTCAGATGCTGTTTCAGTTAGCATGATAAATACTTAGCATGCTAACTGTAACATATGCTAACTGTAACATTTAACATTAAGAAGAAAAGGATGAGCCGTTTACCAAGAAACAGAACGGATTCATGCTAACCACCAGCATTTACATTCAAGTTCTCAAGACCCCGCTTTTATTTTGACAGTCCACTTCAACTTATCAGCAAGCCAATTTTCACATTAGCTCAATATTTAATTCTGAGCTAGCTAAACATTCAGTTTGTGTACTAAGAGTTTAGCTAACTTGGAGCTAATTAAACATTTTGCAAGCTCAAAATTTACATAGCTCAAAGCTAGACTGGAGCTAAATTAGCCATTAACAAATTTAATATTTAGCTTGCTAAGTATTTAGTTAGTTAACTGAACACTTAGCTTGCACAAAGCTAAGAAATATTTAACAATCTCATATTTAGTTCACATATTAGTTTGTAGCTTCCCAGTAAATATTTAGTTTGCTAGCTGAATATTTAGTTTGAAACTGGGACATTTACCATTGACATTCTGTTTTTCTCTCATGACAGCTAAAAACCCAAATTATGGCAGTTACTAACAGCTCCCTTTAATAAACCAAATTTCATTCATCCTGTTCAATCAGGACATCAAAGAGTAAATAATAAACCAGAACACAAACCGGGCCGGCTGACCCCTGCTCCGGCCCGGCCGACCCCTGCTCCAGCTGACCCCTGCTCCAGCTGACCCCTGCTCCGGCCCGGCTCCTGCCTACTTCAGGCCGTCAGTCGGCTCCATCCGGGGTCAGGCAGTGAGCAGGCCTGAACGGTTTAAATAAATGTGAATTCATTACTGATCTGGGGTGTGAATACTTTCTGTCGGGTCCTCAAGCTGAACTCTGAATACTTTCTCAGTTCTGCTGTTGGCTCGGTTCTAGAAATGAATCATTCTGGGCTCTATGAACAGAACCGTCCTGGACTGGGTCAAATAATCCGGGATTAATCTGGATCAGAGCAGAAGTTGTTGGAATGAAGTGAAAGCAAACAGAACCTCGGAACCGGCCGGCCCAGTCCCAGTAGTTCCCGTCAGTTCCAGTAAACAACTGGTTCTGTGGAAAAACACTCCCAGCGGGACATTTCTGGAACCGCACAGATGGTTCCCATAAACACAATGCACTTCTGAGAGTAGGACGGCTCGGTTCGGCCAGCAGCGGCTGGTTCCGAACTGATGGATCACCTGTAGTAGTAAACGTCGCTCTTTCCGGCGCTCAGCCCGGACTTCCTGATCACTTCCTCCTTCTTCCAGCCGGGCGGCAGCGCCGGACAGTCCGTCTTCTTCCTCTCCATCAGCGCGGGGCTCCCGGTCCGGATCGGTTCCGCTCAGTCCCGGACAAACAGGCGGCGCGCCGAGCTCAGGCTGACCGACGTCACCAACGTTAACGGCAGCGGTCCCGCCCCGGTTCGGCTCCTCTCGGCTTCAACTCGGCCAGAAAGTGAAACCCGGCTCGGACAGTTCTGCGGCCCGGGAGGTCCGGACTGGATACGAGGTTCGGTTCCGAGTATTCGCGGGGAGAACCGGTGGGTCACAGCAGCTGAACTGGAGCTGAACCGGACCAACGGCAGACTGTGACGTATCAGTCGGATCTCACTTCTACCGCAGGCTCATGCTCGAAGATCGTCTGTTGCACAAGATGACTCACTCCTGATTCAAAAACGTCTGAAACTACAGAACGTTTACAGTTCCGGGATTTACCCTAATAGTATTTCCGCCTGAATAACCAATCAGGAAACAGAATGCAAAGAAATCACTGAGCTGAGAGTGAAGTTAAAACAGACTTTAAGTGACATATATGTGTGTAGTTGACAGATAAGCTGGAATAAAAACAGTTTGTTTTATGTATTAATTTAATTCTGTATTCTTGCTGTTTTCTGTTTCCATGTGGATCATATATTGTGTACAAAAATTAAATTAAACACGTGTATTCATTTCGATCTAATGTTGAAATTATATCTTTTTCATCAATTTGCTGCATCAGTGCCAGAAATTGTTTCTGGCACAATTTGGAACAATTTGGTTATTTTCTTCTAAATAATCATAAAAAGGACAACACTACTCCTTCATTATTTTACATTAATTCTGTTCAAAGTCGGACATTGAAAGCTGCTTGTTTGTCAAAACGTTCCGTGATTTATCAGAGCAAAACGTGATTTTTATTTCACACTTGAAACAGTTGAGAAAACGAGAACTTAATCTACCCAGAATGCATTGCGGCAAGAACATAATTTCGCTGTTTCAATGTTTTATTTAATTTCATAAAACTAAACAGTCAATATTTCTTACTGTTGTATTTTACATCTGGAATAAATGTTTTCCAGATAAACTCGTTAGTATCTGCAGAGCGGAACTGGCGCAGTCTGAGTCGTTTTGGCGCTAATTAAAAGGCGCTAGGAGGCTCCAGCAGCGCTGCGCGGGGCTCCTGCTGCCACAAATTACTGGAGAATTAATGGGTCAATTCTGTCACAAGGATTTAATGTGATGATCAAAACACTGACCTCTGTCGTTGCTGTTTGGCTGTAAATGAACCTGCAGCTGCTGACTCTGCAGGCCCAGAAGCTGGACTGGTCCTTCATCCCAGGGTGGCCAAATCACTGCCAGTTCAAAATTCACATCACTGCTGCGTTTCCTCCTAATTAACCCTCCTGTGATGTTGCGGGTCAAATTCACACGTTTTAAAGTTTAAAACATTTTTTAAATGAGTCGGAAGTATTTTCATTTCTTTAGTTATTTATTTTGCTTAAATATTTTTTATTTGTCTTAATAGGCGCTCTATATATATAAATTGAACATTTATGCATTTTACACATTTGCAATTTGATCCGGCAGTCAAAGGGCAAAAAGGATGAAAACAATGTCCAACACACACACACACACACACACACATACACACACACACACACACACACACATACACACACACACACACACACACACACACACACACACACACACACACACATACACACACACACACACACACACACACTTCACTCGGAAACTGCTGGAAATCAGGTGTTCATCCAACCTTTTCTGTTCCCGTGGATAAGCTCCACCCAGAGTGGAGACATAAATATGACTCATTAATCTTGATTTTAATCCGTTTGACCCACAGCAGTATGTGTGTCTCAAGATCAATTATAAAGATCAGTTTAAAAAAAAAAAAATATATATATATATATATATATATGTATATACATATATATACATACATATATATATATATATATATATATATATATATATATATATGTATATACATATATATACATATATATATATAGAGAGAGAGAGAGAGAAAAATTGACAAAATATTGATTTCAAGGAAATTGTTTTTCAGTGGACATCAAAAAATTTACTTTTATGTCCTAATGAGTAAATATCAAATAAGTCATCTGGAAAATAAACTTGTTTCAGGGGCATAAATGCTGGAGTCACTGAACCACATGTAAAAATCAACTTCATTTCCAATTTATATTAACCAATTTAAACTTAAGTTTATTGAAATTCTGATATTAAGACTAAAGTGAACAAATTCATTAGTCCTTTATAAAACTATTTAATATAAACCTTAAATACTTACTGTAGATAATAAATGTTTAAATAAAGTTAAAGTGGAAACATTTGCTGCATGTTGAGCTCAAAGCTGGTGTAAAACAGGAGGTCTCACTTCAACACAAATTGTCAGTGTTTGGTGCTTTTTGATCTTCAGTGAATTTACTCAGGATTTTTTTTCAAAAAGGTAAAGTTCATAATTAGTTTTAAAGTTCCTGCAGTGAGTTTTTGGTGGAACCTGGACATGGAGGCAGAGACTGGAGCACTTTAAACACAAATGTTTTATTCATGATTTTAAAGCAAATGTTTCATTCATGATTGTAACAATTAAAGGAAATGATGTGTAACAGCAGAGAGTAAACAGAGGAATGATCAGAACAGGAAGCGGAGCTGAAACTGCAGCGGGAAACAGGAAGCATCATGATCTGGAGTTATGCGACGGATCAGAACATGATGTGGAATGTCTTTCAGTCAGAGCTAACCACGCTAAGGTAACTACGGTAACAGACACGTCTAGTACTCCTCCCCCTCCTCGTCCTCGCCCTCCACCGAGTCGACCCCCACCTCCTCGTAGTCCTTCTCCAGGGCGGCCATGTCCTCCCGCGCCTCCGAGAACTCGCCCTCCTCCATGCCCTCGCCCACGTACCAGTGGACGAAGGCCCGCTTGGCGTACATCAGGTCGAACTTGTGGTCGAGGCGCGCCCAGGCCTCGGCGATGGCCGTGGTGTTGCTGAGCATGCAGACGGCGCGCTGCACCTTGGCCAGGTCTCCGCCCGGCACCACGGTGGGCGGCTGGTAGTTGATGCCCACCTTGAAGCCGGTGGGGCACCAGTCCACGAACTGGATGGAGCGCTTGGTCTTGATGGTGGCGATGGCGGCGTTGACGTCCTTGGGCACCACGTCGCCGCGGTACAGCAGGCAGCAGGCCATGTACTTGCCGTGGCGCGGGTCGCACTTCACCATCTGGTTGGCGGGCTCGAAGCAGGCGTTGGTGATCTCGGCCACCGTCAGCTGCTCGTGGTAGGCCTTCTCGGCCGAGATGACGGGCGCGTAGGTGGCCAGGGGGAAGTGGATGCGCGGGTACGGCACCAGGTTGGTCTGGAACTCCGTCAGGTCCACGTTGAGCGCGCCGTCGAAGCGCAGCGACGCCGTGATGGACGACACGATCTGGCTGATGAGGCGGTTCAGGTTGGTGTAGGTGGGGCGCTCGATGTCCAGGTTGCGGCGGCAGATGTCGTAGATGGCCTCGTTGTCCACCATGAAGGCGCAGTCCGAGTGCTCCAGGGTGGTGTGGGTGGTGAGGATGGAGTTGTACGGCTCCACCACCGCCGTGGAGACCTGGGGCGCCGGGTAGATGGAGAACTCCAGCTTGGACTTCTTCCCGTAATCCACCGAGAGGCGCTCCATCAGCAGGGAGGTGAAGCCGGAGCCGGTTCCGCCGCCAAACGAGTGGAAGACCAGGAAGCCCTGCAGGCCGGTGCACTGGTCAGCCTGCGGAGAAACAACCGGGTCAGAACCGGGTCAGAACCAGGCCAGAACCCGCAGCTGCTGCTGCTTTAGGCCGTCAAAGTGACTAATGATGTTAAACGGTAAATCATAGCAGAAGTTTCACATCATTTTCCAGTAACGCATGATAATGGCATGAGGTTTTGAAATCTAAAACGTTGAAGCCCAGCTGGCCTGGGAACGCCGCGGGTTCCCAGGCCAGCTGGAGGAAGTGGCTGTTCAGAGGGAAGTCTGGGAATCCTGTCCCCGGATACGCAGAAGAAAATGGATGGATGGATGAAACATTCATATTAACTCAATTTAAAATAAATAAAAACAATAAATTTATTTATAAAATCTCCAGATGGAAGAAGTCTGAAGACTTATCCAGGTTTTGCTGCGACCGGCCTAGTTCAAGCACCACGGAGCTGAACTCACCAGTTTACGGATGCGGTCCAGAACCGGGTCGATGATCTCCTTGCCGATGGTGTAGTGGCCGCGGGCGTAGTTGTTGGCAGCGTCTTCCTTCCCAGTGATGAGCTGCTCAGGGTGGAACAGCTGGCGGTACGTCCCGGTCCGAACCTCATCTATTAAAAAAATATTAATAATTAACTCCTTTGTCAAGTTATTTACATTAATAAAACCTCAAGTAACTTTCATTCAAGATATAAAACATAAACAGTCAATATAAATTGAGGTACTCTGGGGGGTGTGTCTTAATGCTGTCAATCACTATGTAAAAAACTATTTTTCATCTAAGAGTTACTGGAGCTTTCAGCCATGAAGTTTGATGTTTACCGATGACGGTGGGCTCCAGGTCCACGAACACGGCCCTGGGGACGTGCTTCCCGGCGCCGGTCTCACTGAAGAAGGTGTTGAAGGAGTCGTCTCCCCCACCGATGGTCTTATCGCTGGGCATCTGTCCGTCCGGCTGGATGCCGTGCTCCAGGCAGTACAGCTCCCAGCAGGCATTGCCGATCTGGACGCCGGCCTGGCCAACGTGGATGGAGATGCACTCACGCTGCAAACACACAGAAACACGGCTTCAGGTTAAACTACAGGATTCAACAGAAACCAGCTGATAAAGGCAGCAATGATATAAAAACACTGATTTTTACTCTCTGTTTGCAAAACGTCTGCTGCAGAATTTATACTTCAAAAGTATTCATATCTTTTGCATAAAAATTTTTTATTCATACCAAAGCTCAGCAATATTTTAACAGCCATAACTAATTTTATTTATTTTTTTTTACATTTTCATCTACTTTGTCTCCTCCTAGTTCTGTTTTGTTGACATTGAGCTCTTGTCACTAATGTTGATTTTGAACCTTCTGTGAAGCTGTTTACTTACTGACAGTTTATAATCCTGATCAAAGCGCCAACAAATATTTCATTCATCATCTCTGGAACGATTTAAATACAAACTAAACATTTGTGAAAGTTTGCTAAGGTTCAATGAAATAGGCGACCGAGTGGAATAATTTAATACAATGTACATGTTTTTAATTTAATAGTAAAATAAAAAGCGGGAAAATACAGCAACTAAAATTTAAACACGGCGCTCATTCCATTTTGATTGGCTGTCGCTCTCCGTCGCCCCGCCCCCAGCTCCCGGAGGAAGCGGTTCCGTCCTCCGGCCCAGCTCCAAGTTGGCGCTGGTAGAACCTGGTTAGCGGTGCTAACAGAACCGACCGAGTCTAAGCAGCAGCAGCAGCACCACCAGGGCCGGTTCGGAAGGAGAAATCCCAAAGAGTTATAATTAAATGACGCCGCGGTATTCAGACGGTTTCTCTGATCCCGAGCACGTGACCCTAAGGATTTACGGCGCGCGCTGAAACCGTTAGTGGTTCCTTCATCTGTTTGAAAGTGCGCAGTGAATGAGTGACGGAAAAAAACATCAAATATCGCCCAGAAAATATACCATCCTACTTAAAACCTATGTTTGAAGTAAAACCCGGGTAACTAACGACTGATATCGGTTTATAAACCAAAAGCCGCGCCGCAGCGGTTCTGAACAGTTAAAAGGATACTTTTAGTCCCACGGAAAAAATCCGGTTGACCTCTCCTGAACTTCCTTTATCAGCACACATTCCGATAAAAATACCTTCGTAAGCTTTTCCAATAATTCTTACCATTCTGTGTAGTTGTTTATGAGGTAAACTTCAACAAAAAAAGCCTCGAAGGGGGCTGGGAGTCTTACGGATCGACTGTTGTTAGGCGGTCGAGGAAAGACAAAATGGAGACATGCAGGCGGTTCGCGCCGCTTTATGTAAGGAACATCAGGCCGGAGGGGTTGGACTGAACCACTGGGCGCAGGGAGGGGGGGCTTAAAACAAGCTTATTTATGAGGCCCGCAGATTTATAAAACCAAAACAAACTAAACATGAAACATAACATAACAATTTTATTTACAACATCGAAAAAAAATCTAATATCAGGAGAAAACACAGGAAACAAAAAACTTAAACTCTTTCATATCCAGTTCAAAAGAGAGAAAAAAAAAGCCAATTAAATCCTAACTCAATATTAATAAAATGTTTTGTGGGAATAATATTTTTTGTGAAAAAAGTTATAAATAACAAATAAAAAAAGCATCCAAACAACAACAATACAACACTCATAATACAGATGGAGATATCTTGATTTATTTTATCATTTGTTTTTTTTTCTGTAGATTAAGTGGATCCTGTGCTTATGGAGGAGACACGCCTATAGAAAACAAATATAGCAACTACAACGTGAAATACAACCAGAAAATAATACTAATACTAATACTAATACTAATACTAATAATAATACTAATAATAATAATCGGGGTGAAAAAACACTATTTGGTGTTAAAGCTTTTGTCATCCGCAGCTGCACTTCCGTTTAACTGTTGACTACTTCCTGTTAGCGACCTGTCGGTTCAAACTGACTTCTGATCAGCTCAGTAATATTGACCGTAATCAGGGAGTCCTCCTGGATTTACCGTTACCCCGCGGCTGAACATGGATACAACACATTTCCCACTATAAAATGTTTTTGGCTTATTTTCGTCCATGTTTGCAGCTTCCGGTTCTCTTCGCAGCGCAGCTCGGCGGAGTTTAGGTGAGAAAACTTCTGAGATTCAGTTCGCCATCTTTATTCTGCTTCTCCAGTAAAAACTCCCCGTTTGCTCAACTTCTATTAAAGCTGAGGTTTAAACTTTAAACGGGGATTTTTTTTTTTGCTAATTAGCCATTAAAAGTCATGTTCGGACCGTTGGCGGCGGATATAAAATCAGACATTCCCTGTTGGATTCTCCGGGGATTCATTCAGAGATAGGTAGTAACCAGCTACATTTACTTCAGCGACTTTTTAAAAATACAGATGCTTTTAGGAGTAGTTATGCTACACTGTACGTTTTACTTTTACTTTAGTGATATTTCTGGATTCTCTGCCCACTGTCAGTAACTTCACTGAATGAGGAACAAACGTGTTTTAACCAAAACATTCAGACCTTCAGTTTATATCGGAGTGAGACCTCTTGTTTCTACACCAGCTTTGTAGTTCTGTTATTTTTCTACTTTATATTTGGAGACGAACAAGAAATCAATAAACAATGAACATTAAAACGGTCAATACTTTACCCTGTTCTAGCTTATCAATACACAACCTACCGGAAGCATTAGGTTAATCAATGTATATAGAAAAAAATAGATTTGGAAAAGTTTTTCTTGTAACTAATATTTATTATTATTTATTTATATTTATATTATTTATGATAAATGGTATAAAATAGTTTAATATTATATTATATATATTAACATTTATTTTGTATATTTATTTTATTTATTCTACACCTGATAATATAATGTAAACATTTATGTGTAAATATTATTTATTAATAAATACTTATGTATACGCTCATAACTAGAATTTACATGTTATGAACAAACTCACTAAAAAACAAATAGCAAAAACACATATCTATAATCATCAAAAAGATAAAAATAAATGAGAACTTACATAAGATGTGTTTAATTAAATTATTTTAAAATATTAAATCTTATATTCTAAGCAGTTACTTCAGCAGCCTCTTTCTGTGTGATACAGGATGGAGTCCAGCAGCCTGGGGAGCGACTGTCTGTCCCCGGAGTCCACGGTGACGTCTCTGCTGTCGCGCTCTGGCCACCTGCGCAGCAGCCTGCAGCCTCCGGAACGCGGCGCCACCTTCAGGTTCAGAGACCAGGTGATGATGATGAAGAGCAGCGAGGCGGTGAGGCGCGTGTTGCCAGGTGACTCTGAGGTCTGGGTTTTTTCCACCTGCAGGACTTTGATTCGGCGTCGGCGGCGCTGGACGCCTACATCGCAGACTTTGACCGCAGCTGCCAGCAGTGCAGGTCGCTGACGGCGTCGCTGGTTCTGCCACGCAGCCAGCCGGCCAATCACAGGGCGGCCAGAAACAGAGACGGTGCGTCATAGAAACATAAAATACGTATTGAGAGCTCTTATGAGTCAGGGGTGAAAAAGTCTTTCATTTCAAGGTAAAGAAAATGAACTTAAAATCCAAACCATGAATGAAGGATGTTCACTGTATAACCTGAGCTTCCTGTGATCTGATTGGCTGATCTGGTTGTGGGCTGCAGTCCTCCGGGAGCGTCTGACCGACTGGGAGCTGGACTTCCTCAGCCTCCCCGTCAGCTCCCTCCATCACCGCCTCAACCGCGACCGCGTCTCCATGACGACAGAGGAGCTGCTGTCCATCCCCTGCGACGGCTCGATGCCCGTCACTCACACGTCTGCCTTCATTCGAGGTTCTTGAACGCACCAGCAGGACTCACACCGGTCCATGTTTAGGAGTCGTGCTGGACGTTTGTCTTCAGTTTGCGATAAACGTTACGTTAAAGGAGCCGTCTGTGTCTGTCTCTCTGACGTCAGGCGTCCTGTCCCGGTCCCGGGGTTCTGAACCGGTACCATCCTGCGCCGGATCCAGACTCAGCAGCAGCCATGATGCTCACCAACGCCTTCAGCTGGGCCCAGACCAGAACCAGAACCAGAACCAGAAACAGATCCATTTTTCTGATAGGACCTCCAGGTTCGTGAAGTCTGTTTGGATTCTGCAAAACAGAAAAACTACAAATCTTCACTACATGAATCAACTAAAGCTGAGGATTAAATTATGAAGCACGATAATCCGGGCCTGACATCGGTATCGCTCGATATCAGACGGTTCTTTATCCGCTCGATAAGTCAAACTGGGCCAAGTTAAGATACCTTTCATATCGCTGCATTCCTGCTTCATTTTTATAAAATATCCAAAATGGTGTCTTCAGATGCGCATTAGCATGAATCCAAGTGAATGAAAGAAAGCATGAATAACGTATTCCAGCTAGAAATGAAAAATCTGTTAATTAATTTAAAATTCAGCTGTTTATGCGTAAAGAGAGGATTATTCAGGAATCAGACTTTTACTCCCATTAGTGTTAAAATAAAACATGGAGTGAAGAGTCTGTTTTGTTCGTATTGAATGCTGAGTGAACAGTTTCGTCTGCTGCTGAGTCCAGTTGGAGCTCTTTGCTCTGCCAGGTCAGTTTCAGTCGATGGACTGAATCATTTCAATGTTTCCTCCTCCAGGTCGAGAGGGAGGCTGCAGACGGACAGACTCAGCCAGTCTGCTGACATTCCTGCTGTAGGTGGTTTGGTTTACTGACCTGTTGCAGTACCTGAACCTCCCTCTGGTCCTTTAACCCCGGCCTCCTCAGTCTGCACACAGAGCTGCAGACCTGCACCTTCCTCGCTGGCTGCCGCAACGCCCCCCGTGGGCCACCCCGCCGAGCCGCCGCCCTGGGAGGAGCGCGGTACGCCGCAGGTCACTTCCTGTCTCTGCGCTCGCTCGCTCGCTCGCTCAGTCTGGTCTGACTGCAGCTGGATGTCTGTCGTTTCCCAGGCGACGCGCCGCCTGGAGCGGCCAGAGGGAGAGCTCCGTCCTGGGTGTTGGACCTGGAGATGGACGGAGAGCTGAAGGCGGCGCCAGCACAGCTGAGAGGGAGGTCAAAGGTCAGAGTTCAGCTTCTTTCTGTGTAGGGATGCACAGATCCGCTTTTTTCACCACCGACACAAAATCTGAGGTTTATTATCGGCCGGTTCCGGTCCAACAGCCTTAAAGGGGCAGCGCCGAGTTTTCTTGGCTCATGGTTTTAATAATCAAAGTTTCCTTCAGTTGTTATTAAAATGACTCAAATAGCAATATTATGATATAAAGAACATTGTGACGATACCAGCTCCAGATTGTCTTTCATTATCGGCAGCGATGCAGGTATTGATATCGGATCGGCGCGTCCTGAGGATCACGGAGGAGCAAAACCTGTTTCTGTTTTCAGAGTGTGGTTCAGGCTGAAGGTGAGCAGACGCTCAGGGAGCTGCGGCTGCAGCTGGCCCAACACATCTCCGCCCTCACCGCCGAGCGGAACGGACCCGGCTGCCTGGCGGCGCCGTTCAGAGGTACCAACACAGCAGGATCCGGTCGGCAGCAAACCCACTGAGGCTAACATGATGCTGAACCCGTCCAGACAACAGGATCGAGTCTCTGATCCAGAAGGCCGATCAGGTTCTGGACGCCCTGAGTTCTGGAGGAGCAGAGGGTTCTGAAGGAGGAGCAGAGGGTTCTGGAGGAGCAGCAGGAGGTTCTGGAGGAGCAGCAGGCGGTTCTGGAGGAGCAGCAGGAGGTTCTGAAGGAGCAGCAGGAGGTTCTGAAGGAGCAGCAGGAGGTTCTGGAGGAGCAGCAGGCGGTTCTGGAGGGAAAGGTGAGTCCAGGGACTCACCTGGGAGTCCAGTTCAAAACAATCCTTCTGACGTTAATCGCAGAGAAACAAGAGAGAAATAAATTTATTTCAGTTTAAAATAAATTTATTAAAGAAATTCTTCAGTTTTTGTTAAATACGTCCAACAAACACTCAGTTCATGTCGGACTTTGACCTCTGACCTCCTGCTGAAGTCAGAGCTGCAGCTTCAGAGACCCTGATTAGCACGTTTCTGCTAATGTGCTAATGGAAGAGCTAACTTTTCATTTAGCGCTTTTGCTAGCTTTGAAAACGTTTAGTGCATTTAGCTTCCTCCACATTGTTTTTCTGAATAAATTCAAAAGCTCTAATTACACTTTTGTTGGAGTGAATTGACAACCAGTAGGGGGCGACGGCGTACGCTGTAGCACATGTAGCAATGACAAGTGGTGGGAAACGTTATGTTCCACTAAATGCCAGGTTCATATAGCAGATTAGGATTAGCGGACGCTATCGCTGATGTAACACTTTATCAGTTTAGCTACTTTAGCCTCTGATAAACACCATGTTTATGTTGCCAACTGGTATTAGCTTTGGCTAAATGCCATAGCATTTTAGGAAGACCGTTTGGGGTTAGCGTAGCTAGCTTTTCATTAGCTCTGAGCTGGTTTGTGTTTTTCAGCGAGTCCTGTCGGCACTGAGGACCTGCTGCTCTCCTCGCCTCTTCGCTGTCCCTCCGCCTCGCTGTAAGATCCATTTCCTGACATGATTGGCCCGTTCACATTTCCCTCAGTGACTCAAACTTTGACGAACCTGCAGAACCTCCGGAACCACAGAGCTGGAGACGGATCAGACTCTGCTGGACGAGGAGGTAACTCTCGCCCTGATGGGCGTTACGGATCGCCCTCAATGCTCCAGTTATGATAATTATGACACTGATGGGTTTATCAGGAGCTAAGATGCTAAATCAGTTGAATAAACATAAAATATTTCATCTCTTTATCTTCACTTTATTAGACTTAGACTTCCTTTATTGTCATTGTACAAAGAGAACACAAGGTGAATCTTGACAACGAAATGTCGTTACTTGGCTACCAGTGCAACAGAGCTAAAACCTTATGCTACACAATAAATACAATATGGCTGAAAAATATATAAGCGCTGAGAATAAAGTGCTATAGAATCCACAAGTTCAGTATTGTAAACAAAGCTAAAGTGCGTGTGTTGACCATGTCCATGGGGGGGGTTCGGTTTGTGAGTGTGTGTGAGTATTTGCTAATATTTCTCACAATCGCACTTAAAAATATAATTGAATCACTGAATTCGCGCTCTCAGGTTTGGAGCAGCGGTTACCATGGAAACGACACCTGCACGCAGCCCGGCCCGGTGGAGGCCATGAAGCAGATGCTGTTCCGGCTGCAGGCCGTGGAGGCGGAGCTGCAGAGGCAGCGGATCGACGCCGACGGACAGACGCCGGAGAAGCAGGTGGAGCTTCAGCAGAACCCGTTTTATCTGAACGCAGCAAAATAAGTTCTACAGAATGACGACCCGATTATTGAACTCTGACCTTTTAACACTCCTCTCTGTCTGAAGGATTCCCAGGCGTCACAATTTCATGATTTTTCACTTTTACTCGCATTTTATCACATTATTTCTGATACACTGATAAAAGAAATTTAAATACAAAATGTGGAAAACATGGAAAATGTTATGAAATAAAATAGGACAGTTATACATTTTTATTAAATATATTCACAATATGGAAACATTTTGAAAAAAGTAACTCAGACAATAAAATTGTCTGATTAATTAATACAGATATGAAATATTACTGTTGAAAATGATAAATATTTATATATGTTACTCTGTATAATCAAATAAATTGTGAAATTCTTATTTTTTTACTTTTTGGATGCGATATTTGACAGTTGAATTTATCATGTCAGTTTTGGCAGGATTGGTCCTCCATACATTTGACCAGAGTTGTGGTTAAACCTGACCTCTATATCTTAACATGTAAGCAGTTCGGCTCCAGGTGTTGCTGTGATTTGTCGCCCCCTGCTGGTCCAGTTGTGGTAAAACAGGAGCTGATCTGTGTTGCAGGAAGTCGATGTTGATCCAGAGCTGCAGAGTTTCCCAGGAAGTCCATCGCTAAAGAGGTCAGACTTCAAACCGTTTCACTCAAATCCAAACAGGAACTTTTTCTGATGCATTGTTGTGTTTACAATGTTGGAATTATTCCATAAAAATACAAAAAGTTGTAAAATCTGCATGTCATTCTTCATAAATTTAGCAAAATGTGTTGCTTCTTCACATTTTTAGTCAAATTAGGAACCAAGGAGCCAGAGGACAATAGGAACGTTGGTTAATATGACGGGAAATGGAGCCTGCCTCTACAGTGCGGCACGGTGGTGGCAGCATCATGCTGCGGATTTAAAATACAAAACAGCACCTGAGTTCTGCAGACAAACTTGTCACTAAGTCTTTGCATTCATCAGCTTTAATGCAGCTCTGATTACTAACAGTGATGCAAGGTGGTGGCAGCATCATGATGTGGGATTCTTTTCATTTGTTTTAGGATAAAATAAAACACCTGAATTGTTGTTTCTGTAATTGCACTTAATCCAGCTTCGTTTCTAATAAATTGCTGTGATCCATCAAGGTGAACTTCCTGGTTGTCACTTCCTGGTTGTCACTTCCTGGTTGTCACTTCCTGTTTTCAGAGTCGGGCTGTACCTGAACCGCCTGAAGATGCTGGTGGAGGATCCGGGTCCGAGAGGAAGGCGGACGGACCCCTCCTGCTCCCGGCAGGACTCGTCCTGAAGCAGACGGGCCGGCCCGGTTCTGCTGATGTTCTGAACCTTGGACTCAAATAAAAACGTTTCAGTAAATCTGAATCTTTATTAGAGGAACTTGGCGTTCACTTCCTGTTTCCTCCGGCAGCAGGAAGTGCTCCAGTGCTGCATAAAGTTTCTTTGGCAGGTGATCCTGCGGGTCGGTTCTGACGGGTCCAAACATCAGAGCCAGACGTTGATCAGTCCGTCGCTGCCGGCCGACATCAGAGTCTCACCTTGGAGGTCAAAGGTCACGCTCTGGACGCTCCTCCTGTGTCCCGTCAGGGCGCTCACGCCGCACGACTCCGCCTCCACCAGCCGCACCAAACAGTCGCCGCTAGCAACTGCCAGCAGCTTTCCCGATTGGTTAAAAGCCAGCTGGTTGGCGGCATGCGGCCCGGCGTCCACGATGCCCGTCGGCGCCGTCGGCTTCCGGGTGTCCCACAGGTGGACGGCGCCCCTGGAGTCGCAGGACGCCACAGCGTTCGCGGTGGGGCTGAAGGCGGCGTGGTTGCAGGGGTGGCGGTGTCCGCGGAACGTGGCGGTGCTCACGCCCAGCCGGCCGTCCCAAATCATCACCGTCTTATCGGCGGAGGAGGTGAGCAGCAGATCGGAGCACGGCAGGAACGCCACGCTGTTCACCGAGGCGCTGTGGCGCCGCAGGATCAGCCTGCAGCAGCCGCGGCTGGCGTCCCACAGCCGGGCCGTCCCGTCGGCGGAGCAGGACGCCAGAACATGGCCGCCGGAGTGGAAGGAGCTGCCCCAAGTGGGCTGGCTGTGACCGGACAGCAGCAGCACGCAGCGACCCACGGAGAAGTCCCAGAGCCGGACCTGCAGCACAAACCAGAGCCGGCAGTCAGGAGACAGGAGACCGGGAGACAGGAGACCAGGAGACAGGAGACCAGGAGACAGGAAACCAGGAGACAGGAAGGAAATGTTTCCTGCCAACATGTTTTCCTTTCACAGATCTGGAAAATCCATTAAACTCAACTAAAAACAAACAAATCTGTTGAAGGATGTGGGAGAGATACAAACTAAATATTTAGTTATCAAATTAAGTAAGTTCAGTGTTTACATTTAAGCTACATATTTAGATAAGATGGACATTTATCACCAAACTGAATGTTTAGCTAATATGCTAATTCCCTTGGCAGTAACCGGAAGTGAGCTATCAAAATAAGAGCTGGGTCTTCTTACAGAGCTGCTCATGTCACCAATTTAAATAAATAATCCAGCCTGATGCAAAGTGTGTGTAGCTTGATGTAAAAGTGGATCCGGTGGATCTGTGGAGCCGGAACGACGTTTTCAAATGGAAACTCACCGTCTTGTCTCCGCTGGTTGTTGCCAGTCTGGCCCCATCAGGGTGGAAGCTGCAGCCTGACAGCCAATCAGAGTGGCCCTCCCCTATCAGCAGCATCCGGGCAACCTGACGTCAACATTCATAGCATCAATGCCACAGCTAGGTGTCAAAACTCAAGGCCCAGGAGCCAAATCCGGCGGCCAGTGCCGCCAGATTTGGCCCCTCTTTCTCCTTCAGAGAAAGAGATGTGATGCTGAGAGAGCTCAGGTGTAAAAAAAAAACAAAAATAAATCATCCTTCTTCTACTTCCTGATTTCTCTTTGTTGTTTTTGTCAGTAGTAACATCCGGTTGTTTTCATGGACTGAAAATTCATCTCAACATGTTTAATTAGCACGAGCCATTTCTTTTTTCTTAATTTCAATGTTAATTGGAATGGTAATTAAAATGTCAACAAGAGATTACATTTTTGACATTAATGGAAAGTCCGCATTGTTCCACATGGGCGGAGTGTTAACGTGTTGTCCCCGCGTCCAGAGCCGGCCTACCTTCTCCCCGCTGCGCGGCAGGTCCCACAGCCTCCAGGTTCGGTCGTCGCTGGCCGAGGCCAGCAGCGGCCTGTCGGGATGCGGCGCGATGCCGCTGATGGGCAGCTGGTGCGCCCGGAAGGAGCAGAACAGCTGGAAGCTGCTCTTCTCCGGAGCCTCCGGTCCGGCCGGCGGCCCGCGGGGCTCCGGCGCTCCGCCCGGGCTGCTGGCTGGAGGCTTCCTGCTGGGTTTCTGCGGCTCCGGCTCCGGTTCCGGAAGCCTCTGGGCTCGTTCTTTCTGCAGCCCGATGAGCGTCTTGGTCCGCAGAGCCACTTCGTGTTTGTCCTGCAGCCGCTTCAGCGCCGCCTCGGAGTCCTGCATGTAGCCCTGCAGCTGCTTGCAGGTCTCCATCAGGACGTGCTTCTGCTCGGTGAGCCGCCGGTGCTGCTGCCGGTGGTGGTCGCTCTCCCGCTGCATGCGCAGCAGGCTCTGCGCCGCCTCCAGCACCTGCTTCCGCAGCAGCTCGGCGTCGCCGCGGACGGCGTCCAGCTGCTCCAGCAGCGCCTGGCGGTGGGTCAGCGCGTCCGGGACGAAGATCCCGCCGCCGCCGCCGCCGCCGCCGCCCCGGGCCAGGCCGTGCCACTCCAGCTCGAAGCGACTCAGGGTTCGGGTCAGGCCCATTCTGCGGAGGAAGTTCCGCAGGAAGTCGTCCACAGACTCCGGGATGTTCTGGACCAGCGGGTCTTCTGGGTTCGGTCGGGGTGAAGAGGCAGAGGATGGAGCCTCCTCTTCCTGCTCTTCGTCCTCCTCCTCCTCCTCTTCCTCAGCCTCCTCCTTGGAGGCGTCCAGCTCCTCCACTGTGTCTCTTTTCTTCGTTGACATCTTCTGTCCTAATCCTTTTTGTTTACGCGTCGCTATGACAACAGCTCACCTTCGGAAGCCATCGTTGTTTTCTCCGTTACCGTGGCAACGCATCGGCGCGTTGAGACGTATGACAACACATTTTTAAACTCACAGTTCAAATTAAAGTTCGAATCTAAATTAATTTATTGATCCCAAAGGGAAATGAAATGTTTTAATGATGAACTTTATGACTTTAACTGAAAACTTTTATCTGACTTTAAATTCCTCCATTAAAATCTGATAAACTGTTTTTGTCTGTTAGCCTTTGTCTTTATATTCATTATTTACTACTTAATATATTAAAGTTTGACATTTAAACCAGCGTTAATTACACATTATTTAAAAAAGAAGTGTTTCTTTTATGATTATTAAATATTAATAAATGGTAATAATTTGATTTTAATCTAAATTAATGAAGTCAAAATGTTTCATGTTAACGCAGTTAACTGTTTATTCTGTTACTATGACGACCACAGGTTCAGGTTTCCGGGCTGCCCGGTAGAAACCGGGTCGGAACCAGGCTGGTGCAGAAGCGGCGGCATCTTCCGGTGAGTTCAAGTTCACCAACACGAAAAGCCTCAAAACTTCAAATGAAAGGTTTAATAAGACTCGATATGTTTCTCTATGATGTTGTATTTTTACCGTGATTAGCTGCAATATATTCTGCAATAATTTAGTGCTGAAAATGAAGAAAATAACCTTGGAGAGAGAGATGGAAGACATTTGTCATCAATGTCTTCCAATATCCAAAACAAAAAACAGATTCCGAGACAACAGATTCTGGTCACAGTAAGACAATTAAATAAGAAAACACTTTTTTTTTAAGTATACATTTCTTTTTAAATGTTCCACCACTAAAATACATTTATATTTTTTAGTTAATTCATGTTTTTTGATTAGTTTGCGTTCAGGATACAAACTATTTTTTTCCCTCCTCTAAAGTTTGATAAATTAATTTAAAAAATAACCCGTTATTTCTGTTTTGATATAAACTATTCCTCAACTGTAACTACCTTGTTTTGAAGTGATTTTAATTTTATTACTTTATGAGTTAATTGTGTTGTTACAATAAAGTACTTTTATATTTATTTATTTTTCTTCTCGAAATTTATGAATTCATACAATTATCCTAAAATAAGACCAAAGAAAAAGGAATGATCGCCTGTTACAATAACGTGGATGGTTTTACTGGCTGGCCGGCAGAGGGCGCTGTTTCCACCTGGCTTTGGTCACGTGACTTCCTCACATGACTGTCAGCCGGAAGGAGTCAGCAGGAAGCTCGTCCCTCTCGGTTGTAAATATACTATTTTGGTTTGTATTAATTGTGAAACATGAGTTTGACATGTTTACTGCTCTGCGGAGGATTAGCGGCTAAAAACAGAACATTTGCCGGTTCTGGTTCCGGTTCGGTGGGAGCTTTAACGGCGGTTTCCGGTCCAGAACAAACAGAAATTCCTGCCTTTAACTGTTAACGGAGGAAATATTAACACTCACCTGTTCAGGTCGCTCTGTTTACGGTTACTCGTGTTAACTGCAGCGGAAAAAACGCTTAATTTAAAGTTTTTAAGTTCCGTTTGGGTGACAGATGGTTCTGGAACCGTTACAGAACCTCCAGAACCGGCTAACCCAGGTTCTTTAAGCTAACTGGTTCTTTAACCTGCCTGGCTGAAGGACTGAACCGTTTCAACTTTATTAGATAGAAAAGTTTTATTCCCCTGAAGATGAGATAAAAAGTTCAAAGAAAAAGAACACAGAAATATAATTTTTAAGATTCTAAAGCATGGTGGGGGTGGTGTTATGATGAGGGAGATGGAACATTTTTTAATTCACAAAGCATCTTTCTATTGAAACAGTTGAAAGATTCTGTTTAAATGTGACTGAAACAAGGAAAACAGTGCAAACAATTAGAACATTTACTGAATCAAATTTAATCAGTTTATTTATATTTAAACAAAAATAGATTTGATCATAAATTCTGTGCTGGTGTGAGAAAATATCAAAAAATGATTGAAAATGCATCCGGTGGTCAGTGACTTGTAATGCAATATAGAAATAGAAGCAGCAAAGATGTTTAACTGGCATTTTAAAATCAATTTCTGAATTGATTCAGAATTCCCAGGACTAGGAATTGCAATGATTTATAGAACCTACTAAGGCTTTTTGCAATAATCAATAACTCAATAAATGGAATGACAAATTAAAATGAGCTCAGTAATTTCCTTTTGTATTATTTGTCGTTTCTGCTTCTTTTATTGAAGGATCATTCTGTTTGCAGAGACTCATAATTCATTTTATTTATTGTTTCTGTTGTTTTATTTATTTAAAATGTTTTGAGTTATCAGAATTTAAGGTTTATTGATCTTTGTGTTCAATAAACCATTTGAGACCATTTTAGTTTAAAATGGTCTCAAAACAACATTATCGTTTATCGCGATAACGATTTATTGCGATAAACGATTTATCGTCCAGAAACATGACGATAAATCATGCTTAAACGATTCCCAGGATCTTTCTGCTTAAAAGAAAGAAACAACTAAACCTAACAGACGTGTTTCGTTGATGATTTGACAGTTTTTGTTGTTGATGTTTCCACTGAAGCGGAGCGTCACTTCCTGTTCGGTCACTTCCTGTTTGGTCTCAGTTCTGGTCGGGATGGGTTCTGCGGTGGAACGGACGGACAAACACGTCCGGGAGTATCTGCTGTACCGAGGCTTCACCAGCACGCTGAAGCAGCTGGACAGCGACATCAAGTCAGACAAGGAGAAAGGCTTCCGGGTGCGTTGGAGCGGACTGGACCTGACCCGGTCTGACCCGGTCTGACCCGATCTGACCCGGTCTGACCCGATCTGACCCGGTCTGACCCGGTCTGACCCGATCTGACCCGGTCTGACCCGATCTGACCCGGTCTGACCCGTCTGACCCGTCCAGGTGGACCGGATCATTGAGCAGCTGCAGCAGCTGGTGCAGAGCTTCGACCTGGCCGGGCTGAAGGAGTACTGGCTGTATCTGGACCGGCGCCTGTTCTGCCGGCTGGAGGACGTGTACCGGTCCACCGTCAACAAGCTGAGAACCAGCCTGTACCGCTACTACGTCATCAACACCATCCAGGTCTGGTACCTGATCCAGAACCAGCTGCCTGTCACCGGACCGGCCGGCGCTGGTTCGCCGCTATCGCTGGGTGCATCGAGTCGGAACCAGACAGTTCTGCCCAGCAGGACCCGGTTCCCATAACGCCGCGTTTCTCATCAGGTTCTGTAAAGTTACATTTCGTGCAGCGCGCCACGACAGACAGGAAATAAGGCAGGAAACGTGAAAAGCAACTTAAAATAACGCTTTGTGTCGACTGTACGCAAAGTCCCGTTGCCATGGCAACTGACTACCGCAGGAGCGTTTCTGATAAACCTGAATCTGAACCAAAAACACTAAAACATTCTTGATCACCAAAACAGAACCTTCAGTCCGTTACAGTTTCAGGTTCTTTTAGTTTTCAGGATTGATGTTTATTTTGCGTTTATTAATAAGTGAACGTCTCTAATAAACATCTCTTCAGTGTCGGTGTGTTAGTCGCCGTATGTTAGAGTTAGCTCAACTGAAACACACCAACCTGCAGCACATTTACATGCTAAAGTTTCATAGTCAAGCTAGCATAGCTGAGCTACTTCCTCAGGAATGAAACCTGAAATGTCATTGCCTTGTTGACGATTAATATGAAAACAGTGGGACCTTTTCTGAGTCTTTGTGATTTCTGTGTCGGTTTCATGACTCGGTGCACGTAGCTAACCCGTTTCTGATTCTGACCCGTTTCTGACCCGTTTCTGATTCTGACCCGTTTCTGATTCTGACCCGTTTCTGATTCTGACCCGTTTCTGATTCTGACCCGTTTCTGACCCGTTTCTGTTTCTGACCCGTTTCTGTTTCTGACCCGTTTCTGACCCGTTTCTGATTCTGACCCGTTTCTGTTTCTGACCCATTTCTGATTCTGACCCGTTTCTGATTCTGACCCGTTTCTGACCCGTTTCTGATTCTGACCCGTTTCTGTTTCTGACCCATTTCTGATTCTGACCCATTTCTGATTCTGACCCGTTTCTGACCCGTTTCTGATTCTGACCCGTTTCCAACCTGTGCAGAAAGGAAACCTGGAGAAGACGCAGGAGTTCTTCCAGAAGCAGGCGTTGGAGCTGCAGGGTCAGGCCGAGTGGCGCGACTGGTTCATCCTGCCCTTCATCCCGACCCCGGACCAGAACCCGGCCTTCGGGCCGTACTTCTCCCGCCAGTGGGCCGACACCTTCCTGGTGTCGCTGCACAACTTCCTGTCGGTCCTGTTTCAGTGCATGCATATCCTTCACATCTAATTTTCCTCTTTTGTTTCGAAGGTCGATGTGAAAATGAGAATTTGTTCAACTGACCCGGTGAAAAGAAAAACATTTCATTTTTTTCCCCAATAGTCTGAAGGCAGAGCGCCCAGGGCGGCCATCTTGTTTTACAGGCATATTTAGCCACTTTTATTTATTTTGGATCTGAGTTCAGATCCCAAATAATCACGATAATCATTTCTGCTGGACGATAAATTGTTCCAGAAATGATCAGCGTATCAATAACAGCATAACAGAGCAAGACAAAACAAACACAACAGAAACCATCAATCAGATTGATCAGAGTGTTTCTGTAATCAAAATCATCAGAATGAAAGTTTTTCATTTATTGTCGGATTAATTGGTTCTTGCAACATTTTTTTCAAAACTTAAATCATAATGTTATCAAGAATAAAGTGAAATAATAGATGAAAGTCATAATATTAGAAGAATGAAGTTGTAATTATATAAAAACTCCAACATAAAATCAAAATATTAATTTTCTTTTTAAACAGTTTCTTGTAATTTGAAGACATTGTTCTGGTGAAATCTTTAATCTGCTAACATTCAAACTTTATTCTTGTAATTAAACAATAGATTCAGAGCCTGGCCCATCGTACAACTCACAGAATGAATAACTGGAATAAAAGACATTTTTTGAGAATATTTTCTGCCATTTCTTAGAAAGAAATCGGATGTTATGAGAATAATTGTGGATTTTATTTGAGTCGCCTCGCAGCCGAACCAACATGTTGCTTTATTTATCACTGAATCACATGTTGCAGGTGGATTACCTGAGTTCCTTAACTGAGCTCCACCTCAGCCGGTTCTGCTGAGCTTCGACTCCGAGGTCCAGAGGATGACCAGTCTGGCTGAGGAGAACGAACAGCTCCGCCAAGTGGTGAGAAGAGGAAGTGTTTCTGAATCTGCAGGCAGCCAGAGATCCAGTGGATCAGGCTGATCAGTCGGTCTCTGCCTGGTTTGATCTGCTTTCATTCCCAGCGCTGCTTCAGTTCATTGAGGTTTCTGAGCAGCATTTCAGTCAAGGCTGGACTTTGACTAGGCCTTAGCAGCCTTTAGCTTTTCATCAGCAGTTTGGTCTCCGACGCCGCGACGCTTCAGCTGATGTTGTGTTTTATTGTTCTGACAGTTTGTTTTTTCCTCCAGCTGTTCGCCCTGCAGACCGAGAGCCGGGACCAGAAGGACGGAGACGAGGCGGTGCAGCACAAGCTGCCGCTGTACGTCCAGAACATGGACCGGCTGGGAGACACTGAGCTGTGAGCCTCTATCATCTCTTTACTGATGACTGACCGAAGCTTGATTACTGCCTTTCTGCCTGTTTTGAGTCAGATATTTTGTTACACGAGCTGAGAAACGGCCAACAGGACAGATTTTACAGACCCAAAGTGGTTGCCATGGCTACATATCTGACATTTATTGATGTTACTGCTTTTACATGTTACATCGACTTTATCAGTTGTATTATCTGATATTAAGTTAGTTGTTGCTTCGTTGCTAATATTGGTCGTCTTTAGCTTCAATGCTAATGTTTTTAGCATTTTCTTTCAGTGTCGGGTTTTTGGTTTTGTGGTAAAATTGTTGGCTGTTAGCTTCAGTGCTAACAGCCAACAAGCTAACAGTTTTAGCTTCATCATCAGTGCTGCCTTTAATTAATGCTAATGTTCTCAGGATTTAACTTCAGTGCTAATTCTTTATGATTTAAAATTAATGCTCAGAATTAAGACTCAGTGCTTTTGTTTTAATTATTTAAATTTAATATTTACATTTAATGTCTGGTTTTGTTATTTATGCTGACAGATTTTACCATCAGTGCTAATTGATGCTAATTGTAGCATTTAGTTTCCTGCTGATGCAGAAGTTTTCTTCTTCATCATTAGATTGTTATGTTTAATGGGTTAGGGTTATTTAGTCTTTTGTGAATACTGGCAGCTTTTGCTATTAGTGCTAAGGTGTTGCTGATGCTTTAGCATTTTGTGCAGTGCTAATTTTGGTTGATATCATTTTGTTAGCATTTTGCAGTTGCAGTTGCTTAGCTTTAATGCTAATGTATCTCATATATAACTGTCTCATGTCCTCATTTACTCACTGTGGGCTGTAAGTGGATTTCGGTTGTTTTGAAGTTTGTTAAAGAGACGTAACACAGAAAACACACCTGGCATGTAGCTAGAGATGTTCTGGAAAAGAACAAAGTACTCAAGGGTTCTTTAGATCTGAGATACTTGATCTACGCAATATTTTTCAGCACTAAGCTTTGCTGCTATTGTTGTTAGCTCTTAGCTTTATATTGATTTCAACAGTTTAGTTCAACTTCTAATGTTAACACTTAATTTTATATGGTATTAGTAATTAGCTTCAGTGCTATTGTTTTCACAGCCAGTGTTATCTTGCTAATGTCATCACCTTGCTACATTACTAATGTTAGTTCTTTGCTTCATTGCTAATGTTAGCACTTTGCTTCATTGCTAATGTTAGCACTTTGCTTCATTGCTAATGTTAGCACTTTGCTTCATTGCTAATGTTAGCTCTTTGCTTCATTGTTAATGTTTTCAGCTGGTGGTTTTGGTTGCAGTCCATTTAGCATTTTGCTGTTGTGCTAACATTGCTAGCATTAAGCTTTGGTGTTAATGTCAGCACTGTTAGCATTGCTTTATTTGCTACTCACAAATTATTTTAGTAATATTTTAAAATTACTAATATTACCAAGGGAAGTTATACCCTTCATAATAATTACTAATTTTAGTAACATTTTTGTCATCTAGCCAAAATAGCTTTAGCATTGATTAGCGCCTGTAGAACATTCTAACTCATTAGGTTTAAAACAGGTATTATTTCAATCAGAACCTTTTTAATTGTGCATTTTTTTAAATTCTTGATTTATCCTGACTAAATGTTCATGATTTTAGCTGTTTGCTAGCTGCGCTCTCCTTCAGCTAGCTGCATTTACTTAGCCTCACCAACCATCCGCCATGTTGTGCAGAACTTCCTGTCCGTTCTGACTCAGTGCTGCGGCGCTAGCTTATGTTTACAGGCTTCGCCATGAAATGATTCACATCAAAATGGCAGCAGCTGTTAGGCTCTGTTACATTTACTGTTGGCATGGCAACCATCAAATCGAGCCGAAACCATCCGAGTAAAGATTAATGTTTCAGTTTGAAGATTGTTCAATAGATGTTATGGAAAACAAACACGGTGCGTTTCCTAAAGGTGAACTGATGTCTGCATGTCGACAGATAATGTTTGTTTTGTTTATTCATCTTTATAATTCCTCATTTAAAACACTTTAAATCACTTTTTGGTGGATTTTCTTCATGCACTTGATCAGTTCTGTGTGTTATAAACATTTATTTATATGTGCCGTGTTTTGACCTGATTTGCTGTTGATGCTTATTTATTTCTGCTGTTAGAGTTTAAACTGTGTGCTGTGATGATGTTGCCAAATAAACAATTCACCTGATGAATTGTTATCTTTGTCTACGATCCATTTGTAGAAATCAGTTTGCAGTAAAGATCATTTTCTGTAAAGAAAAGGAAAATCTCCTCCTGAAGACCAAAACAAAGGACGGCATCGATTTCAGTCCTGTTCCATAAACACTTCTTATTTAGATATAAAATATATTTATGATATAAAATGTAATGTTTAGCAGGAAACACACGAAGCCTGAATAAATTGTATTTTTGACGGGTCTGATTCTTCGGAGTGAACCACAGAAACCGTCCAGAACCGTGGAAGATCCACTCTGCTCCCAGAATGCATCGCTTCCAGTCTGTCAACCACTTGTTTTTATTATTATGATTATTATTATTAAAGTCTCTGCAGGACATTGGAAGCCATCACAGTTTTACTATAAATGCACCAATCAATTAACTCTTAGAGAAAATGTGTCAACATTTTTATACAGATAAAAATACGATTTAGAAAAATTACTCCAGTGTCATTAAGACCAAATAAAACATTTATAGGTGTTTCTGTAAAACCAGGTGAATCTTTTACCGTGTCAATCAGTTCAGTTTGGACTCGGTTTGAACCAGTTCATCTGTGTTTGTTGAACTCTTGTGTGTGGCAGGGACTTGGTGTCGAGTCAGCGAGTCGTCAGCGCCGCCGCCACGCCCTCCAGGAACTTCTTCTCCACGCTGCTGCCTCAGGCCAAACGGGCCCCCATGAAGGCGCCGCCGCCCACCTCAGGGTCCCCAAACCAGGCGGTGCTGGGCAGGAAGGAGCTGCCAGCCAATCAGGTGACAGCAGGGGTTTGATCAGCCAATCAGACGGCAGCAGGGCATCCTGGGCTGTGTGGTTTCACCTGTCTGCCTCAGTGAGCAGGTTCAGCCCACTTTATGTTCGGCTGAACTCTTGGATCCTGATGACTGACTTCCTGGAACCTCAGTTGTTCCTTTTGTACATTTTGGGCAGCGCTAATGAAAAGGTTAGCTGCGCTAACCCTAAAGCACCAATCAGGAACATTTGGTCCATTAATGCTAAAGCGCTACACCAACAACATATTTAATAGAAGCTAATGCTAATGCATTGTACCTCACCTTGGTATTTGTTGAAGCTAACGCTAAAGTGCTAACTGGAAGACTACAACCCTCAGTCACTAATTTAATGTTGACTTTATTGTAATCGCTCTATTATGTCCTTATATGCTGTTTAAGGGCAAAATACAACATATGTGTTTTATTTGTTTTGTGTATGTTTATTTTTTAAAATAAAGTTATTGTGAAAAAAAGTTGGGCACATGAAGAGAGGAAATGGAACTGCTGCATCTTCAAAATAAGAGCATGAATATAAATTACTTGAAGAATTTTAACAGCCAATAAAACTTCAACACAAGTTTCCAAATGTATTTATTGTTTTCAGTTTGTTAGTTTGGTTCTGGTTCTGCTGTAAAACTGAGTTGAACCAAAACACAGATTTAGTTTTTCCCCATCATTAAAACGTCTCATTTATTTTCAGGCTGTAAAGTGTAAAGAGTCGGTCCAGTCTAAGGAGGGGAAAGTCGCCTCCAGCCAGTCGTCGTCCAGCGAGGCTCCCGGTTCCCAGCCTCCGGCCCCGAACCAGAACAGCCGACACAGGAGGATCCAGGAGCACGAGAAGGAGAGGAAGGAGCTTTTCTCCAGGCCGTCCCCTCAGGTACGCCTCACCTGGCCGGCGCTCTGAGTCTGAGGAGCTTCAGCTCAGCTTTACGTTTCCCTCAGGCTGCAGAGAGCAGAGCGGACGACGTGGACGCGACCGCAGCGAGGAGCGCGTTGGAGCCGGCGGAGGACGGAGGCCTGCAGGTGGAGCAGCCCTTCATCAAGCTGAGCCAGGAGGAATACGGCGAGCATCACTCCTCCATCATGCACTGCAGGTACAGAGTCACCACCTGAACACCTGAACGCCGTCACACTTTCCGCCTGAATTCAAACCTGCTTCCTGTCTGCAGGGTCGACAGCTCTGGGCGCCGGGTTGCCAGTTTGGACGTAGACGGCGTCATAAAGGTTCATTTATTTTCATTTGATCATCTTCTAACCTCTGAAAAATCAAACTAACTGTAAGACACTGTGTCCTCCCTCTGAAGGTTTGGTCCTTCAACCCCATGATGCAGACCAAAGCCACCATCATGTCCAAGTCTCCTCTACTGTCCCTGGAATGGGCCACCAAACCAGACAGACTGGTAGGACCTCTTTAAAAGCGTCCCGCAGGACGGATCAACGCTTTAGCACAGGACAACCTGCTGACTGACTGTTGGTGTGGTCAGTTGTTGCTAGGCAGCGGCGTTGGGACGGTGCGACTCTACGACACAGAAGCCAAGAAGAATCTCTATGAGATGAACATCGATGAAACTCATCCACGGTAAACCAGCTGCTCTTTGCTACACTTTAATTTGTTTCTAGTCAATAGAATCTAAACAAATTGACCTTATGTCAAAATGTACCACATGGTCCAGTAGTTGGACAGTTTTGTCCTGCAGTGAATTTATTTAGATAACTTTGTATTTTGTGTCAGTATTTTGTCGTTAGCCTGCAGCCCCAGCGGCTCGTCGTTCGTCTGCTCAGCTGCAGCTCTCAGCCGCTCTGCAAGTGTCGATTCTGCTCCTCGGCTTCCCATCCCGGTGTCCGGTCAGCTGCTGCTGTGGGACACCAAGACCGTCAAACAGCAGGTGGGGAGCTAACTAGCTTAGCAACATATGAGGCTGTTAGCTCAGAACTGCTTACATCATGAATTAAAACGTAGTTTTAACTGAGATCCAGTGTGTCTTCTGATGCACTGCAGAACATTTAACCTTTGAAAATGATGTTCATGATTTCATCCTGTCTGTCTCCCAGCTCCAGTTCTCTCTGGAACCAGAACCAGTAGCCATCAACTGCACCGCCTTCAACCACAACGGGAACCTGCTGGTGACGGGCGCTGCTGACGGCGTCATCAGGCTGTTTGGTTGGTGTTGGAAATGACTCCGTCAGCAGTCTGTAGCCATGTTTGGGTGGAACTGATTGGTGCGTCTGCTCCCTGTAGACATGCAGCGCTACGAGAGCGCCATGAGCTGGAGGGCTCACGACGGAGAGGTGTACAGCGTGGAGTTCAGCTACGACGAAAACACGGTTTTCAGCGTCGGGGAGGACAGGAAGGTGAGCGCAGTGGGTCTGCTGGTTCCCACTGCTGGTTCCCACTGCTGGTTCCCACTGCTGGGTCCCACTGCTGGTTCCCACTGCTGGTTCCCACTGCTGGTTCCCACTGCTGGGTCCCACTGCTGGGTCCCACTGCTGGTTCCCACCGCTGGTTCCCACCGCTGGACTGAAACCGGTGTGTTTGTGTTCAGTTCATCCAGTGGAACATCCACCGCTGCGGGGTGAAGCAGTCGGAGCAGGTTCTGCCTCAGGACGCCACCGGGCCCTTCGTCCTGTCGGGGTACAGCGGCTACAAACAGGCGAGTCTCATTTATCTTTAGCTTAACAGTTAGCTGTGCTAACCACAAACTGATCATCATAAACAGTAGCTTAGCTAACGCTAAGGAGCTAAACAGAAAATCAGCGTTGCTATTAGCGGACTAGCGTAACTGTGGCTGTGATCTGTCGTACAGGTTCAGGTTCCCAGAGGAAGACTGTTTGCCTTCGACTCTGAGGGCCAACACGTCCTGACCTGCTCCAGCTATGGGGGCCTCATCTACCGAGTGCGTACCCTTCATCATCTTCCTCATCATCAGTCCTTTTGCTCCTTTGTAGTCTTTGTAAGCGCTAGCCTAGCTAAAGGTTTGAAGAGTCAGTAGCAGGTGTAAAACAAAAGTTGCTTTATTTGTGTTAGTTTTGTTGCAATGCTCTTTAAAACATGCTGTCAGGGTTTTTAGCTAAAAGTGACCTGAGTGGAGCCCTGAGGAACTCCCGACGGACGGGGGGAACTCCCGACGGACGGGGGGAACTCCCGACGGACGGGGGGAACTCCCGACGGACGGGGGGAACTCCCGACGGACGGGGGGAACTCCCGACGGACGGGGAGGAACTGAGCTGACTCTTTGCTCCTCCTCCTCCTCCAGCTGACCAATGGGGAGCCGGCGCTGGATCGGGTGCTGTCGCTGGGCGGACACAAAGCTCCGGTGGTGACGGTGGATTGGTGCTCTGCGGTCGACTGCGGTACCTGCCTCACGGCCTCCATGGACGGGAAGATCAAACTCAGCACGCTCCTGGCACAAAAGTCGTGACCCTGAAGGCATCGGGGGTCAAAGGCCGTCGCAAACGGATCACTGTGCAGTTTGTAATGTTGTCTAATGTCTATTTTTGTTTCAATCAGCATTAAAGTCTGACTTAAAGTTTCACCCTAACGCCCGTCTTCAGTTTGGTTCTTTCGCCTGTTGAGGCTCAGAGGGAAAATCTGAGACTGGATCAGTTTAATGCCTTGTTAGCCTAGCCTAGCACTTTAGCATTAGCTTCCACTAAAAGCCTTGTTAGCCTAGCCTAGCACTTTAGCATCAGTGGACCTGACCTTCACTGTGACGGTGAAGTGAAGCTCAGTTCCACTGATGCTAAAGTGCTAGGCTAGGCTAACAAGGCTTTTAGTGGAAGCTAATGCTAAAGTGCTGCATCAACACAGAATTTAGCATAAACTAATGCTAATTTCTGCTAAAGCATTAGCATTACCTATTTGAAGAATTCTTAAGTCAATAATAAAACTTCAAACCAGAAGTCAAACTTTATTCAACTGGAAGTTTAAAAGCAGCCAAATAAACAGTCATATCTGAGTGAATCAGGTTGATTAATATTCCTGGAAATATTTTCTATTTCATCTGTAACAAGGAAAAGATGCCAGACTCAATTCATTTTGGTTTCATAAGTTTATTTCTTACTTTCAGCTCAGACATTTGAATATTTTGATTCTTTTAGTTTTCATAATTGATCTGGAAGTTGATACTATCATTCATGTTTCCTAAACATATGCAGTGATATAAAACTTATTTCTGTCAGACACAATGAAGCAGGACAGAAACACCCAACTCAACTGAAGCTGTAGCTTAAATACAAGGTTCCTCCGGTGTTCAGATTGCAGCGGGCGCTGTAGGTTCCCCTCCTGATTGGAGTTGAGCAGCCTCCAAGATAATCATCGGAGAAAACGTCCTTGTCATAAACTTTGACCACCAGTCGGCCTCCCGCCTTGGCACTGTAGTGACGGTAGCTCTGTGGCCATGAAGGATCTCGATTACCCTGCACAACAGGCGTTTGACCCATAATTCTGGATTCATAGTAGAGTTTCACGAAGCCGTCTGGTTTGCTGTACTTGTCAGGCTTCAGGTTTCGGGCCCTGAGGTTGTAGACCCGCAGGTATGAGTGAGCCAGGCCCACACAGCAGAGCAGCAGAACGATGAGAGGGAGGCTGGAGGCCATGACTCAGGAAGCTGCAGACACAACACAACTTCAGATTATCATCAGGGTTTGAGTTGCTTCTGATACAAGAAACACCATCTGAGCCACTGAACTGGTCAAACTCCCTCTGGTTCAGTTCCTTTCATCTGTCAGACTAAACTACTCCATCAGGATGGACCTGTGTTAACAACACGAAGCAGGCAACACATCAAAAAGCAACTACAGCAAAGCCGTTCATCATTTCTGGAAACTAGGCAAGAGAAAAGTCAATGAAATGACAAAGAAGAAGAAGTTTTACCTGTTCAGGTGATCAGAGATCTGAGCTCCTTCTGCTCTGGTTCCTCCTTATGAAGACCAGAGCAGAGGAGGAGACTCACTCACCCTGATTTCACTTTATTGCTTTATTGTTGCTGTGTTCAGAGAAAGCTTTGGCTCTTTATCATGTTGACAAAACAAAACCTTCAATGAAACATTAACTGCTGCTAAACATCCTGTCTTTGTTTTCCATAAAAATCTTTATTATTTTATATCAGAGCTTACATGAAGAACTCTGGTTTCAAACCTGGAACCGGGGATAATGTTTGCTCACCTGTCCAGGGGCCACATCAAATCAGAACATTGTACATGGATCCAGGGGCGTGCAGAGACATTTTGGGGGCCTGGAGGCTCACAAGCAGGGAGAGAAGGCACCTTGTGCAGCATGTGGAGCTGCAGCATGTGGAGCTGCAGCATGTGGAGCTGCAGCATGTGGAGCTTCAGCATGTGGAGCTGCAGCTGCCTTAGTGGTGTGATAAATATTCAGACAAAGTTTGAACATCATGTTTAAGATCAGTAGCCAAACAGATGGCTATCAATGTCTGCTCTGGAAAGAATTCAACTCAAAACAAGCTGACAAAACACTTCTGTCCTCAAAAACCCAAAACGAGGTCAGTGCAGATCTGAAGTAAACAACAAGGTAAAGTTTCAGCTCCAAGGTCACAGAGTCAATTATGAAGCAATAAATTTAATCCCAGTTTATAATAAATCAGGAACAAAAAGCCTGATGAATCATTTTTACTGCATAGATACTGGAAGCTGTTCTCCATTTCCTTGTTGTTTTACTGACATCACTGTAAACATCAAGGCGGAAGAGATAAAGATGTTTGATTAAATGGAATGAAAACAGTCCAGATCATCCTTCAGGTCAAATGACTGTCAATGAACTGATGTACAGAAACAATAAATCATTTATTATTGCAACAGGAGCAGAGGGAATGCAGACAAACAAAAACAAAATATATACACAGAAGAATGTTTCACTCTTAATAACTGATAAGGAAATAAATGAATATTATATATATATATATATGAAAGAAGTGAAGTTTTTACCAAACAATGGTAGTTTGAAGAAAAGAGCAAATTTCAATAAAATACATTTTCTAGAAAAAACAGCAACATTTATTAGTTTCAAAAGTTTAAATATTTCCATTTTTATACTCATAGAGTCAACATGTCTGTTTGTAAAAACTTAGTGCAGAATCATTCAGTGGCTTCCTGCAGACAGAACCAAGAATGAATGTTGAATCGTTTCCATGTTTATGTTGCACATGCAGCTATTATTAACCATAATAAACTCCAGTTCTGGAACATTATTACCTTTCAAACACAAAGAAATGTACTGAACTGTTTTCTTGTTTTCATCCAAACTGATTGAACCTTATCGTTCAGTCTTGAAATGCTATAAAAACTGCATACAAGTTTCCTCAATATTTATTCATTGTACCAGATTATTCAAAAACAAGTTTTTTGTACAACACTTATACAAAATGCAAACTTTTATGTTGTATTTAAAATAACATTTTCATAAACTCTTATAAACCCCTCCAGAAATCTAAAAAACATATTTTCATCTCCAAAGTATCCAAAAAACCTGCAAAACTCCGAACTCATTTTCTGTTTCAATAATGTAATTAGATGTTATATTATTTTAATAATCTCATTAGCTGGATAAATGTTGCCAACAGTAGTAATAGTGAACATGTGCATGTGAACTTGGGCCTGAACGGAACCACTTTCAGAGCTGTCGGTTCTGTAGTATCCCGGACTGGCCTGAAGGGGCGCTGCAGGGACGGTTCTGTAGATTCCCAGACTGGCCTGAAGGGGCGCTGCTGGGACGGTTCTGTAGATTCCCGGACTGGCCTGAGAGGGCGCTGCTGTTCCGCGCAGCAGAAATCCAGCGGGAGAAGAAGATCAGAAGCTACAACAATAATCCAGGTAAAAGCAGCTACGCGGGGGGAAAATCTGAGAAAAAAACTGAGGATTAAGGAGAAAATTCACGGTGTCAGGATTACAGAAGAAGGATTAGCAGAAGAAAAGTGGGAATAATCGTTCCTGGAGGTTCATCTGGGCGCCATGTTGTTTATTTCTCCAGATGTTTTGATGCGCAGACTGTAGCTTGTTTTGACCCCGGCGCTGTTTTTGTTGTTTTTGTCAGTTTTCGGGTTTTCGTGGCTGAGCCCCGGCAGCAGCAGCGGACATGGAGAGCCTCTACAAGCGGAAAATGTTCGCCTCCATGAGGAAGACCAAGGTGGCCGCCTCCAAGAAGCGCCAGATCGGCCTTCCCGCCTCCATCCTGGACGACAGCGATGAAGGCTCGTTCTCCTCCTCTTCCTCCGGGTCCCAGTCGGACTTCCAGAGCTCCCCGGAGGAGGACAGCGAGCAGGCGGACCGGGACTGGAGCGAGTCCGGCGGGAGCTCCAGCGACGACAGCCGCTCGGTGAGCCGCAGGAAGCGCTCCTTCCTGGGGGGCGATGACAGCTCCTCTTCCTCCAGCCCCGGAGAGCAGGAGGAGGAGGAGGGCCGGAGCCAGGCGAAGAGGAGCAGCCAGCCGCGGAAGAGGAGCCGGCTGCAGAGGCAGGAGGAGTCGGACTCGGAGCAGACGGAGGAGAAGCAGAAGGAGGAGGCGGAGAAGGAGAAGCGGAGGCAGCGACACAACAAGCTGCTGGCGCTGTCCCGGAGGATGAAGGCTCGCGTCCCCAACAGGAGGCGGAGCCGCGTCAAGCAGGTACCACAGCACCATGCTGCCATCACCGGGCTGCAGCAACCGCCAGGTCCAGTTACAGTCCACCAGCTCAACAAACTGTTGATGTTTGTGATGGTAGGACTCATAGGTGGTTGCCATGGAAACTGGTTGAGACCCAATCAGGCTTCCTTAGTCCTCACTATAAGGCCGTTCATATTTTCCATATTGTATTTATTATAAATTATGGTAAGATTTAAGTTTTGCTCTCATTTGTAACGTAAACACAGCGACTGAGTTCTGATGGAGCCTTATGCCTCCTTACCAGCAGGGGGCAGTAGGTGTTACAGCATCAGCTTATATCTTCGTCGCGTATTAATGAAGATCTAGAACTGGGTCAGGAACCGGTACTGACCGGAAACCTTCTGTGTTTTCAGGGTTCTGATGATGAGGACGAGTCCAAAGACGGCGAGGAGAAAAATGATGGAGACAAGAACGGCGGGGAAAAGAACGGCAGGGACAGACATGGAGACGACGCGGAGCAGAAGGGCGGAGACGGCGGGACGAAGGACGAGGAAGAGGAGGAGGACAAAGAGGATGAGAAGGAGTAGCCGGTCCCGGGTCCGAACGTCGGAACCAAAAACTCAAACTGATTTTCTTCTTCTCTGTTTTTCTCCTGGAGTCGACCTTCACGACGGTTGCTATGGAAATGGACCCAGTCAGGAAGAGGATGTTGAACAAGTCGGTTCTGATGAATGTCTGATCGGAACAGGACCGATTTGGGTCGGAGGGCTGACCGGCTCAGTGGGGGAGCTTGATCGCCGTGACTACACTTCCCATGATGCTTTGCGTTACAGAGTCCTGTCCCCCAGGGGATGGACCGGGACTCCAGAACCGTTTCAGGGTTCTGACCCGTTTAGGAAACACTTTCCGGGCTCTTTGGACTCATTGGTCCAGAATCGCAGAACTGGACCTGGAACCAGAACCTGGCCCGGTTCTGTCTGACCGGGTCATGTGTACATAAACCCAACTTCCTGTTCCTTTAATCAAACTGCGGTTCTGGACGTTTCTGTCTCGGTTCTATTCAAACAGTGTTTTAGCCCGGTCCAGTTCTGCAGAACCTCGGTACCCGTATTTTGACACATTTGGATTCAGTTTTTATTTGCAGAGGGGTTTCCGGCCCTCTGGGGTCAAGAGGTCATGACCCCAGAGTTGTTCGGACAGATTAATTTCTGGGTTAAGCTAACGACGTCCATCCAATCAGGACGCGTTATTTACAGTGGGAGGAGTTAGAATCTGATTAATGAATCATTGATGACATCACAGGTTTGAGCCTCAGTCGGCTGTCAGTCAGCCACATGAACAGATGTTTGTTGCAGCTGTGGATGACCAGCTAACCTGGGTTTTTATCATTAGTCAGCATTTATTTTGAGGTTTTCACCGCTGCTCTTCCTGTGACCTTTAACCCTGAAGCCTCCTCATCATCACTGACACTGTGACGGTATCACTTTCCATCGTTAGACTTTCTTCAGACATAATTATGGAAACGTTGCTTCAGTTTGCTAAAGGGTCGCGGCGTTGCCCCCTGCAGGTTGGGCTGCGTTGCCCCCTGCAGGTCGGGCTGCGTTGCCCCCTGCAGGTCGGGCTGCGTTGCCCCCTGCAGGTTGGGCTGCGCTGCCCCCTGCAGGTTGGGCTGCGTTGCCCCCTGCAGGTTGGGCTGCGTTGCCCCCTGCAGGTTGGGCTGCGCTGCCCCCTGCAGGTCGGGCTGCGTTGCCCCCTGCAGGTCGAGTGTCACATTGCAGTTTTAAGCTTCATTTTGTGTTTCTGACGACTGAAACCAACTGAGAAAAACTCTTGAAGGTGAAATGTGAGCGTCTTCTATCGTGTTTTAAAGGTGGAATATAAAAGTTTTTAAGATTTTAGCGAATCTTCCTGGTCAAACCGACCTGCAGGACGTCGGCTCAGATCCGATCAGCTGCAGGAAGTAAAGAAGGAATATTTTAAAAAGAGCAGAACTGAGTAATTTAAGGAAGAACCCTAAAAGGACTTAAAGCAAACGGGTCGGATCCCATTTGGTTCTGCTGCTTCTAAAGCTTCTAATGTCATATCAGCTTTAATAACTAATGTAAATACATCAGAAACACTCTGTATCTTTCTGTTGGCTTTTGCAGCGCTGCGTTTGTGAGCTCATTTAAAAACTGGACAAATCACGTCCCATACTCCTCAATTTTCCTTCTCAGTTTCTGACGTTCCAGTTCGGAGATTGTTCACAGCTGGAGTCCGTCTACGGAAGCTCTTAGGGACAAACTCACTGAAACAGTTTCTACGCAGGATGTCCGCGAGTTTACTCTGGTTTTCAGTGTTTCTGTTGCTTAATAAAAACGCTTCACACCAAAACACACCACTCTGTTTTTATTGGAAAAAATCACTACATGCTATAGTCAGAGGCTTTTTCGGATTGATGCAGTACTGACTGCTTCTGGAGCTGCTTCCTGCCCACAGCAGCAACATCCACATTGACTCTATAAGATACTTGCAGGATGTGAGTCAGTAAACTTAATTTCTTTTGGAATAAATAAATTTCTTCTGAATTGAATTTAAAAAACGTTTCCTTGTTTAGAAATTATTTGTTTAGTCTGAGACAATAAATTTGACATAAATTGTCTCACAGAAATGATAGGTATCGGAAAAAAATAAAAATCAGTAACATTTGGCTTCGGTGTGGATAAAGTATTTATTAAAGTTAAAAAAAGCTTCAAAAAGTCCTTATTTTGTGTGGAGAATCTTCCGTCAATCACATGTAAGAACGGAGGTCACGTGATTGGGTCTTGGCCGCCATCTTTGTTACTGGCGGTGAAGCCTTGTCTGCTGAGGGAAGGGGGAGAGCAGCGAAGTTCAACCGGGGAGGAGCAGCTGCTGTTTGGGCTGAAACATGGTCCAGACGTGCTCAGCGTACGGCTGTAAGAACCGGTACCACAAAGACAAGGACATCTCGTTCCACAAGTAAGTGGACCGGAACCAGGGCTGAGCGCCAGGACTCGTTAGCAGTTATCGCTATAGCCAATAGAAACCCTTAAATATTATCGCCCTTCTGTACGGCTTATTACGGTAGGCGGCAACTTCACGATGTGTTCAATTACACCTCGTAATCTAAATAACTCATCTATAAATGGCGAGTCAGTAATCAGATAACTACAGGACGCTCCAGGCTTTGATCATTTTGTTTAGTTTTTTTTTTTTTTCCTGAGCTCTTAAAAAGTTAAAGCTGTTGATCAAGGTTGATTGAATTTGATAACTTTATCGGTAAGTCGTTTAGAGATTGTATTTTACGAGGCGTAAACGCATCCCAAGTTATTTTTTTTTGTTTGTTTATTTTTACACTGAGCCGTAAAACTCAGTATAGATGACCTACAGATTTATTTAAATGAATTTATTTTACCGTATTTACAGATACTGGGCCACTTTTAATCAAATCTGCTATTCGCACCGATCAAACCGGAAATATGTTGTTTACCATTTAATGGATTTACTCCATGTGACAGTAATAACATCGAGACATTTACTATTTAGATGTTTAAAAACAAAACACCTCAATGTGGCTGAAAACAGCAGCACTTCAAAACGTTAAAGTCAGTTTAAAATGCAGTTTATGACTCACAAAGTATTTATTTATTCATAAAAGATAAAAAAATATGGTTATTTTACACTACGTAGACAATTATTAGGCTTACAAGTCTTATATTTGAGGATTATTTTTATTAATTAACATTTCCAGAGTGTTAATGAATCTAAATATGAATGTTTAAGAAAGTCAAAATGAGGGAAATATTTTGTGAGAAACAAACATTATTTTATTATCAACAACTTTCCCATAAACATTTCTGCGAGTTAAAACAGTGACAGTCAGTGACCAACATGGCCGCCCTTCCTGTTTGGGCCTGCTCAGGTTTCCTCTGGCGCGGCCGGACGTCTGCAGGAAGTGGGTGGCGGCGATGAGGAGGAGCAACTTCAAGCCCACCAAGTACAGCAACATCTGTTCCCAGCACTTCACCCAGGACTGCTTCAAGAGGGAATGCAACAACCGGGTCCTGAAGGACAACGCCGTGCCCTCACTGTTCGGCTTCAGCCTCAGCATGAAGGTCAGAGGTCACACGGGCCGGTGGTCTGTCTGATCATCCATCTCATCGTCCCTCCGTCTCTTTCTCTGTTTTTCTCCTGCAGTCAGAGTCTCTAGAGAACCCGTTCTCCTCAGAGATCGACTTCCCGCTCTCCTTACCGGTGACCTCTGACCCTGCGCCGGCGGAGGAGGCCAGCAGCGGCCCGGTGGACGGCAGCGGCCCGGCGGACGGCAGCGGCCCGGCGGACGGCCGCAGTGACCCGGCGGCGGTGAGCGGCGACCAGAAGGCGGTGAGCGGCGACCATAACTACACGGCGGAGGACTCGGTGCAGCAGAAGCGGCGCATGGAGCAGCTGGAGGAGCAGCTGGAGCTGCTGCGGCGCAAACTGAAGACAGCGCAGCAGAAAGTCCGGCGGCAGCAGCGGCAGCTCAAGAGGCTGCGGGCGGGGCGGGGGGCGCGGGCCGGACGGGGGCCGCCCGCCGACCGCTATGTGGTCGTACCCAAACATCTCTACCACACCCTGAAGGGGGTCCAGTGACCAGAACCACAACCAGGGTTTCCTCTGACCAGCCAGACGGTTTGGTGGTCTGGACCTCAGGAATGTGGACGATCAGCAGCAGTGGAGCCTCCTGCACAACCAGCAGTTGCTTTATGTAAAATAATGTAAATAAATGAGGGATTTGAAGATGAGTTTATGGTTTTTATTCATGCAGAACTTCAGAATCATTCTGACATCTTCAGTTGTCTCTCCAAACCTCCAAATCTTTTTTTATTTAAAAGGGGGCTGAATAAACTGCACACCACACTTTTCAGATTTCCATTCACTACTTGAATATTAAAAATATTTTGGTTGAAACGTTCTAGTTGGGTGTGAATACTTTACAAAGTTTTTACCTGTTTCTGTGTTTAAAGTTTCTGGGGAAGGAGGCGCAACCTGATGACTCGCCTGACCAGCAGGTGGCAGCAGAGAGCTGTGAGTCAGAAATGAGTCAAACAAACCGGATTTATTCTGCAGATTTCTGCTTTTATGGAGGATAAAATCTGCTGGAAGGAAAAGCTGGAGGGATTCACAAAATCTGGAAGAAAAAAAGACAAATTATTATTTTTATTATTATTAATATTTCATTTTCTTAGTGACCAAATTTTATTTGTCTGTTAACATTAAAAAGTTAAACAGAAAAAAATCTGGATTTGTTTTAAATGTTTTCTGTTTTTTCTGAAGGAGGGGATTTAAAAATGACAGTGAAAAATTGATCATTTATGTTTTTTTATAAAAATAAACCTTTTTGCATGTTTGAACACTAGAAAGTGTTTGATTCCTATGAAAATGCAGCTTTTGGTGAAAAAGTCAAAAGCATTTGAAGCCGACTTGCAGAAAGATAAGAAATAGTTCATGCAGTGAGAAAAACTGGTAAAAGCCAAAATTAGCTAACAAGCTAAAATTAGCTACAATGCTAATGATAGCATCAAGGCTACATAGCATGCTAGGATGCAGCAATATTAAAAAAATCCTAAAATTTGAAAAGGACAGAAACGTTTCCTGTTCCTTCTGATAAAAACCAAAGCAAGACACCGAGATAGACATTTATTTGGAGGCATCGTTTAGCACAGTGACTATAAAAAACATGCAGCACAAAAACGCTCAAATTATTCCCAAATGTTAAACAGCATAAAAGCTGTTAAACGTCAAAATGGCCGCTGCCTTGTTTCCTCCATCCATTAACAGGCAGGAAATTAATGAAACATCAACTGTGAAACACAACAAACATTTTCTATTGTAATTCTCAATTCCTCCACAGGATGGCGCTGTTCCCCCCATTTCTATGAAAAACAAACGTAAAAAGCTGAATATTATAAAAAGTAGGAAGGTTATGACATCAGCAGCATCAGCAGAACAAACTGAACTTTATAAAAGTTAAATGGTGAAAATAGGAGCAACTAGAAAACAGGAAGTCAGAGTTTGAGGAACTGAATCCACCTGTCCAGGTGGAGGGAAACACATGTGACTGACTCCAGCCAATCAGGAGGCTGATGAACACCTCATTAACACCTGCAGCTCCCAGCATGCATTGCTGCTGCTGCTGCTGCCGACTGAAGAGGAAAGAAAAAAATAAAATCCTATTTATTTATTTTAATGCTTTCATCTGCAGATAAATATCAGTTATGATCAATCAGATCCATTTATCAGGTATTGATCATAAATCAATAAACTAACTGGTCAGAAAGTCCTGATTGGAGACTGGGAGGAATGGATCTGTTCCTGGTTCTGGTTCTGTTCCTGGTTCTGGTCCAAACTGACCCAGCAGACAGAACCGGTCTCTGTGCGTCACTGTGAGTCGTTGGTCGTCATGGTGACGCATGGCGGGCGGAGGCCGTCTGACATCATCGTCCTGTGGGGTTAAAGGGCGTCGCCATGACACACAGTAACAGGCCGCCGCCTCGGTGCCGTCGGACTGGCCCGGCTCGGCTCGGCCCGGCTGGGCGGTTCTGGTTCTGACTCACGTCTGGGTCTGATTCTGTCGTCATGGGAACGCCTCTGAGCCGAGACGATTCCTTCGCCCCAGAAAACCTCCAGCAGCCGGACAGTTTGGGTCGAAGATTATTGATCCAAAACTTTATTTCTGTTAATCAATAAAAACACAATTATTAGATTATTTCATCAGACTCATAGATCGATTTTACCTGCTGCTTTACTAACTTCCTGTGGCAGCTGGCTGTGCTACTATGCTAACACTAGCTAGCATTTTATTTCTAATATTTTTTCTTTTCTTATAAAACTAAAAAAATAATTATAAATATTTTACTGTGAAAATGTCATAATTTTAAAATCATCATTTTAAACGTTTCCTGTACATAAAGTGACTTTAATCCTGATAAACAACAATACACATTTATGCTAACGCTACATTAGCATTAGCATATGACGTGCAGTAAAGCACCGTTTTTAAATTCATCCTGTTAAAGATCAAAGTTTTTCCTCTGAAACATCCAAACATGTAGAAACGGAGCAGATTGGAGTCGGACAGGATGCTTCCTGTGACTCACCGCGTCGCTAAATCTGGAAGCTAGCGATAATCTGAAGGTTCAGACGGAGGAACGAATCAAGGCGGGATTAACGGCAGCCTGTAAACAAACATTCATCGTTTTCTCAGGTTTGTCATTAATCTGCAAACAGCCAGGCTGAGGATGAGGAAGATGAAGGTGGCTCTGGAACCTGCAGGTTTCAGCTGCTGACAGGAAGCTGATAGGAAGCTGATAGGAAGCTGATAGGAAGCTGATAGGAAGCTGACAGGAAGCTGATAGGAAGCTGATAGGAAGCTGATAGGAAGCTGATAGGAAGCTGATAGGAAGCTGATAGGAAGCTGATAGGAAGCTGATAGGAAGCTGATAGGAAGCTGATAGGAAGCTGACAGGAAGCTGATAGGAAGCTGATAGGAAGCTGATAGGAAGCTAATAGGAAGCTGATAGGAAGCTGATAGGAAGCTGACAGGAAGCTGAGATTCTGCTACTAATTTTTCTCAATAAGAGACCTTCAGAAACTTTTACAGATTTTAGATCATTTATGAACAAATCTTGTTCTGCTCAAACAAGACTGCAGCGGTCTGCAGAACTCTGGTAGGGTTGCTAAGTAACGGCGGAACTCTGGTAGGATTGCTAAGTAACGGCGGAACTCTGGTAGGGTTGCTAAGTAACGGTTACATTCTGGGGGGTTTTGAGTAGATTACTTTCCAGAAACCAAAAAACTTTGAACTTTTTACCAAAAACCCACTTAGTGTTTTGTTTCTGTCTGGATTAGAAACTCAAATGTTTTCAGTGAAAAGCCTGGAGAAACTCAGAGTTCCTGGTTCTCTGCTGCTGAGACATCAGTCAGATCTAACATAAATGTGTCGTTAATGTTTGAAAGGTTTCCATCGATCCTGACCATCCTGAGCCGCCCGCCGCCTCGCCGCACCGCCGCCTCGCCGCACCGCCGCCTCGCTGCACCGCCGCCTCGCCGCACCGCCGCCTCGCCGCCTCGCCGCCTCGCCGCCTCGCCGCACCGCCGCCTCGCCGCCTCGCTGCAGCCTGACAGACGGACTGAGAGGAAAAACTCCCTGCAGCTGCTGCTGCATGGAATCAGAGAAATTTATGCCGCTGCCTCTTTGCGTTGCTGCAGAACAAGCTGAGCGGAAACTGATCACATCTGATCAGAGTTCAGGCGACACGCACGTTCACGCAGCCGTGGACTAATGGCATCCGGCTAAAAATAATAATAATAACAAGCATAATGCCTCATGGTGAGTCTGCAGCTGCTGGCCTACATCCGCACAGAGGAGAGTTCATCTGCATGAGGGTCAGGCGGCAAAACGTGCTTTCATTTCACTGTTTCTTTATTCATTTAAGCAATAAAACTGCATTTAGTTGTTACATTTATTTTCCTTATAGCATACAATCAGTTATCATTTTGTATTTATTTATGCATGTCTGTAATTTGTCAGATTTTCTGCAGGTAAATTTTTCTCCCTCATGATTCACTGTAAAAACAGGATGTTTGGTTTTATTAATAATTATTATGTTTTGTGTTTTTTATGGTCACTGCAGTTTTTTGGTTTGGTTTTTTTGCATGTTTGTTTGGCTTATCACCTGCCAGGCATCGCCATGGTAACCAGTGCTGGAAACCTGGTTGCTCTGCAGCAAACAGAGAAACCAGATGAAGCCAAACATCCTGAAACCCGAACAGCCCGACCAGAGGAGAAACTCTGGGAATCCATTTCTAACCTCATTATCAGAATGAAACACAACAACCACAAATAAAACGGTTAACCCTAAACTTGCTCTGGAAATATGAATCATCCAAATCTTTTTAATTTATTTTGCAATTAATTGATAAACTGCTTCAGGTTCAGGATGTAATTTATAAAAATATTTTTAAATGGTCTCCATGTTGCGACAGTTTTCTATGAGACAATAATCAATGAAAAAATGATCTGCTCTGTTTTCTCCCTGTGAAAAGTAGAAACAACCAATCAGAGGCAGGAGGCGGGGCCTAGTGCTGTCAATCAAGCCTGAGTGCGCCGCTGCTCCCTGTCAGTCACTGATGATGGCGGATAAACGGTTTTCCTGGGACACTGAGTTGTTTGTCCACCATTAGCCATTAGTTGATTGACAGCGCTAAGCCCCGCCTCCTGGCTCTGATTGGCTGCTTTTGGCTGGATTTTTGGAACAGATATGTGAACAACATGTTCTTTATGAAAGTTACATCCTGCCGCTTTAAAAGAGGGAAAATAAAAAGTAGAAACATAAAAAATATGAAATTTATTTTCACCAAATTATTGGAGGAAAAATAAATTCTCCTTCATCTCAGAACCGGATCAGTTCTGGAGTCAGAAGCTCCTGAGCCAGAACTCAACTGGACCTGGATGGTCACTGGTTCCAGTGTTTCTGCTGGTTCCAGGGTTCTGCTGGTTCCAGAGGTTCTGCTGGTTCCAGAGGTTCTGCTGGTTCCAGAGGTTCTGCTGGTTCCAGAGGTTCTGCTGGTTCCAGAGGTTCTGCTGGTTCCAGTGGTTCTGCTGGTTCCAGTGGTTCTGCTGGTTCTGCTGGTTTCCAGGAGTTTCCAGCCGGTTCCATAGTTTCAGTCGAGCGTTTCCAGATTGATCACTCCGGTTTGTGTTTAACCTACTTAGGCAGAGCGCGGCGCGCTAAGCTGAGCCCCTGCAGGATTTAACATTTCCAACTGTCAGGACGAATTAACCGGCACTAATTCCACTTTCATGTGCGGCTGGGCGGTGCAGCGGCGCGGCGGTGTGGCGGCGTGGCGGCGGCGCGGTGACTCACCACGGCGAGCAGGAAGCGCAGATTCTTTTCAGCATCATGTTGATTAGACTCTGATCTGCTCCTGGGGGCTTCAGGCAGCAAATAAAGCATCAGGGTCGGATTTACTCAACAATTATTTCAGAAAAAGATATTATTAGATCATTTTCAGAGAAAAAAATCAATGATTTATTCTAAACTGATCAGAAAATGTATTTTACTTTCTTTTAAAACTTCATGTCATGCATGTTTTTATATCAATTTAATTAAGTCACTTTCCATTAAAAAGTTGCATAATTAAGTTTTTTTGCATTTTGGTTCATAAATAGGTGAAAAATGAAAAACTTTTCTACTTTTAGCTCCTTGTGCTTGGAAAGATTGAAGCTCCGCCCAGAAACACAAACATCCAGAGCTGATTGGCTGCAGACAGAACCTGCAGAACCTGCTGCAGACAGAACCTGCTGCAGACAGAACCTGCTGCAGACAGAACCGCTGCAGACAGAACCTGCTGCAGACAGAACCGGCTGCAGACAGAACCGGCTGCAGACAGAACCTGCTGCAGACAGAACCTGCTGCAGACAGAACCTGCAGAACCTGCTGCAGACAGAACCTGCTGCAGACAGAACCTGCTGCAGACAGAACCTGCTGCAGACAGAACCTGCAGAACCTGCTGCAGACAGAACCTGCTGCAAACAGAACCTGCTGCAAACAGAACCTGCTGCAGACAGAACCTGCTGCAGACAGAACCTGCTGCAGACAGAACCTGCTGCAGACAGACCTGCTGCAGACAGAACATGCTGCAGACAGAACCTGCTGCAGACAGAATCTCCTCCACAAACACCAGAGAATTAGAGCAGCAGGAGGATTAATTACAGCCAGTAAGACCTGAAGCTAATGCAGAGAGCGACGCTAATGCTAATGACAACAGAGCTTCCCCTGCTGCAGCATTTCTAGATGCTGCAGCAGCTGCAGCAGCATCTAGAAATGCTGCAGCAGCGTCTCTCTGCTGCTGCTGCTTTATCCCAACACACTGACCTTCATGACCTGCAGCTCGACCTCAGAAATGCAACCAACTAATAATCCACTGGATGTTTATGGATCTGTTGGAATATTGTTCAAAGTAAAAGATTTAATAACTATAAAGATGTTCGTTGTGTTAATATGAACCAACTAATAAACTCAAACCTGAAGATTTAAAGACATTGTTTGTACAAAAATCCTCTAAATAATGTATAAACACATGAACACAAGTTTTCCTTCTCAATTCATAAATAATTAAAAGGTTAGAAAAGTTAGAATGGATCTGTGGCCTAGTCAAAACCTGTTTATTACAAAACCTGTTTATTACATATTTATACCAAATCGTTTTGTCTGTTTTAGCTCCTTTCATAATGAGACGTTTTCCCTGCTGAGTTTTAAAAGCTGTCAGTAACAGCAGCTGATATCACTATGCAGATGTATTAGTGTGTTGTTTATCCATAACTGTGTATATTTTCATATTTAAATCATCTTTAGTTTTCTCATGTCTGGACAGAATGTTTATTTATTGCTATTGTTTGTCAGTTTCTATTAAAATCTTATTCCATGTGATTCTCTGTAACGCTGCAAGTTTTCCAAACTAAAGTTGATGGAATTGAATTTTTTCTTCTCTGTCCAGTTTTCTGCTGACGTGTTTTTTCCAGTCCAGTCGCTGTGATGGGATCTAACTGGAAACCAGTTGTTGGTGCTGGGAGATAATAAATAGTCTGCAGGGTTTCATGGCCTGTCAGTTTGTGCAGGACTGAAGGGAAACGTCGCCGTTAACGAGGCCGATTGGACGCCCACCGCCGGACCGCCGTCCGTCATCCTGACGGGCCGTCCAGGGGCCGGCGCCGCGCCGCAACCCGTCAGGTTGCCCACTATTTCAGTCCCACTGTGGACGTGTTCCTGTCAGGAGGAAGGGCCGCTCGTCTTCATCAGCCGCAGGACAGAAACCTGTCAGCAGGAACTCAAGCCAGAACGGACCAGTCAAAGCCCAACGCTCCAGTTCATCCAGGAAGTGAAAAGATTTATCCAGGAAAATGTCTGATTGGACCAGAGGACAGAAACGGGTCGACAAAATCCAAATCTGCTGGGTTTATTCAGGAAAACATATTTTAATAATTCAAACATGAAACTGGATTTAATAGAATAATTAATAACTGGGATCAATAAATGAGATCAGCAGCTTCAGCATCATGTTGATCAGTTTCCATGAGCCGAACCGATTCATCGGCTTGATGGGATAATCGTTCATTTAGTAACAAAACATTGTTTACTTTTACCCAGAATTCCTCTGGGCTTCAAAACGCTGCAGAATCAGCAGATCAACCATCAGTTTTTACAGTGCAGAGGATCACAGTGATAACGCAGCATCACACAGACAGCCCACATGCAGCCGCTGTGTGTGTGTGTGTGTGTGTGTGTGTGTGTGTGTGTGTGTGTGTGTGTGTGTGTGTGTGTGTGTGTGTGTGTGTGTGAGCGCCTTCTCCTGCAGTGTGTGTAGATGTAGTCGGACAGCTGCCTTCTCCTGCCGGCTACACTGGCTGATGACACGCACACACACACACACACACACACACACACACACACACACACACACACACACACACACACACACACACACACACACAGCGGCTGCATGTGGGCTGTTCATCTACAGGAGGGAAGTCGAGGCAGAAACCAGTGAACCAGTCAGGATCCTCCGTTCATTAACCCTCATTAAGCAGCAAGGGAGTGTGTGTGTGTGTGTGTGTGTGTGTGTGTGTGTGTGTGTGTGTGTGTGTGTGTGTGTGTGTGTGTGTGTGTGTGTGTGTGTGTGTGTGTGTGTGTGTGTGTGAGTTAATTTATCATAAAACCTGTAAATATTTCATTAATCTTTAAAAACTTGAACTTTTGTATGAAAGTGAAACATTAATCATCAGTGATTCTCTTACTGAATGTTTAATTAAAGCTTCTGGTAAAATCAGAGAGAAAACAACAAACATTTTGTGTAAATTCAGGAATAAAGTTTCTCACTAAACAAAAACGTTTCTGGACGAAACAGGAAATCGTTTTTAAAATTACAACATTTCCTGATTCAGTTTTTATGATCTAACTTTCTGAGTTTTATATTATGATGAAACTTTCTGTCCAATAATCTGCAAACATGAGAAATGATGGAAGTTGATCTCTGCGCCTCACCAGGGCCACCAGTCTGTTCCTGTTCCTGTTTCAGTTCCTGTTTCAGTTCCTGTTTCTGTTCCTGTTTCTGTTCCTGTTTCTGTTTCTGTTTCTGTTTCTGTTCCTGTTCCTGTTTCTGTTTCTGTTTCTGTTCCTGTTCCTGTTTCTGTTTCTGTTCCTGTTCCTGTTGCTGTTCCTGTTTCTGTTTCTGTTTCTGTTCTGTTGCTGTTCCTGTTGCTGTTTCTGTTCCTGTTCCTGTTGCTGTTCCTGTTTCTGTTCCTGTTCCTGTTCCTGTTTCTGTTGCTGTTCCTCAGATTTTAATCTGCAGGTCTGGAGCCTCGTTGGGTTTTAAACTGAATCATTTGCAGGTTTTAATCTTTGGGAGAAAACTGACAACCAGCCTGATTGAGTCTCATTTCCCCTCAGGATGGATCCCATCGTAACCAATCAGTGAACAGAAGAGGAGTTGCTAACGGTGACGCTTTCAGTCTGAATGAAACAAACCTTCATCAGGTTTCAGCAACATGAGTCGAATCCAGTAAATTCACTTTTTATCTCATTAATATTTCCATCTGGAGCCTTCAGGGTTTTTCTGATCTGGTTCTGGTTTAATGCAGACGGACATCCAGCAGAAACAGCCTGGAGGTTCTGAAGCCACTGAGAGCGAAACGCAAAGGCCGAGAGGAAGAGGAAGAGGACGAGGAAGAGGAAGAGGAGGAGGAGGAGGAAGAGCGACCGGCCGGCTCTGCTCATCCAATCCTGTAATACAGATTATAATTTAATCTCCTTAATTTGTGTCTTTGTAGCTGATGAAACATTTAGCATCTTATAAAAACAAAACATGAAAACTGATTTATTAGTTTTCATTTTTGTTGGATTTTGTCATTTTTAAACAAAATTAACATGAAAACATTAAATGGAAACAAAACAAAATAATATCAAATATTGTCCCAAATTTGAGTTTTTCAGCTGCTAACTGCTAAATACGTCCTGAAAAGAAGCAAAAGATTGTTTCACATTTTTTACACAAATGTTAAAGAATAAGATTCATAAAACGAGTTGAGATGAACAATTATAGACAACTTGAAGATCATTTCACATCGTTCTGTTGGAGTTTGTCCAAACAGCCTTTACATTATTATTGTTTCTAATAAATGATGTTTAAGTTATTATTACTGATGCCTTCAGGGCCTGAAATAGAAATAGGAAACATGATGAACCATGGAAACGCTGAAATGCTGCAGAAGGAGGCAGATGTGCAGCTCTGACCGGTCAGCGCCGCGTCTTTATGTAACCGCAGTCTGAGCTCATTAGACACAAACAGAACCAAATGATGACTAAATGCAGGACAGACGGAGCAGAGTCCAGTCTGGGTCAGGAACCAGGTCACAAAGTTTGTTTCTCTGTCAGAGTAGCTAAAGTTCACTGAGCGGCAGCCTGGTTTCACCCACAGTTCACCCACAGTTCACCCACAGTTCACCCACAGTTCACCCACAGTTCACACTTCAGGCATTTCATGGATCTGAGTTACAGGTTGCTTTGGTTTCAGTGCACAACTCTGACCAGGATGAAGACACCTGAAGACACCTGAAGAACCAATGAAGACACCTGAAGACACCTGAAGAACCAATGAAGACGCCTGAAGACGCCTGAAGAACCAATGAAGACGCCTGAAGACACATGAAGACACATGAAGACACATGAAGACACATGAAGACACGTCGCTCTGCTTTGTTTTCCTCCAACATTCATGTGACAGACACTGTGGCGATGATCTGAGTTGGACCTGATGCTCAAAACCTGCAGCAGGAACACGAAGGTTTAGCCAGCATGGCTCGTCAAAATAAAAGCTGCAACACAAAAGACCTACAATAATACAGCACATATTGGTGGGACATTTAGTATTTATATTATGTTGGAATTCTAATACATTTTCAATAATACTTTAATGATTTAACATTTTTTCCTGCGTTGCTAAGTCTCTCTCTAGACAGGTACCCGGTCCGGTTCTGACCCAGCTGGCTGTTCCTCACTATGTGGGCGGGGATGAGGGAATGTAGGCGGAGCAACAGGCCAACTGGCTCTAGCTATGGTGTTGGAGTTAGCTAATTGGATAAATTAGCTTAATTAGCTAGTCATGTTGGCTCTAGCTAATGGTGTTAGCTTCTGCCGCTGGTATTAGCTCCATTAGCAGGAGCGAACAGTGTTAGCTCCACAGTGTTAGCTCCTGCTAATGGAGATAAATAACTGCTAACATTGTAAACAGTAGATCACAAACTGATCATGTTTGTTCATCTCCACAGATATTTGCTACTTCCTGAAAACTTTGAGGCAGTTTGTTTCAATCAAGATGTTTTCTAGGTGTTGTGTTACTCTTGTGTTAGCTTATCGTTAGCCTTGAAGACAGTGGAGGCACCAAAGGATGGATGGATGGTGGTTTTATGATGGTTGGATGGTGGTTTTATGATGGTTGGATGGATGTTGGATGGTGGTTTTATGGTGGTTGGATGGTGGTTTTATGGTGGTTGGATGGTGGTTGGATGATGGTTGGATGGTTGTTGGATGATGGTTGGATGGTGGTTTTATGGATGGTTGGATGGTGGTTGGATGGTGGTTGGATGGTGGTTGGATGGTGGTTGGATGGATGTTGGATGGATGTTGTCCCCCCCTCTGGTTTTGCCAGATGCTGGTAGATTTTTCTTCTCTGCTTTCATCTCATCGTTTCCACTGTATCCAGAAATAAACTTTTATTTATCTGAGACTCGGCTCAGTCCCAAACAACCCAAAGGCCTTCTGGGAAACGTAGTTTACCTGGAACAGGACGGGACGCGGCGAGGTGGCCGAGTTTGTTTCCAGGGAGGAAAGACTCTGTGAGTCTGACCAGAAGAAAAACCGTCGTGAGAAAGAGTCAGATTCTCACTTTATTGACATTTAAAGCAGGTACATCACACACACACACACACACACACACACACACACACACACACACACACACACACACACACACACACACACACACACACACACACACACACACACACACACACACACACACACTCTCATGCTCACTGAGTACTTGACGGTTTATGGTGAGTCAGCGTATCTGTGGGAGGAGCATCTGACTCACCCTTAAACAACTCCAGAGCCAATAATACATTCCTCCATCATCCATCCTTCATCCATCCTTCATCCCCTTCATCCATCCTTCATTCGTCTCTCCACCTTCACCATGGATGTTGAAACGTTTCTTCTCCACATGTGAGGCTGGATTTACTCAGGAAGGTGATCAGCTGATCGGTGGAACCTGAAGCAGATCAGACCTGCAGCTGCTGCTCCTCTTTCTGCTCCTTCATCTGGTTCTGGTTTCTCCTCTGCGTCTCCACGGCAACGCCAAACCAAAACTACAAACAAAGACGCAGCTGAAAAGTTTAGTGTGTGTGTTTGTGTGTGTTTATGTAACCTGCAGAAATGGTTGGAGTCCAACAACATCAGCAGAGAGGGAGGGAAAACGGACCAATCAGAGCGTCCGCTGAGGAGCGAGGCTCCGCCCACTGATCACATAAAACCTTCAAACTTTTATTAACTGCAAAGTGGAAAAAGCCTCAACAGTTTGTTGTTTCTTTATTTCTGGTTTTGCCTGAGAAAAGGTTCAAAGTTTCTCTGAAATAATCCTGGAAAACCTGGAAAATAAAAACAAAACTTAAAGATGGAGATAAAAATATGTTTTCAGATGTTTCTGTAAACGTTTATAAAATGTAAAATTATTTTTATAAAATAACAGATGTAAGTTCAAGACAGAATGAAAACTTTTAGTTTCTAAAGTCAAAAACTGGCAGCAAGAATTCAGGATATTTAGTCATGAGAGGAAAAATGGAAATGATGCTTTTGATTCATTATTAATGTCACAGTTTCAAACTAAATATTTAGTTGTCAAAGTGAGACTTAATGAGCTAAATATTTAGCTTGGAGGTAAAAGCTGATAGTGCTAAGTTAGTGTCTAAGTATTTAGTAACAAAATGTTATAGTACTATACTAAATATACAGATATTTAATTTGACAATTAAATATTTTTTTTCACAAATGAAATTGTTTGCTATTGATTTAGTTCGGAATTAACCCTAACCTTAGCTTGCAAACAAAAATTTTAATTTGCTAACTAATTAGTTTATGAACTAAATACTAAAACACTAAACAGTTAGCAGGCAAATATTCTGCTAACTAGTTAAATATTTAGCTTTCTAGTTAACGATTTATTCCAGACAGTAAAATTTTACTCATTAAATAATCAGCATCAAGCTAAATAACTAGCATCAAGCTAAATAATTAGCATCAAGCTACATAATTAGCTTGCTAACTATCTAATTTGGAACTGTGACATTTATAATGAATGAATGTGACTTTAAGAAATAAAGATTTTCTTCTTTAATGACTAAACAACAGATTATTGCTGTTAATGTGTCGCTTTACAGTTTAACAAACCGGATTGTGATACATTTAATCTGGGATTATCAGGCAGCAGGCCTGGTTTTTAAAGGTTTTAAAGGTTTTAAAGGTTTTAAAGGTTTTTGAAGGTTTTTAAAGGTTTTGAAGGTTTTTAAATATTTTTTAAAGGGTTTAGGTTTTTAAAATAGTTTTGAAGGTTGGGTTTTTAAAGATTTTTTAAATTTTGAAGGTTTTTGAAGGTTTTTAAAGGTTTTTAAAGGTTTTTAAAGGTTTTAAAGGTTTTTGAAGGTTTTAGGATTATTTTTGCTGGTCTCCTTTATTTGCGAGGATCGTTGGTTGTGAAGAAGGAAAATAATCTTTTTTAAAACATAATCTGGTGCTGAATGAGTTCCTACATTGGATGTGATGAGTGAACGTCTCCTCGTTCTCTCCAGCTGAGCGAGGGGGCGGAGCCTCGGGTGAGGCTCATGAATATTTAATGAGTTGATTTTCCTCCAGGTTTGAGCAGGAAGCTGAAACTAATCTGATTTATCTGAGGCTCTGCTTGTTCCTCTGCAGATATTTAATCCATCCTGACACATTCAACCTAAATATTTGTCTACGGTTCAGTTTCAGGAAACCCGACCGACCGCCATGTTGGTTCTGGACCCACAGAGGAGAAAACGTTCAGTTCATCTTTGCTGCTTCCAACTTTAATTTATTACTTTAATTAAACCTTAAAGAACAACAAATATTTCACTGTTTATAGGAGAATAAAACTTTATCTGAGTCATTAATTCATCCAATAGGAGCTCAGAAGGAAGAGGACAAAACAGTTTTTATTAAACTAAAATGTTAAACTTTCACATTTCTAACTTTAACGAGAAAGTTTCTCATCAAACTGAAACAAGTTTTAAAGTTGGTTTCTTATAAAATGAAATAAAATTTCAAATTTTTGTGAGATTTTCTCTTTTTGCATCTTAAGAAAATTGTCCTGAATTTATGTCCAAGTTTTACAGTTAAATATGGAAACATCTAACTGCCAGAAATCGTTCTCATTAAAACAAGAACGTTTTTCATTTTCGTGTTATTGTTAATAAGACGTTTCTGTTTAAATGACACAAACTTCATAATGTTTTAAAACTTCTTGTTTTAACAGGTTTTATCTCATTAAAACGTTCAAATGTTTCTCATCAAGTTTTAGTTTTAACAAGTTTTCGTCTCGTTAATGTGAACGTTTGTCATTAAAGTTTCATGTTTCATTACAATATAAAACTTTTTGTTTTATTGAAAACTTTCTCCTGTCAACAAGTTTCTGGAAACTTCCTCATTAAATGAGAAAGTTTTGGTTGTAAGTTTTTCTCCTGGTTCTGGTTTTAGTTTCTGTTTGGTTGCAGCTGGACGGGTCCGATGGGACCCGGCAGGTCCACCTGTCCACAGCCTGGAGGCCGTCCACACCGCCGTCTCTTCATGGAACAGACAGAACCCGAACCAGAACCCGAACCAGAACCAGAACCAGAACCTGAACCAGAACCAGAACCAGGACCAGGACCAGAACCAGAACCAGAACCAGAACCAGAACCAGCTGTGGGCCGAACAAAGCCGCTCCTCTGCTGCTCGGGTTGGTTAAAAGTTTCCGGGTCGAGGTGGGATCGTTCTGGTCCTGTGTTTTAAAGCTTTGTGGTTTTCCATCTGCAGTCGTGTGAAACCAGGAGGAAGTAAAAACACATGAAACTACAATGAGCCTTTCTGACTGCGGCTCCATTCGCTTCACCAACAGCTTTATTTTGAACAAACAGCCATCAGAAAACAGAGTAAAACAACATGACTGAGGAGGAGAGGACACGCCAAGCAGTGTGTGTGTGTGTGTGTGTGTGTGTGTGTGTGTGTGTGTGTGTGTGTGTGTGTGTGTGTGTGGAGGTGTGGGTGGAGGGGGTATTAGTCACCAGAAATGGCACAGAGCCGTTCTCTCTCTCAGTAAGTGGGTCACTCCATCTGGAGCAGAATATGGAAAAAACAGCCACATAACATTTTCTACCAAAACGTCTCAGTAGGAAAATAAAGGAGGAAAAAACACCTGACAGGTTGAGAGAAACATCAGGACCAAGTAAAGCCTGAACCGACGGCTGAACGCTCTCACTGCACAGCATCGGCACAACATCTGCAGATGTTCTGCTCATCAACTCAATTATCAAAATGACGAGAAAATATTTTCTCCTCACATGAACTGATTTCAGTCACAAACACCTGGAGAAAAATCTCCTGCGGAGCAAACAAACATGGCCGACGATGAAGACGAAGATCCAGTTTATTAACTAATCTGATTTATCAATAGTATTGATATGTGGATCGATTCATGCTGGGGATCGATCGGCCCGAGGTTTGGTTTCATATCTGTATGTTTAAACTGTGAATATTAATATGAATTAATACTAATTCACATTAGTTAAATGTGAATTAGTATTAATTCATATTAGTTCATATAAACTAATTGCCTTGCAGTCAATCAACATGCAGAAGCATCCAGTCCAATTACACTAATTAATATCAATCAGTATTGATTCATATCAATCAGTATTGATTCATATTAATCAGTATTGATTCATATCAATCAGTATTGATTCATATTAATTAGTATTGATTAACATTTAGACGGTTTAGCAGATTCTGGATCATTAAAGTTTTTTTCTGCTGACTGAAGCTGGTTTCCTGGACAACGGGCCGGTTCTGCTCTGTCAGCGGATCGGACCGGCGCCGACCCGCTCGTTGCTCCTTCAGGGCTCAGTTTCCCTCCGACCGCACAGAGGCGGCGTCATCGAAGGATTTCCTTAAACACGGTTATTAAGTTCTGGTTCTGACTCGGTTTGGCTCACAGACACAAACCGTCTGAGATGTTGACCTTTAACCTTTCAAACATTTTCACTGCTCAGGAACCAAACGAAGTCGCCGCCGCAGTTTCGCCGTCTGACGTAGCGCCGCTTCCTCCTTGCAGCCAATCAGCTCTCAGAAGCATCCAGGCAAGTCAGCGGGGCCCAACATGCGGCTCGGGGCCTTTGGTGGTCCGTTTGGTGTCCCACAGATTTGGCAGATTTAGATTCAGTGACAAATTTAACTCTTCATCAATATTTTCTTTTTAATTTCCTTTTAAAACATTCAACAAGTTTTGACTGAAAAACAAAAGAACTTTTATCCTGGTCGTTTCTCAGGAACGTTTTTCCTTTTCGCTGCACTTTTCTCTTCTACATGTTAATAACATTTAAAACATTTCTTACAGTAATACTTATAATTTGCCAGGTTTTGTCTCTGTTTGTGATAAATCCAAAGCTCAGTGATGAAGTTTGGATTTTCCTTCATTTCTTCCGTTTGCAGTAAAACTGAACTAAAAGTTTTGTAATCAGGAAACTTCAGATTTCCCTCATTTCTCAACATGAAACCAAATATTTCACAGTTTTACATCAATTTAAACAAAAATCCAAACATGGACATTTACCACATTACTTAACTCAGTTTATCATCATCAGGCGATAAAGTTTATTTAGAAACAACACAGTCATGACGGGGTTAAACGTTTCATCACAGAAACACTGAGGACAGCAGAAATCAACACGTCCAATAAAAACAGAATAAATACAAACATTAATCTGATCAAGTTCTGTACATCTGTGCAAAAATATCATCCTCAGGAGGTAAAAAGCCTCGTTCAAGTTTAAAAATAAATATTTGCTCAACCCGTTAGCAGGAAGGTTTTTCTCCAATCCTCCATGTTGTTTTATTCCTGAACCTGATTGTTTCTATAATAACTCACAATCTGACAGCATGTGAGTCACAATCAAACAGTCCATGAGAGTAAAGGGTTGATTCGGCTGAAACTTTGTGACTAAACGGCTTCATCAGAAAACTTCATCTTAAACGGAGTTTTATTTACATAAAGTAAAAAAAATCATTTCACCTCATGAAGCCACCAAACACTGAAATGATTCCAGTCAGGAATTTCTGCTTCCTGATTGCTTTTCTTCAGAAGTTGACACGTTGATGCTAACGAGCCGTTGATGCTAACGAGCCGTTGATGCTAACAAGCTGTTGATGCTAACGAGCCGTTGATGCTAACAAGCTGTTGATGCTAACGAGCTGTTGATGCTAACGAGCCGTTGATGCTAACGAGCTGTTGATGCTAACGAGCTGTTGATGCTAACGAGCTGTTGATGCTAACGAGCTGTTGATGCTAACGAGCTGCGCTGCTTCTGTCTGGAAACTTACAACCAAGAATCTGTCAAACATTTTTAATATGTAAATATTAGGGCTGGTGTTTATGGGAAGCAAAAAAGACTCAAACTAAATTTATTGTAGTTAATCATGTGTGAAAAAGCCTGTAGCCACATGCTAGTCACTGTTGCTACATGTTATTTAGCATGTAAGATGCTATTTACGTTGATTCTGTTTTTTTCTCACTACTTAATGTTTGAAAAGTGACTTAAATATTTCTGTCAAATCAGATTCTGCATTGGTTCTTCAATGCTAAGCTAACGGTTGGGTGTTTTGCCCAATTTAGAAAAACTTTGTGCTCTTTGACAGCTAGCTAGCTGCTTCTGTTTACTGCGACCAGAAACTCCATCCAACCTTTTCATGTCATCAGTCATTCAGCTCTTATGTTTTCTCTAAAATCACTTTTTAAATTTCATACAGATTTTTGGTCTTTTTCAGTTTTATAACGTAAACCAATAACAATTCTCCAACTGCTAGCATGCAAATGCTAACGTTTGGAAAACTCATCAGACAAGTTCTTCTTAATTTTAAATACATTTAAAAATAAAAATAATATAAACAGTTGGTTCAAGGAAAAAGTGAAACAAATATACTAGTTAGCTTGTAGCTAACTTCACGTCAGCTGCTGCCTGATAGCTACAGGTTAGCCGCTGTAGTTTCTGTCATGCTAACTTCTGTATCAGCTGCAGTTAGCCGCTGAATTTAGCTTCATGCAGGTTTTTGTATTTAAGCTAAACATGTTTAAAAAGTGGATTTAAAGACATAAATACAGGAATATCTCATTATGATGACATTTACATTTCATTAAAACCAAAATGAACCAGAACTGCATCAGTTCGTCTTTTCAAAAGAGGAAATGTTCTTTAAAATACGGGAGCGAGATTCTGCTCCTGCATTTCTGAATATTACAAATATTGCAGCTAGATAATCAGTTTTTCAGCCACAGAGTCCATATAATTCATGTAAACGATGCTAACGCTAACGCTAACGCTAAGCTGTGAAAAAGTGGAATAAATACAGTTGTAGATTAAAGCTCGGAGGAAAACTATTATTATTTTTGTATTCAAGTAATTGTGCTTTTTTCAGAGCATCATTAAACCTCCCTCCAGGATTTTATGATTGTTTTAGTTATTTTTTGTTTTGCGGTCAATAATCAATTACAGAATTTAGTGACATCATCACAAACTGAACATCAAGTAGAAGTAGGAGCTACTGCCACCTGCAGGTGGGAGGTAGCATCATTTACACACAATGCTTTTGGCTGTTTTTGTAGGAAATTTGCAATAAAGTCATAATTTTGTTGCAGGATCAGTTAAATTTGTGTGAATTTCCATAAAACCACATAAAACTGGAGGAGCGGATTATTTAAATGTCGTAGAAATCTCCATGCAGGATTCAGAAACATTTAGGAAAACTGATTATAGCGACAAAACATAAGCAAATAATTAATTTCAAACAGTCAACAATGAGCTTACAGTTTAGTCTTGTTTCAAACATAACAGAAAAATTCAGCATCGACCCAAAGATCCATAAAAGATCCATTAAACTGAACCTCCAGTTTAAACCCAGTAAAGCCCAGAAATCTTTAAAATAACTGGATTCATTGTATATTAATGAACCTGCAGGATGCCTTCGCTTCCTACAGCTTTTATTTTCCCACTGATTTTGCTCCGAATTCAAAGCATTTCTGTTCAAACTGTTCATCTAGAAAATCACATGGACTCGTTTCCCGTTCAGAGTTCAAATGAGAATAAAAATCTTTCAGCTGCTGCTGTCAGAGCAGCTCAGCCACAAAACATCTGAATAAATTTACATGAATATTTTCATGTTGTCAGATTGAAAAACATGTTTTCCACCAAAACCTTCAATGTTCCATAAAACATCTGATCAAAGTGTTTTATAACGTAAAACATCGTATGAATGTTTGTTTCTGCAAAACTGATCAAACTGCAGATTTAAAACATCATAAAGAGAAAATTTCAGTTCCTGCTGGTTTGATGGAAATTGTTCAATTCAACGTTAAAATAAGGAAGTAAAATATTTTGACAAAGTTTTTTGTTTCCATGTTGGAAAGTTTTTCTCAACCTGCAAAGTTTTTATTTGAATGTTTCTTCAGCTTTAATCCGTTAAATGTTGGAGCCGGAAACGGGTCGGATGAATCCCGGAAACGGCTTTTAAAGATTCCCAAACGGAAGCGTGTCTCCGCCTGGCTCCGCCTCCGCTGCGATCCGATTGGCCGACGGTTCCTCACCTGTCCAGGTGTCGTCGCGCTCAGCAGCTGGAGTCCTCGCTGCCGGCTCCGGACTTGGCGGCTCCGGCCGCCACGGCGATCTGGCAGCCGTTGGTGACGTGGCTCATGACCTTGTGCTTGAGCTGCGCCACCTGCTGGCGCAGCATGGCGGCGGTGGAGGCCAGGTCCGAGTTCTGGTTCTTCAGGACCTTCACCTTCTCCTCCAGGCGGGAGATGCGCTCCAGCTTCCGCTTGCGGCACTTGGACGCGGCGATGCGGTTGCGCAGCTTCTTGCGCTCGGCTTTGATTCGCTCCTGCGTCTCCAGGTCGATGGGGGACAGAGACGGCGGGGACGCGGGGTCGCCGGGCGGGTGGGGGACCTCGGGGACGGTCTGAGGGGCGTCCGGGCCGCGGGTCTGCGGCCCGCCGCCGTACGCCATCTGCCCCCCGGCATAGGGCATCTGCCCCGGGGTGTAGCTGCCCAGGTTGGTGTAGACGGGCATGTCGCCGCCGGACATCAGGTTCCTCTGGTAGGACGCCGGCGGAGACGCGTGTCCGCCGCCCACCAGCTGGTTCTGCTTGTGCAGGTCGGCCAGCGCCTTGACGAAGCCGTCGGCGAAGCCTTCCTGCTCGTTGGTGGCCTGGCTGCGGTACAGGAAGGGGTTGGCGGCGCCGGGGGCGGGGCTTGTGGACACCAGGCCCTGATTGGACTGGATGATCAGGTGCTCCAGGTCCGGGGACGCCAGCTTCAGCAGGTTCATGTCCGCCGCCGCGGACGAAGAGCCGGACGCCATCAGGGCGCTGCTGCCCGGAAGGCCCAGGTTGCCGTGGTTACCGCTCCTTCCTGCCGCGGCGTTGGCTCCGCCCAGGAAGTGGTGGCCGCCGCCCATGGACGCCGCCTTCTTGCTCATCAGCATCTTCCCGCCCGGGTAGCGCTCGTACTCGGCCACCTGGCCGAAGCCGGGCGCGGCCGGCGCGTCGTCGTGGTAGAACGGAGTCTCCATGGCAACCGTCACGGACAGGCAGAGGTCAGAGGGGAGAGCCGCATAATCCGATTATCCTGAACGTCTCAGCAGATCCACTGACGCCTGAGCTGCAGAGGAAACAGAACCAACATAACCATCAGAACCATCAGAACCATCAGAACCAACAGAACCAACATCAATAGAACCAACATCAACAGAACCATCAGAACCAACAGAACCAGAACCATCAGAACCGTCACCAAAAGACCCAACAGAACCATCATGTATGCATTTATACTCAGCCTTTACTCTGATGCCCCCAAATAAAATCTAGTGCAAAAAATTAAACGTTTAGCTTGGAGGTAGCTGATCTGTATAAAACCTAGTCAAAGTCTGGACCTGAATCTGAAGAAAGTTTTTCAAGCTGATGTTCTGCCTCAAACCTGCCTGAGATGGAAATGTTTTAAAGAGTCAGCAGTTTGGCGCTGACTAAATATAAATGCACTCCACACTTTTCAGAATTTATGTTCCTTTGATTCCTGATCATTTTCTGCCACATAAAATAAAACAAAGTGAAGTTAGAAAAAGGATAAAAAGTCAAAAGGTTTCAGTTAAATTTCCAACGAATCATTTTGATAATAAAGACATTAAACAGTTTTTACCGCGATTTAAAGGCCATCATCACTGATCGGCGCCCTCTGGCGGACAGATGAGGCAACAGCAGCTGAACGCTGCCGGTCCGAACCGAACTCTTTCTAAACGACGTTTCTGTTCATTTACTTTCTATTTCACATAAAGAGTTTTAGTTTGATAATCAGACTTAATGCAGAAAACATGATGAATCAACGAGTCACTGAAACGACATTTAAAACCGTTTCTGCATTAAATACAAGAGAAAAACGAAATGAATCTGAATTAAACTGTTAAATGTTTCAGTTTCTGCTTAAAACATGAAATAAAAGCAGCAAACAAAAAACCTGGATCCGAATCAACCCGCATTAAAAACCGACTCAAGTTGCAGTGAAGTTCAGAGGAACCGACACATCATCCGGACTCACCTGCAGAACCTCCGAACCGGTACAGAACCTCCGAACCGGTGCAGAACCTCCGAACCGGTACAGAACCTCCGAACCGGTACAGAACCTCCGAACCGGTACCGGAGCGGAAAAACCCGGAGAGACGAGAGAGACGAGAGGAGAGGAGGAATAATGTTTGATAATCTGAAAAAGAGAGAGAGAGAGAGAGAGAGAGAGAGGGGTGAGTCAGAGTCAGACTGAACACACACACACACACACACACACACACATACACACAGTGACTCACCATGATGTTTTCTCCTCATTTACACATTTATAGTGAAGTTCAGGTTAAATGTCAGATTTTCTCTCTCAGCCTGAAAATGAACTAAAATATCATGAGAATCATTTTAATGGTCCGGCTGGTTCATTAAAACCCAGAAGTTCTGCTTTGGTTCTGCTGCAGGAGCTGCAGACGGAGCGTTCACGCAATGCTGCGGAAAGTTGAGTGGAGGGAAAAAGTGTGGTGGAAGAAGAGATGACTTCAGCTGGAGTCACAGCTTTAAGAGACATGAAAACACAGATGAAGCTACAACCGAACCAGAACCTTCTGGACCAGAACCAGACTGCTGCTCAGTCCAAACGTCTCCATATCAAATGGATATTTTAGGTTTTATTCATGAATTGAGGTCTGAGAGTCTGGAGGAAGAGCAGAGAATCACCTGCTGGTTCTGATCCACCTGAACATTTTATCATGGTCCAAACCTTCTGACCAGCCTGCTCCCCTCCTGGCCTGTGGGGGCGCTGCACCAACAACCACTGCAGGAAACGACACTAAAACCTCTGAAGACGCTGAGAGCAACTTCCTGTTTCACCAGATGAAACAAGATGGAGGCGTCAGAGTTTAGAGCTGGAGGATTTCTCTTTAGTCTTTGGCTGAAGACAAGGAGCCATTTCTGCTGCTAGCGCTAGGCTAGCATGTTAGCTTTGGCTGGATTTACCCAGAATGCCCGGCGATGGCAATATGTCGTCCATATTGGAACCAGAGTTCTCTTCAGACGAACTGTAAACAGGTCAGAGGTCATACCAGAACCGGACTTCCTCGAGAAACGGACTGGAGTTCCTCCACAGATCCTCTGAACCGGGTCAAACCGGACAGAACCGGGTCAAACCGGACAGAACCGGGTCAAACCGGACAGAACCGGGTCTGGACCAGAATCTGATCCTGTTTGTCACTAAATGATGAGCTTCAGAGAATGAAGTCTGAAAACAGACGGTTGTGTTTGTTTGGTTCTCACAGCCTGAGTAATTACTGTAACTATAGGTGGAGCAGCAGAACACACACACACACACACACACACACACATAGACACACACACACACACACACACACACACACACACACACACACACACACACACACACACACACACACACACACACACACACACACACACATGCACACACACAAACACACACACCCACAGACACACACCCACAGACACACACCCACACACCGCCAGTCTAAGGACAGATGACTGATGAAAGCCAACAAAACTGTTTTGGTATTTTACAATGTTTTTATAAACACACTGAAAGCGATTCATACAGTTAACATCAGGTCTGGACTTTGACTAGGCCAGCTCTACCAAATAAACCTGCTTCTAATTAAGCAGGATACTGAAGAGTCAGGAGTTGATGACTCCTGAACAGTGTTAGCTTCAGGATGCTACAGAAACGTCACGTTTTTACTCAATAATTTATGATATTAATTTAGCATAAATGCTGAACATCATCATTTATGACGATTTTAGTTTTAAAGAACTAAAATCATCGTCTGATTTTAGTCCTTTAGGTCTTTTTTTCCTGAAGTTTCTCCCGCAGCAGCAGGACGGATGACTCACAGCCACTTTACGATGCTAGCTATGCTAGCTATGCTAGCTATGTTAGCTTAGTAATACATGCGAGTTAATCAGATAAAAAAGTTTCCTTTAGTTATTTTATAGCATATTTACTAATAGTTTAAAAAACAGATTTGATTTTAGAATAAAAATGATCATTTCTTACTGCAGGTTTTCCTCCAGGATTGTTCTGGATTTAGGCTCCTCCAGCTTCCCCATCCCTCAGCATGATGCTGCCACCACCATGCTGGGAATGCTCTACTTTGCATTTAAGCAAAATTTTTCTACTTTCTTTCATCAAACTGATTTCTGCAGACTTTCCTCCACCTGAGCTGCAGCTCTCTGCAGCTCCTCCAGACTCCAAATGAGCTCATTTTTTGCTTTCAGTTTATTTCAGTTTCAACTTTAATTGCAGGAAATCAGAATCCATCCATCTTCCGTCCCCCCTTCTCCCTATCGGGGTCGGGAGGAGCTGCTGCATCTCCAGCTGCGTTCTGGGCGAGAGGCGGGGTCACCTGGACAGGTCACCTGGACAGGTCACCAGTCTGTCACAGGGCAACACAGAGACAAACAGGACAAACAACCAGACACACATACACACACACACACACACACACACACACACACACACACACACACCTAAGGAGAATCTGGGAAAGCCCAATCAACCTGACAGTCATGTTTTTTGGACTGTGGGAGGAAGCCGGAGAACCCGGAGAGAACCCATGCATGCACAGGGAGAACATGCAAACTCCGTGCAGAAAGACCCCGGGCCGGGAATCGAACCCAGGACCTTCTTGCTGCAAGGCAGCAGCGCTACCCACTGCACCACTGTGCAGCCCTGGAAATCAGAATTTCAGGTCAAATTATTCTGATTTATTCGAGCCGTTTCCAGGAGTGAAGATGCTTCAGGTTCTGACCGTTTGCTTTTCCTCAAACATCTGGGAGTCATTAGCGGCGCTGACATCACTGCAGCCAGCAGGCGGTGCCGTCGAGCAGCTCGGGAACCAGGAGAGTTCAGGCTTCGCTTCGGCAACGACGTCAAAGAGCAAACATCCAAACACACAGAGGGTTCCATCTGGCGGACGAGCAGAACGCTGGAGAACGCTGCAGAACGCTGGAGAACGCTGGAGAACGCTGCAGAACGCTGGAGAACGCTGGAGAACGCTGGAGAACGCTGGAGAACGCTGGAGAACGCTGCAGAACGCTGCAGAACGCTGGAGAACGCTGCAGAACGCTGGAGAACGCTGCAGAACGCTGGAGAACGCTGGAGAACGCTGCAGGGGATCCAGGAAACCGAAAGCTCCTCAGATGAAGGAGGATGAAGAGGATGATAAAGATGAGGATGATGATGAAGATGATGATGAAGAGCTTCCTCAGCCTGTTGGGATCCAGTGCGTCAGTCGAGTCGAGTTCTGCTATTTTCTCCCCAAATCTACAAACATTTCATTAAAACCCAGAAAGTTCTGAACATGTTTCTTTTTTCTGCTTCTAAATAATTTAATTTAAAATAATTGATTTATTCCAAAAATGAAGCCAAATAAAATAAAATATCAGTTTCCTCTCAGAGCTGTTGAGATCTCCAGTAGCAGTCAGTCTTGCAACGAATCTGAAGAGGCCTCTGACTGAAGACTAACGCTGACATGCTAGCAGCTTAGCATCCAGCCATCAGCTGCTAATCCAGCTCCTTTGCTTTTGCTGCTCCTGTTTACATCCTGTTTGTTCAGAGATGCTGGAGTTGGGGATACGATGGCGAAGACTTCCTCCTGCTCCATGACCCTTCTGCTCTGGGATTTGGGGTCAAAGGTCAAGTATTAATTTAGATTTTTAGATGCTAACTAGCCGCTCCTAGTTGTAAAAAATAAAATACCTCGTTGCCACGGTTACGCATCATAAAAACTGAAGTAAAAAAAAAAAAAATAGAAAACCTTTTTTCATGGGGTCAGAACCAGAACCAGAACCTTTTTAATGAAAACCAGAAGATGTTAAAACAGATTCAGATCAAAATGACTGAACTTTTTATCTCTTTATGTTGTTTTTCCTACATTTTATCAAAGTTCAAAATATTATAAATCAACTTTACACAAATTTTTTGATTGTAATTCAAACAATCAATCAGTGTTGTTGAGCACAACCCAACGTCACAGGTTCGATTCCCGGCCTGGCGACCTTTGCCCTTTGACCTTCCTTCATTACCCACATTCCTGTCAATTAAGTATCAAATAAATAAAGGCCACTTAAAAAAACTCAGATTAATGTGAAATAGGAGCTGAATGTATTTTTACTTTAGTTGGGTAAAAATTAGTCAATATTTTGCTTCTCACTCCAGAAACAAGAAACAAATATGATTTAGTTCTGATTTATGATCATTTTTGACTTTATTCAGGTTTACAGATCCAGTCGGAAACACAAATAATTTATTTCTGAAAAATACAAACACAAAAAACTGTTAAATTCAATCATTTTATAATCCGTTTGTTTAATACATTTTTTAAATTCCATGAAAACTTAAAGCTGCTTCAGTGTTTATTAGCCAAAACATAAAAAAAGAGTAAAGAAAATAAACGTTATGTAGCTCTGGTGCCCCCTGCTGTTCGCTCTGCGTCATCACAGCTGCTCAGTAAAAACCAGCAGGGTTTATTTACAGCAAAAATAATTTACAAGGATTTAATATCTACAAACATTTCAACTCTGACGGTTGTTGAATTTAAGCTGCTTTCAAAAGCAGCAGAAAAACGAGTCCATGTCCTAGTCCAAGTCCTCCAGCTGCCAGACATTTAAAACAGCAGGACGAGTCTCAGCCTGTGCTGTTTGCTTTAAAAACATTACGATCTATTATTTGTGAACAACAAAAAGAAGAAGGAAAGGTTCAGAAACTCTTCAAGTTCTGACTGGAACCAGAATCAGAACCGGTTAAAATGTTGACTGAACATTTCAGGAAACATTTAAAGGTTTTCATATTCAGGATGTTTTCAAATGTCATTTAGAAATGTAAACGAAGGAAACTAGCTTGGAGGCTACATACAGTGTGGCGTTAGCTGCCCTCATTTTCAGATTTCAGTGATAAATTTTACTGTTTGTTATTTTTTGCTGATTCTCTCAGTTGTTGTTTCTCCCAGTAACGTTTAGTGATTCTGTTGTTCCTCTCTCCTGTCGCCACATGCTTGGACAGTAATGTTGGTGATTGTTGTCATCCTGTGACAATCTGAAGGAGTTTTATTTTGAAGTTCTGATGTTTGGATCGGATTGTCCTTACAGATTTGATTCACCTGATTCTGTCGAGTCTCCATCGTGTCTCGCTCAGTCTTGCTGTGCGGCTCATCGGGTCACCATGATGTACTCTGAAACACAGATGAAGGGTTTCTGGGCCGCCTGGTTCTGACCAAACACCTCAGCCATGGCCTGGGGGTGGTAGCTGCTTGGCCGCTCCGCCGGCCGCCCCGCCGGCAGGTTGTACGTCAGGTTGGGGAACACGGTGGAGGCGGCGTGGAGGCGCCAGGCCGGGTTGTTCCAGTAGAGGGGCAGAGCTGGTGAAATCAGAGCCAAGTATTCCTGGTCGGTGTTGTTGTTGTTCAGTGGCTCTGCGGGTTTGAGGATCAGCTCTGGGACGGCCATGTTCTCCTCGCTATGGCAACCCAGGTGTGACTGAAGGTAAGGGTCAACGCTCTTCACCTGGAGACATGGAGACGTCTTCATCATTTCACAGCAAAACGGTCATCTAGATAATTCAATTATTGTTTTATTTATTTTCAATATTTAACATGTAGACAGAAATATTTGGTGAGATTTTTAGTGTAGATTCATTTTGCAAAGTTATTTTAAAAAATGATTAAAGTTTCTTATTTTTCACAGCAATCGTTTCCTGTTTGTGTCTGCAGAGTATGAAAACTTTCAGTCTGAACTCACAGGCGAAGTGAACCAGTCGGCCATGTTGGGCTTCGGGATCTCAGGGTAAAACTTCTCCTTGATGCTGTTGGGTCAGAGAAACAAAGTCAGACACTAAACGCTGGGTTCTGTTTGGTTCTGTCCGGGTCCGGTCTCTCACCAGGCCCAGTGTCTGTAGCACAGGACTGTGATGAGGAAGAGGAGGATGAAAACGGCGCCCAGCGAGATGAAGATGTTGCTCAAATCGTCTGCAGAAGAAAAACATTTCAGAAACCTGCAGGCTGCTTCAGAAAAAACCGTAAAACTGATCTGGATGGATCAGTTTTCACACTGATCCATCCGGATGGATCAGTTTTCACACTGATCCATCCGGATGGATCAGTTTTCACACTGATCCGGATGGATCAGTTTTCACACTGATCCAGTTTTCAGTTTCACAAACATTAAATGTTTCTGTCTGACCTGCCAGCAGCAGCATGAAGCTGCGTCCTCCACACTTTCTGCTTCAATCTTTAATTATTCCCTCTGGTTCCAATATTATGCTTTCACTTTCAGACAGTTGTCTTGATGTGTAACCGTGGCAACAAATAATTGTTTTTTACAGCAGATTAGCATCTGAAAGCTGAAAGGAAATCTGAACTTTGACCCCAAGTCCTTCCTTTTATTGTTTATTTGACACAAACGTTTACAGGAAACATGAATATAAACAATCTGACGCGTCTCAATGTTTATAATTAATTCCCCAGAACAGAAAGTTTATTTAGAAATGACTTCAGTTCTGGTTCTTCAGCCTTGAAGTAAATATTTTAATCTCAGTTTTGTTTTTGAAGCCAAAGTTAAAAATGTTTTACTGCCAGGACTGGTGGTGCATCATGATGGACAATAGAAGATCTTTGGCAAACAAAATGGATGAATTTCAAAAATGAAATTTACAGCTATAATTTCATCTCTTGGCGCCTGGCTGCAGCATCGTATCCCCTACTCCAGCATCTCTCTGTCGGTTTTCTGACTAAACGGAAACCATGGAAACCGTCATGGCCGCTCTTGTTTTGGTCTGCAGTGGGAGGAAGTGGCGTACCCGGGTCGCTCAACTGAACCTGCAAGGTCGTGTTGCCATAAGCTCCGCCCGCGGTCAGCGCCGCCACGGTGAAGGTATAGGAGCCGCTCTGCAGGTTGCTGGCGGTCAGCCTGGAGTCCGCTGGGTTTCCTGAACCAGAACATGAAAAAACTCCAGTTAAAACTCAGATTTATAAATCATGCTTCAGGTTAATGAACTGAAGAGCAGCTCAGAGTGAACCTGACGCCTCACAGGCGAGCGTTACCTGAGGCCACGCTGATGGGTTTACCGCCGTTTTCAGAGCAATACAGTAGGACGTATCCATGGATACAAGCAGGCTGCTCTCTGAGAGGAACCGGATCCCAGTAGATCTCCACATCAGAGCCGTGCCGTGTGTAGGACAGAGACTGGAAAAGCTCCGGTTGGATTTCTGGAACTGAGAGGACAGTAAAGCGTCAGGGAATGACGTCTATGCTAACGCTGCTAACGCTGCTAATGGCTAACGCTGCTAACGGCTAACGGCTAACGCCGCTAGCTGCCGCTAACGCCTCACGTTTCTCTGTGAAGTAGCCGTCCTTCCTCTCCAGCAGCAGCGGAGCGCCGCTGGTGCAGGCGTAGATGGAAACCGAGTATCTGCGCCCAGCTGCGTCGTTCTCTGAGGACGAACCAGAGGACATGTCAACGGGACGGACAGACCAGCTGAGGACTTTACTGGATCATGGACCGGATCATGGACCGGATCATGGACCGGATCATGGACCGGATCATGGACCGGATCATGGACTGGAGCTCACTGGGTTTTATCCTGACTCTGTCCTGACTGGGAGGCAGCTTTACCCAGTCAACAGGATCACCCTCTAATGCTGGAAACCAGTCCACTATGTAGCCACAGATAGCTTCTGGACGGTGGGGCCAGGACAGGTCGAGTCCCCCATCACTCCCAGTGCAGCAGGTCAGGTCCATACTGGTTTCATCTGAAAACAGAGACGCTGAAGGTCAGATGTGGAGAAGAAGAAGTTCTGGTCTGAGCAAAGGAAGGAAGGAAGGAAGGAAGGAAGGAAGGAAGGAAGGAACGGCCCAGAACTTTCTGACCATCAGGAGGATCCGGCTGAAATCTGAAAGGTTTAATCTGGAAACCAACCGGATTAAACCTTCTACCATCCTGACAAACCCAAAAACCACGGTTTGGGTCTCAAGCTGTGATTTTCAGCCTGGACTGAAAGACCAAACCTCAAGCCGTCTCCTCTTCTTCGACTTTTCATATTTCACAGAGATTTGACAAATGTGGAATATTTTATTGTCCTTCCTGTTCCTTTGACTTTCAGAAACTGAAGCTGTTAATGAATCTGACTGACATTGGACTGAAAATCAGGGGAAAAATCACCAAAGTGTGAGAAAAATGAACTTAAAAAGCTTCTCTGAGCCTGGAGAATTGTTGATCTAAGTAACTTTTAAAGCTTACAGAGGATGTCTGAGTCAGAGAACAAACCCAGAACAGAGATTTGAAAAACCCACTTGAATCATGATTATAAAAATAAGTGAGTGTTTCTCTACTGGTCAGATGATCAGCGTGTCTCAGAGCCCGGATCCGTCATCGCTATAAAAACACCGACTCAGCTCCATCGTACCTGGACCGGTGGCAGGGACGGTGACGGTCGACGGGGGGGAGCTGCCATGCTGGTTCTTCGCTGTTACCGTGACGACAGAATCCCCGTTCAAAGGGTACTCATGAACGCTGGCACCGACTTCCTCCTTGTAGAGCAGATCTGAGCCGCTGGTTCCGGTCCAGGTTACTTCATATCCGGTGACGTCTCCGTGGCTCTGATCGGCCAGAAGCTTCTGCAGAAACAGCCGCAGTCAGACTAAAACCAGCAGCTTCCATAAACCCACCGACATGAAAAGGATCCACTGTCGTGCTCTCAGAAACAGGAAGTCGTCTAGCAAAGTTTCCTTTAACAATAAAGTTGCGTAAATTGAAACTGTGAAAAAAATCAAGTTCTTTGATAAAAAGTTGTTGTGTCAGCATGACACATGGTTCTGAGAAAGTGTTTCTCAGAAACACTTTCATGGGTCGCTTGATCAACAGTCAAGATGTTTCTACTGGTGGAAACGCGGAAGAAGACGACAGGAAGTGGTCAGAGAGCGATGCTTTGTTTTCTCAGCATCACAGTTCATTAATAATTGTGTTTAAACGTGTTGAATCCATAGTCCTTCTGCAAAATGTCCGACTACAATTTCCCCAAAACGCCGCAGACGTAGCCGCTCCCAGGTAGGCGGGGCTTGTCGCGCCAACGCCTGAATGAGGTGCAGGCGGCTCTTCCGATCGTTTTGATCTACAAAACGATCAGAAATCATCTATTTCTGATCATCATCTGATAAAAATCATCTATTTTCATCAGATGATGTTGCTGCACATGCCTGCAATAAACAGGAAGTGGAGGTGAACTAGCAAGGACCAAACCTCTCAGGGAACCGAAGAATCTCCCAAACCGAACTGGAAGTTTCTCTGGGCTTCGTGTCTCTGGTAAGGCACTGTGAGCCAAGTCAGGACTACATGTTTCTGAGATGTTCCCATCTCAGAAAAGCTGAAAGAATCATGTCAAGAGAGCATGGGAAGTTTAGTAAAGTTGATTAATTTATTTTGAATGTTGCCATTTCTAATCTTCACATTGATGGAAACAGGGTTAGCGTGAGCGTCTGAAACCGTAACGTTGGAGAACGTGACGGTTAGCAGATCTTCACTCTGCAGAAGCTGGAGTCTCACCTTCCACACTATCACAGTCTGGTTCCCCTTCTTCTGCATCCACACATCCAGAGCATCAGGAACTGCAGAGCCAACAGGTCAGTGACTCACTGTTCACACTCATCGCTGAGTTTCTGTGTTTTCTTCAGAAACTCACCGTCTCCCTCTGTGTGGAAGGAAACGCTGCTCCAGTCGCTCCACTTCCAGAAATGTTGAGCTGTTCCACACCGAACCTTCACCTCATATTTCCAGTTTGGTCTCAGATCAGTTAAAACTGCCGCCTTCAGTCCGACTCCATGTCTGACCTGCGATTTGATCTGTGTTGATACAACACAACACAGATTAAACGTAACGTTTTTACTATCTGACGTCTCTCTTTGCTGTAAACGTACGGATCCGTCTGAGACGTCGGTCTGGCAGCTCAGGTTCAGGTTGTGGTACTGCTGCACCGTCCAGCTCCAGCTCAGCCTCACACTCCTGGCTTTCACGTCACCAACGGCGAGATCATGTGGAGCAAACATGCGAACTGAAACACACAGAAACCGTTAGCCGACTGGTTTTAAGGGGCCAGGAAGTTTTAGCTGGTAGCGGCGGCTAACTGCACCTCTTCTGCTCAGATCTGCCGAGTCGTGAAGCTCCACCTTTCCAAGAGCGTTCTGAGCTGTTAGAGTCCAGTTCCTCTCTCCGCCTCCAATCCTTTCCTTTCTAGAGCATCTGAACTCCGAACCGGTGACACATGGCCTGCAAGGTTTAGAATAGAAGGTTTAGGTCTGGACTTTGACTGGGCCGTCACAATCATCCTGCTGCACATTTGCTGCTGTTTTGGGGATCATTTTCATTGTTTCATGTTTTTGTGGCATTATTGCATTTGTAAACTTGCTAACATGCTATTTCACAAGTCTGATTTTATGCTAACATATTAGCATAGTACACAGCTTATGCTAAATTGCTAATTCTTCATCCTCAAATCTGCTAAAATAGCAATTAATTAATGAGACAGACTAACTTTCATAACATTTCAATCTAAAAAGGAGCAGAAATCCAGGCTAACACGTTAGCATGTTATTTAGCCAGTTAGATATTTCAGAGACTGAAAGGTCAATACTGTTTCTAGAGAGAAGAAGCTTTCTCCTTCAAAACTACCATGCGGCCATACTGGTTCAGGGTCACGACCTTTAACCTGCTAACTGATCCTGACTGAGATGTTTTCCTCCTGGAGAATAATCTTTCTGTCCTCAGATGGTTAGCATGTAACCCTTCCCAGATTGATGTGCAGTTGCTGATTAAAGGTCAGCGCTAACGTCTGACCCTCCATTGTTCTGCTGACATCATTTCCTTTTACCTTCCATCCAGATGATAACTTGTCCGATTCATGAATTTCACCATCGTGTCTCTTCCTTCGTTCCAAAAGCATTCCACTGACTCCAGATCCCGAGTTTCACACTCCAGGTCTTTGTCACCAGGCGGGTCTGATTCAGGGAACGCACAGAAACAAATCTGAGCTTTCTCACCAAACAGAGGGAACTCAAGGGAACTCAAGGGAACTCAAGGGAACGCCATGTCTTACGTACAGCCGATGTAAACAATAGCTCCGTACGTTGTTCCTGATTTGGTTTCACAGAGGACTACAGCTTCCTCGGCGGGTTCCAGCCGCACAGTCAGGCTGTATCTCTGCTCGCTGATCTTGGTGGTGTTGCCTGTTTTTCCATCCAGATGCATTTGGCCAAACTGACCGTCTGGGACGATGCAGCAGAAGGTGGCCAAGCTGCCGGCCTCCATCACCGCGTCCTGGGGGAAGACGTTTCTGTTGACGGTGTTTTTGTCTGCAGAAGAGAAGATTGGCATAAAACCACAGGAGGCCCATACGGAGTACCGCAAGGCTCAGCCCTGGGACCCTCCCATCCTGTCCCTACAGGCTCACAGCGGATCAGGTTATGAGTTACCATGACAACCCTATGACGTCACCAGATGACTGAACAACCAGTCAGCGCAGAGTCTGTGTCAGATCTAGATTTACAGATCTAGAGTCAGCACACAGGTTCAGTTCTGCCAGAAACCAGAGGTCAGGCTGACCTCTGACCTCTGGCCTGAACCCCCAGAGCAACATAAAGATGGTTAGAAAGTCGGCCTTCCATCAGCTGAAGAACATTTTCAGGAAACAAAGACCTGCTCCTGTTGCCATGGCAACACCTCCAGACCTCTCAGGTCCTCTGGTTCTGCTCTGCATCCAGAACCAGAACCAAACACAGAAGCAGCTTTCAGCTTCTATGCTCCATAAATCTGGAACAAACTACCAGAAAACTGTAAAACAGCCGAAACCCAGACGGACCCGGCAGGTCGGAGCCGATCCAGAACCTGGAACCTTTGCTTATTTACGCTGATGATGACAACATGGAGAACTTCCTTGTTGCTGAAGGAACAGGAAGTTCTAGTCCATCAACTCTAGTCTGCTACCAGACGTGATTTGACAAGGACTGTTGGGTTCTGAGGTACTGACCCGGCAGAGTCCGTTCCTGGTCCCGCCAGCTGGTCTGGTTGTGGATTTGGGCTCTCAGCCTGACGGTGTGAGCAGCGCAGTCCATCGGCAGCGGAGACGTCCACCTCCAGGAGTGGGTCGACCCGATGAGGCCCGGCGCCACCCAGACTTCATCCTGAAACGTTTGCACAGCGGGTCAGAGGCAGCAGGCCCGGCGGGCTTTCATCAACCCAGTCGGGTCAGACTCACTGAGTGAACTTCCTGGTTCTCAACCAGAACCGTCACGTTGTAGAGAATCGGGTCGTTCAGAGCCGAGCAGGACGCGTCGTCCTGCCACTCGACCAGAACCGTCTGGTCCGATCGGCTGACGGTCAGGTTCTGAGGCCCGCATGGAGAAACACCTGAGGAAGGACAGGAAGCGCTGCAGAGCTCAAGGTTTGGATCTTCACTGAAGAATCAACATTTTTACTGAGCAGCGTTTGGAGCCGGGTCGGTGACCCGCTGGCGGCCCCCCGCGGTGTGGCCCCCCCTCGGTGCGGCCCCCCCGCGGTGCGGCCCCCCGCTGGCGGCCCCCTGCGGTGTGGCCCCCCCCGCGGCGCGGCCCCCCCGCGGTGTGGCCCCCACCGCGGGGGGCCACACCGCGGGGGGGCCACACCGGGTTTTTGGGTTAGAAAATGTTGACAGGAAATTTGAAAATATCACTTGATAATTATGTCTTATTGGAAGATTAATACCTGAACACAAACTATAAAGTCTTAAAAATGCCAACATTTTAAAAAGACTTGAATAAATACACGATGCTCAGCCTGGTGGGAGAACAACTAAAGCCTGGTGGCCCGCCAGGCTCTACTGCACTGGGGGAAACCTGCTGAGTTCAAAACTTTCACTTGGATTTAATCTGGACAACGAGCCACAAATATTCACAAAACCACAAAGAAAAACAACCAGGATGCGAAAAAATGAAATTATGATGAAGCCATAATACAAGAATAAAATCACAAGAACAAAATTATAACAATATGAGAAAAAACGTCACCATGTCATCAGAATAAAGCAATAATCTGAGAAAAACTCCTATGACACTAAAGTTGAAATAATAATAGAAGTCATAATGTTAGTGAGTTCAGTAGTAAATTTATAATTCCAGCACAAATACAACAAATATGTTTTACAGATAAATAAATGTTTAACCTTTTAATAATCAGCAGTAGAAACGATTGAATCCGTCTCTAAATAAACGATGTTCCTGTTCTGACGTCGGTCGATTCCCTTTCAAAGCAGACAAAACATTCAACACGTTCTGCCTTTAATCCAGAGCGACGGGGAAACTCACCGGTTTGGTTCTGTTGACTCAGCTGGATCAGAACCAGCAGCAGAAACCAGAACCGGAGCATTTTAATCCTGATTCTCTCCCAGATGCGTCGATCCGTAACCGGGACGATCCGTAACCGGGACGATCCACAGAGATTCAGCTGTCAGAGGGAAACCTCCAGCTGTGGTTCTGACCCGTTAGCAGGCAGAACCGAGCCACTCAGGCGGATCCAGTCAGTGTTGTGTTCCTCCCAGCAGCCAATCAAACCCTGGAAATTTGTTGCAGTTGTGAAATCCATGAGGAGTTCAGAGCAGGAAATGCAGCCGCTGCATTCCTGTAACAGTTAGTCAGAGCGGCCGGATTGGACCTGCAGAACCGAGCGACTGGAAATGATTCAGACTGAAACTAAAACAACAGCAGCAGCTTTAATGCTCCAGAATCTGAACATCTGATTCCACAGAAAACCAGCAGCGGTTTGGATCAGAACCAGAACCAGTCAGATTCATGATGCAGCAAGTTTCCTACAAGCAGGAAGTTACAAGTTTCCTCCGACTGAAGGATCCAGTTCAGGAAGCTGAGAAGCAGAACCACTCAGGACGTTTCCACGTCCCGACTCAAACAAAACCTGATTTATGCATCAGATCAGCTGCAGGTACCTTCATATCTAATAACCAGGCTGCAAGAGCCGCTGGCTTTTTCAGTTTATGGAAAACATGAATAAACCTGGAGATGAAAATGCTGCAACAAGGAGTCTGAATAATATTATTATTAAATCCTATTATTAAATAAAAACCCTCAAATTCAGCCTCCAGAAGAAACACTTTTTATCTAAACTCGTTTGTACAGAGTGTTTGGTTAATGTCACTAAAACAACTATTATTTACTGATAATCTTCCCCAATTCAACTGCAGTTCACCAACGGGGTTTGATTTAGAGGCATCAGAGTAAAAGGGGTCACTTCCTGCTGGTTTGTCCCATAAAATCCCAGTCAAACAAACTGGATGAAATGTGGAGAAGTTTAAACTTCTGATTGGTTTCCATTTGGAAATGAATCCAGGTTTCCCCGACCGGCTGGCAGCTTTATTCCATCAGCAGAAGAAGAAGTGAGTCATGAACCCGATCGGTTCCTCAGAACCAGAGCAAACGGGTCGGATTACAGCCCAGCCTTCACAGCCTGCTGGGAAAATCCATCATCAGATACATTTATACTGAGACTTGATGGTTTCCTGCTGCATGTTTTCACTTGTTTGATTTAGCAGAATCACTGCTTCACTCAGGAAACATTTTATAAAGTTTCTCCACTCAGAATAACAGAAATGAAATCCTGTCTTTATGAGGAAGTTTCAGTTCTTCTGTTTTTGGGTAAAATAATTACATGTAAGAGTTATCTGATATTTCTAGATCAAGAAGATTTGGTTAAATGTTATTTTTACAGAAAGCACTGCAAACTGAGACGTATAAACATATTTAAATATACATACAGAACCTTCTGGAAGTGTTTTATAAGTTTTATATTGACAGTATTTGGAATGTCAGATCTGACTTAGTTTTTTGTCATTATGTTCATTAAAGTGACATTAATCGTTTTGTTTTGTTTACTGTTAGGTTTCATTTACAAATAATGTATATTTATATATTTCTGATGATGTAATTTAAAATACATTTTATTAGATGATCTGATCAGTGACTCAGTGTTTCAGTAATATTATTACAAAACCCAAATTAATCAGATCAATAATTCACAGCAAAACAATATTTACTGAATTATATTTTGAATTTTTAAACTCGGCAGAACCAGAACCCCCCTGGATCCATCTGGGTCATGGTTCTGATGGGTCTTCACTGCGCCAATAACTCGGGCATCACCACAATATAGATTCAGTTTTAATTTAATCTGGGTTTAAAACTTAGAATAAATCTGAGTTATTAACTGCGGATATGAGGAACAGCAGGGCCAAAGGCCCCTGACCTGCAAAAAGCTTCCAACAGCCCTGATTTGAAACGCATTATTTTAAACTTCAAACAAATAAAAAAGATTGTGCATTCAGTTTGTGTTTATAGGTGTGTGTGTGTGTGTGTGTGTGTGTGTGTGTGTGTGTGTGTGTGTGTGTGTGTGTGTGTGCGTGCGTGCGTGCAGTGGCTTTAGTGTTGAGTCGGCTGAAGAAGTGAAAGACAGGAAATGTATCAGAGTGACGATAATGATGATGATGATGATTTTATAGTTTCGCTCATTAAAGGAAAACAAACCATCAGTAAACGACTCGCTGGTCATATTCAGGCTCGTCGCTGAAAAACAAACTGATATTTTCTGCTTCTCAAAGCGAATCAGGGAGGATTTTACTTCCTGTCTCATAAAGACGCCATCAGATGAAGTTAAATTAATCACTGCAGAAAGGAAAACACTTTTACTCCTGTCAGTCAGACAATTTTTATGTTTCAGTTCATTTTGTACAATTAAAATATTTATTGCATTAAACTTTCTGAACAATGAATGCTAACCAAATTTCAGCTACATAATAAATTATTAGTTAAATTATGATTTAGTGAAGATGCTGTAGCTTTGAGGGTTAATCTGTGTTGGGATGTTGGATTGTATGTGACACTAAATGTCCACCAGATGTCACTGTCGACCCATCCAGCAACATGCAAACAAATCACAATACAGACAACCATAAATTACACTGTGTGGAAACATGGAATGAGCTAAATTAGTCCTTCAATGTTTCAGGCAGAGAAGAGAATAAAATTATCATAAAACTGAACAAAAAGCCAAGTTATAAACTGTTTGAGTCATTTTTTCAGTGTAAATGGTGGGAGCTCTCAGGGCCAAATGTTAGCCATATAGCAGCTTTTAAAAGGTTCACACGAATTACCGAAGCAAAGTGTAAAAACAAGGCAGTGTTTTTTTTTATTTTATATAATATTATTATTAAACAAACTGTATACAAAGACTCGTTGAGGTACAAAGAACACTGCAACATAGGTAGAAAGAGAAACATGGCGGTGTTGTTTACCCTGCTAGCCCATCCTCAATGCGCTGCTGATTCCTGGCGCCATTTTTGTTTCCCAGATGTTGCAGTGAGTCGAGCAGCCAAACAAAACGCCGAGCTCGGTCCGGTTATCAAGCATAAAACGCGACTCTACCAACTTCATCAGGGAAATAATAAACTTATTTCCAGGTAAATCATATTAGTCGCGCTCCTGAGAGCAAACATTCAGGCTGACTGGGCCTCGCTATACTCCGATCCTCCAGCAGGGTGGATTATGGCGCCACACTTCTTCTTCTTGTGTTAGACCAACTCTGTTAGTGCAATGCCGCCACCCACTGGACAAGAAGTTAACACGGAAAAACGGAAAATAACTCAAACATTAATATATTTTTTAAAGTAGATTTATTAATATTAGTTAACTAAATGATCTCTATTTGATTTTTATTTTTCTGAAATAAAATTTGTATCTGTTTTTCTTGCATTACTTTCAAATATTTTAAATTGTTTCAGGAACTTGGGAAACACTGTATAGCTCAGTAAATTGTCAAATGAACGTCTTCATTCAGCTGACAGCAGGAAGAAAACATGGCCGCCGCTATAAACCAGGAAACATTTTATAAAAAAAGAGCAGAAACCTGCATGATTAGCAGCTGATCTAAAATCTGATACAAACTGAGGAACAACAACTGGACCCAGTTTTACTTCAGATCTCTCTTCCAACAAGCTGCTGGTTTCTGGACAGAAACCGGTCCAATCTGTGGCAGAACCTCCCCCCAGGTTCTAAAGGAAACCCAGCAGAGGTCAGAGGTCATGATGTCGAGTTTCCCTTAACACTGCAAGACTGGATCAGAAAACTCAACATTTTTCTATAAATCTTCATATAAATGAAGCCAAACAAAAATAAACAATAATTTGGATTATTTTATAAGAGGAAAAAAAAGTTCCTATTTGTCAAACCAAGATTATATTTAGATAAATAAACATTTATCTCTAGTAAAATAGTTAGCTAACCGATATTTATCTTGCCAAATCAATATTTAGTTTCCAAATATCTAAATATTTAACTACCTGAAGGCTAAGCTATGCTAATATATCTTTAGTTTACAACCTAAATATGCAGTTAAGCCAAGTTAACGCGAGACTTGGCTTACTGACTGCATAGTTCACAAACTAAATATGAAGTTCACACTTCGATAAACATTTAGTTTAAAACTGTGGAATTTATAAGTGAACAAATATTAAGGTGAAAATATCCCTGAAAATGAACCCAGTCATTTCCTCCAATAAGTAAATAACCCAAATCATTGCTGTTACTTTCTGACTGTAACTTTTCACAAACTGTTTATGAACATGTTGGACAAACTGGCTTCAGGTAAACAGACATTCTGACTCTTTAAACTAAATTATTTGAAACAGAAAATATAAAAACAGGTGCAGTGAAATGTTTAAGCACCAACGGCCTTTTTACCTCAAATGATTGATTATTCACTTCATCTGATTGTTTTTGCAGCACTTGAACGATTCCTATCAGACATTTTGAATAATTCAGGAAATAAATCAACTAATTGTTATTTCTGGTGAATTTAAATGTTTCCAGCTGATATTTCATCAGAATCATCTTCATGTGATAATCAGTCAAAGGATCTTAAAGTGCAGAGTGTTGATCAGAGCGGCGCCCCCTGCAGGTTGAGGAAGCCGTCACAGTTTGGACCTGGGGGTCCGGTCCAGCAGAACCTTCATGTCCAGCAGAGCGTCCTCCACGGCCGCCGCCAGGCCGCCGGCGTCCGTCTCCCCGCAGCTGTTGAACGCCGACACGGCGAAGTTGATGTGGTCGTCCATGGGGTTGTAGCAGACGCCGTAACCGTCGGTTACCACCGGCCCGAAGCACATCACGCAGTCCGTCTTAGACGGGACCTGAGAAGGAACCAGAGAGTCCAGAACCAGGGTTTGGTTTGGTTCAACACGTCAAGATCCCGCCCCCAGCTTCCTGCGTTAGCTGCTCGCTAACGGTGATTAGCATTGATGTTAGCTGCTTAGTTATCAACATAAGGTGCTAAAGCTTAAAGGTACACCCGATATAAAATGGATGCAGAGCTTCTACTAATTGCTAACAGGAGGGCAAGAAGAGAAGGTCAGGAAAAACGTTTAATTAAAAAAGATAGAGGGAAGTAGCTCAGTTATGCTAGCTTGACTTTGACAACCTCAACATGTAGATGTGATGTGGAATTCAGCGTTTGAGTTAAAAAATAATAAAGGCATCAAACACCAACTGGCAGATCATCATCAGTAGAGCAGGACTTTAAACCTGAAGGACAGTTTCATTTACAGAAACTTTATGATTCATTTTATTTGTCTCGGTTTTGCTTATTTTGCTTATTTAAAATGTTTTCCAGTTTCAGTGTTAAACGTTAATTCAAATTTAAAGCTTTACATTGCAATATTATCGTTTACTGCAATAACTTCTGGGATAATTTATTGTTAGCATCATTTGTTATAGTGTCGGGCTTCGATCCGGGTCTGGGTTCTGGGCCCGGTCCGGTCCGGGTTCTGGGCCCGGTCCGGTCCGGGTTCTGGGCCCGGTCCGGGTTCTGGGCCCGGTCCGGTCCGGGTTCTGGGCCCGGTCCGGTCCGGTGGTACCTGGCTGGTGGACAGTCGGTAGTGCAGAGCTTTAGCGTAGGCAGGATCTGTGAAGATGTCGGGGACGGGGAGTTTCTCCTCGGCCGCCTGCAGCTTCAGGCCCAGCAGGTGTCTGTCGATGGCCTGCCCGCTGATCGCCTGATCAAAAACACAAACATCTAAACATGGAGGCCCAGCTGAGAGGAACCGGGCCCAGCTCGGTGATAATGGGTCCGGTTCATCAGGAAAGTCAAACTTCTTGTTTTTAAGAATCAAACTAATAATGTGAAAAACTTTAAAGTTTTCTATTTTCTCCCCATTGTTACACTTTTCACATTATTATTGATAATGTGAAAAATAAAGGAAATTATTGGCAAGCCTGATTATTCTCTTTAAAACAGAGTCTTCAGTCAGAGGCTTCTTCAGAGCTGTAGCACAGACTGCTACAGGAGATCCAGCAGCATCTACATTAACTCTCTGAAGAACCTGAATTAATATGAGTCACAGCAGCAGAAAGTTCATCTTTTGGTCGATAAAGATTCTTTGAATTGATTCGTTTAGTGAAATAAATGTCACTAAGTGGCGTCCAGAAGAAACTCGTTTCAGATGGGAAGCTTTAGAAACGCTGTGCCAGTCAGACTCTGAAGTAGATCATATTTCTGTCCTAATGTTAGAACCATAAAGTGATAAAACTGTTGGTTCTTCCTCTCACCATGTTGGTGTACGATCTGTGGGCTGTCACAGCTTTCTCCATCAAATCCACTTTCTCCAGGTTCTGAGCTCAAAAACAACATTGAATCCAATTAAAATCAAGAACTACTCAAATGACAAAGCTTCACATTGGAAACAGCAGAACCGGGTCTGGACCTGCTTGCTGGGATCGTCGAAGGCCTTAACGAAGGAAGCCGAGGCGTTCGAGGCCGATCGGATCGTATCGGTGCGGCCCAGTCGGAACATCCGCAGAGAGGCGCTCTCATACGTAGCGCAGCAGCGCCGGTACTTCCTGTTAAAACAGGAAGCAGAACAAACCTCAGTGCATTCTGGGAAATATGAAACACTATGGAGGGAAAAACTAAACGACCAAGTTCTGAACTGCGAGTGAAAATCAGTTCCAAACGTTTTTCTGCTGTCATTTTAAATAAATTAGTAAAGTTTTCACAATCAGTGTCTTGAAAGCAAAAGATTTTTCCTGCACACATTTTTGACACCAATTTTGTTAGATGTGAAGAAGCTGTGGGAGCAAAATCTCAGTAAACTGACCTTTGAACTCTAAAATGTTTGTAAAAAACTCCTTTAGGATCCAGAACTAACTTATGAGGCGTTCAGGTTCGATTTGGATGGATGTTGGATTAATAAACCATCAGCCTCTTTACTTCCTGCTAAAGTTAGATGTTAAAGTGACCTGCAGTCATCTGGAGGAAAAGTTTCTTTTCATGTGAAACAAAAACATCTTTCATGTTAAATAACCAGGAAGTTTCAGAAGCTCCTTAAATATCCAGGAAAAACCTGAAAACTCTCAGAAAAGTGCATAATTTCCCAGAAAGCATCGTGCCACAGAGTAAAGCTGTGACCTCTGACCTGTAGAAGGCGAGCTGCAGGCCGACCTGGATGAACGCGTCCGGACTCATCCTGTGGGACTTCGGCACGTTTTTCCCAAAGTGTCCGAACACGGAGACCCGCATGTCCAGGTCCTGGGCCAGGCTGTGGAGGGACGGAGGCTCAGAGTACTGGGACCGGATCAGAACCGGGTCAGAACAGAACCAGGCTGCTGCTCTCACCTGTCCATGCTGACCTTGGCCGCCTCGATGTCCCTCTTCACCTCCGCTGAGACGTTGAAGGGAAGTTTACGAGGGACAGGAAGAGACGCTGCAGGGGACGAAGACGTCTCCGGTTTCCTCCTGTCCAAATGACACAAAGCTGAAGATTAACTGCAGATTACTGGATTATCCTCAGATTATGATAGAAAATGATCTGGATTATCATTTTGATTCAAGTTTAAGTTCTGTTTCCATCAGCATTAATGAACTGATCACATATCAATATCTGCATCAGTTCAGATATTGAATAATTCTAGATCAGGTATCAGTGGCAGATCTATTCAGTCTAACTCTATGCTTTATTATTTATTTTACATTCCACCTGGACTGATGCAGATATTAACATCAGATCTGTTTTTGCTATCAGATATCGGTATCGGTACCGGTATTGATACATCTGTGCGGTTCTACTGACGTGAACTCGACCACGTGGTCGATCAGCGCCACGATGGGCGGGCCCTCGGCCGGAGCGTGCTCGTAGTTCGCCCCGCAGGTCCCGTCTTCTCCCACGACGAACTGAGCATCAGAAACACCGTTTTCACACTACAGACCGCTCTGCTTAAACTTCTGACTTTATGCTTCATGCTGTAATTTTTTAACACATTGAAAAACTAAAAGCACAAACAGGTCAGCAGAAATTCAGAGGGAAATGGTCTCAGGTAAAATCCATCATGTTTCAGGTCAGAATCAATGAACCATCATTTTATGTTTCTGAAATTAAAATCAGACTTTTTGCGCTACTTTAGAATGTTGAGATATTTTTGCAGAGAAACTGTTTGCTTGGTGAATCTGCGATCATATATCTGAATTTTATGCTTAAATCCATGTTTTTCACCACTTTTGCTGAAAATTTGAAAAGAAAAGTAATTTATGCAATAGCAAGACAAAATAAGGGATCTGTTGATGTTGTGTGAATTTGTGTGAAAAAACGTTCTGGTCGGCGGGTGTGTGATCCGAAGCCTTGGGGTCGCCTTGGGGTCGCGGGGTCACCTGCAGCGTCTTGTCGAACCAGCGGTTGGCGCTGTAGCCCCGGCTGCCGCCGCCGTGCAGCATCTGGACGGCTGCAGCGCTGCGGCTCTGATCTCCAGATGCTCCAGATGTGGATCCATCCAGGCACAACGTGAAGATGCTCCTCTGGATCGACGTCACAGACGCTTCGTTGGTCGGGTCTGAGCCAGAGAGGAGAGACGCATCAGGAAGACTCCTGGTCTACACCAGTTCACCCAGTTCACCCAGTTCACCAGTAGAAACCAGTCCATCAGTGCTGGTTCTGATGATTCTAACACAACATGTTCTATTAAAACAAACTAACATCTTCCAGGTTTAATTAGCTGATTTCTAAACATCTAAACCTGTAATTCTCTGCAGCATCGCTGCCCTCTGGTGGTGGACGTTGAGCACTACAGCAGATTACAGAAAACCTTTTCTGTCCCTTTCATAAAGGCACAGCTGCAGAGGAGTTTGTCCCTCTCCTCTCTGACTGACCTCTGATCAGGTTGAGGTAGGATTTCCCCCAGGCGTCTCGATGCTGGGTGGTCAGGATACCGACAGGCTCGGCGCCGAGATCCGGTGAAGCTCTGCAGATCTTCTCCAGCTGAACACAGAGCTGGTCTGGGGTCAGCGGCGTCCCATCGCTGTGGTACACGTCCAGCTGGAAGAACTGGGAGGAACAGAGATTTAACACGATCAGAAACAAAGGAGCAGCAGGTCTGGATCCAGATTCTGAACAGAAACTGAAGTTACGATCCAGAGTTATAGATCTAGAGCTGCAGCGACTAGAAACTAGAGATCATGAACTCTGACCTGAACATTCAGAACCACATAAAGACGGTTACAAAGCTGGCCTTCTGTCAGATGAAGATCATTTCCAGGATTAAAGACCTGCTGTTGTTGTCATAGCAACCTTCCAGACTCTCAGGTTTTCCTGCTTTTCACCTCAACAGGTTCACAAACCAAATCCCAATTCAAGCCAGCAGATGGCAGCGTTTCTATCTAAAACTAGAATAATTTGAACTTTATGAATCAAAGTGCATCTCCTCCATCAACCCCAGCAGGTGTCCCAGTGTTCCCAGCAGGTGTCCCAGTGTTCCCAGCAGGTGTCCCAGTGTTCCCAGCAGGTGTCCCAGTGTTCCCAGCAGGTGTCCCAGTGTTCCCAGCAGGTTTCCCAGTGTTCCCAGCAGGTGTCCCAGTGTTCCCAGCAGCGATCCTCACCTGGAAGTTGTGGACCACGGTGATGTGTTTGGGGGGCTGGGAGCTCTTGGCGTGGTTCACCACAGAGTCTCTGCTGACGCCGGGGATCCGGCAGGACGACAGAACCTCGTAGTACTGGTTCATACACAGCGGCTTCCCGCCCAGGAACTCCACTGGGAGAGTCTCACTGGAAAACCAACCAGTTGACAGATCAAACACTGGCAAAACCTTCAAATTCATCTGATGACTTCACCAGAAATCAGACAAAAACGGGTCCAAACTTCTCTTTTCACAAATCAGACTGAATGTTTCCACGGCTGCAGGACTCACTTATCGATCATCGTCTTGAAGTCTAAAACTCCAGCGATCAGTTTGGAAGCAAACCTGGAGAGGGAGAGACAGAGGTCATTCTTGGGGTCGGAGTTCAAGCCTGGAAATAAAAACTACTGATCAGTTTGAGTTTTTCTCCCATCCAGACTCATCAGGACTAGAGGAACATTTTAAACTCTGAGAAGAAAACAGGCAAGACAGACTGAGACAAACCGAACAAACCAACAAACTGGCTAAAACAAACGGAACGAAGATTAACAAACCAAAGGCTGATACTGTTTGTTTGTTTGTTTGTTTGTTTGTTTGTTCACCTGATCTGTCCTTGTTTGTCCCTGAAGTCCATCCTGGGCAGAACCAGGCCTGGACTGGAGTGGACCACCACCGGCAGCCGGTACTCCAGGTAGGCCACCTGGACCCACCACTGGGAGAGCTGCGAGCAGAACCACAGGAAGGTGGAAAAACGTGCAGGAAGCAAAGGAATTCAAGGTCTTTCCAGGATGAAAAAATGTGAAGATTAAGGAAAGAAGTTCATGAGTTTAAATCCAGATAATCTGCTGTTGGCCACGCCCCCAAACCCTGTAAACCCTGAGTGTATTTTCACACTCACACGTGAAAATTGCTGCGACGCACATGCATTTAAACACCTATACATCTTTGAAAAGCATTAGTAGAGCCTCCTGCACAACCAACCAGATTGCAGCAAGAGGTTTCTGGATCATAAGTCAACAACAAAACTCTTGTCTTTTACAGCAGCCATTGTACAGCACATAAAGCCGACCAAAGGTTTTGGGGTTGCTAGGTAACAGGCAGAACTCCACTGTGGTTGCTAGGTAACAGGCAGAACTCCACTGTGGTTGCTAGGTAACAGGCAGAACTCCACTGTGGTTGCTAGGTAACGGTAAAGTGTGACTCAACAATTGGGAGGTTTTTGAAATGGCCCATTCACCAGGCACCAAATAACATGAGCTTCTGGCCAAGAGACGACTGAATATTTTTTTTAAATGCTTTGTTTCTATAAGTAGTAGAGACTCAAATAGAAGAATAAAAACACGCAAAAAGTGAGTTTTGCATTAACTTTAAATCAGATAATCACAAAGATTTGTTGTATTAGGAATGATTTGGACTGAATCATTTAAAAACTGGGCTTGAACTAATTTCTGTGTTTTAAATGTAAAACTTTTTTTCTACTCAGACATGTCAAATGAAATCCACTAAATTAAATATGTGGAAACTGTTACAGTTTGAGTTCAGATCCATAAGGAGAATCTATTGATGCAGCAGTTTCACAGCCGTCTGTCTGAGCTTTGGACGTACCCAGTTCTCTGTGTCCCTCGCCCGCCTCTCCAGGCCTCTCTGCAGCCGCTCCCCAACGCCGCCGGCCTCCTGGAACTGCTGGACCAGCCGCCGGGTCCGGCTCAGCTCCTCCGCCTCCACGATGGGCTCCAGGGCCGAGATGTAGCGCTCGCAGGTCTGCTGCAGCGGGGGCACCGGCAGGCTCGGCAGCCCCCTCTGGTGGCTCAGGTACCTGCCGGCCACCCGGGTGGCAGAGACGGGTTTCACCAGGTGACACGGCCTCACCATGGCAGCCTTCCACTGGAGACAGGGAGACCTGTGACTGTTAAACATGCTAACAGCTCTACTGTTAAACATGCTAACAGCTCTACTGTTAAACATGTTAACAGTTCTACTATTAAACATGCTAACAGTTCTACTGTTAAACATGCTAACAGCTCTACTATTAAACATGTTAACAGCTCTACTGTTAAACATGCTAACAGCTCTACTGTTAAACATGCTAACAGTTCTACTGTTAAACATGCTAACAGTTCTACTGTTAAACATGTTAACAGTTCTACTATTAAACATGCTAACAGTTCTACTGTTAAACATGCTAACAGTTCTACTGTTAAACAAGTTAACAGTTCTACTATTAAACATGCTAACAGTTCTGTTCCTGTTGAACTGATCAGGTGTTGAAATAAACATTCATTCATCAGCTGAGGTGAATGAATGTTTCGTGAATCTGTGTAAGCATTCCCAGAAGGTTCCCTGGTTGTCAGTAGAAGAAAGTTAGCTTTGACAACGTTCACAGAAACATGTAATCCACACAAATTCTCCATTTAAAATCACTTAACACGGTTATTTATAACATAAAAATACCACATGAAAGTGGAAATTAACTTTCAATCAACCTTCCGAAAACATTCACTGAAACATTTCTGATTGTGTAGAAAACATTCAACCTTCAGAGAATGTTCCCTGGATTTTAAACTCCGTTTGAACTTCATATGAGGTTCCCTAAAATTCCCTGTGGGTCAAAGAATCTTTATAACATTTAGAAAACCGAACAAGAATATTTATCTGAAAGTTACAACAAAAGTTCAGGGAACCTTTAGGGAACATTCCTGAAATAGGTACAGCTGAATAAACAACCTCAGGTAATTCAGTGAAGAGTAGACCAGAAAACATTTAAGCTTTGTAGTCGAGAACATGACAAATATTCCCTACTGTAAGGAACTTTAGGGAACTTCATATTCATAAAGTTCCCTAAAGTGTTCCCTGAATGCTAGTACTTCCCAGTGTTTCCATTGTGACCTTCAGAAAGTTTTTAGAAAAGTTTCTGTAAAGGTCACAGATCGACAGCTGCTTCTGCATTAGGGAACATTAACCTGAAAGTTACTGTTATGCAGAGAACAAGAATTTGATTTAGAAAATAAAACTAAACATAAATTGAAGTTTTCAGCAGTTTAAAGCAGCTTAATTGGAATAAAAAACGTCAAAAATAGACCAAAAAGGCTCTAAAATTAGACAAATCTAACAAATTATATCGGTAAATGTTCAATAATAAAATAATAAAAGCGTTTGGACCTTATTGACAGTTAGATAAAACAAGGAGTAGTTCCAGCTGGTTTTATTCCCAACTAACCCAGTTAAAATGACCTTTCACCCAGTTAGCCTGTTAGCCACCCGAGCTAATTATCTCGGTCCCTTTAATGAGAGCTAAGCTAACAGCTAGGAAACTTCAGCGCTGTTTCAGTCAGAAAACACCAAAAACTAAAGTGTCAATAAAGCTGCTCGGATAAACCAGAAGTTCTTAATAAAAGTCAGACGCAGTTTATGTTGGTCAGCTTTAGATATTTCTATAGATTCAGGAGTTTCTCTGCTACATTAGCTGGAGTTGTTCCACTCACCACAGTTCTGCTGCAAAAAGCCAACATTCTGACTCAGAAACGCCCACAAACCGTGATCTGAATCCGGGGAGGATCAGCCGCTCAGCGCGGGGTTTCACAGCTAAAAACCTCAGAAGAAACTCAGATGAACCGAGAAAGAGCTGCAGGGATCCGCTGAGCTGCTGACATGCTGAGGAAAACCTGCTGAGGAAGAGGAGCGGGATGCTGCAGAATTCTGCGGCCTGCAGGCACAAGCAACACAAATAACATTTACATTATTACATTACATACATTACATACATTACATACATTACATACATTACATACACAGCTTTATATGCATAAAGCTGTGCTTACTTCTATTTTATTAGAAAAAAGATTTTATTACCTCCTGACTTCATTTATTTGAAATTTCATAGAAAAAATATTATTTTTGGTTGTTTATTGGTGGACGGTGTGCTTATCACCGTCATTTTAGGACATAAAAAAGTTTATTTTTCCTCAAATTCATATGGAGTCCTCAAGTGTTATTTATTACAATTTAAAGATGTAACTCTTTGCAAATGTCAGTTTTATTACAAGAAATGTTAGTCTAATCTGTTTCACTTGATCTCATTTTTATACGGATTTCTTTATTATCTCATTTATTTTTCTGAATTATTCTTGAATGGTTTATTTGTTTGTTATTGTAAGATGATTTATTTTTACTTTTCATGTAATGTGCTAGAGAAGATCAGTTGTTTACTAAAGATGTTCCACAGTTAAGAAGTTGTGCAGGGGGTTTTAGTAACTCCTCTTAAAGGCGCAGCACAACTTCTTAACTGTGGAACATCTTTAGTAAACAACTGATCTTCTCTAGCACATTACATGAAAAGTAAAAATAAATCATCTTACATTATCATTATTAAAGTCTTCAGTTAAAGCCTGGTTTAATTACAGTAATTTTATGAAGTGAAAAATGCCATAATTATACATTGTTTTGTTTCGTTTGCTCGCTTCTCTAAACCGCCTGTTAACTGAAAGAGCATTACAATCATATTTAGTCCTTAGTAATCTACTCTGGGAGACTTTCAGTATTTTTTCTATGGTAAATATAAGAGAATAAAAATGATTTCGCAGTTTTAACTTTTGAATTTTTGTTGATCTGCGTTTCCAGATGTAGTGGTGCATATCCGCCACTTGGGGACAGTGTTGAACTGCGTCTGATTTAAACCTATGCTTCAAACCTTGTGAAGAGAACGTAGAAGAAGAGTGCGGCTCGCCATGGCGGAAACAGGGCAGCAGTCAGGTAAATATGATGTTTCTGCTGTCTGTCACCAGTTCTGCTGTTAAACTGGGAGCAATGGTTCTCCTCCCAGCAGTTCCGCTGCTTTTCTACATTTTACGGCTGGAAATTCAAACTGGTTTATCTGGACATTAATCTGGCTGCTTGTTTTAACCTGGACTGGTTCAGAAAATGTTTCAGGTTTTAACATTCATAACTTTCACAGCAGTTATCGAATAGCGATGATTATTTCCCTGCTTAATCTCCTTTTATCCACTAAAGCCTGTATAATTTTAATAATTAGATAATTTGAAGCTTCTAGTTGTTGCTGCAGTTTAGTTCGTCTGGAAGGAAAATAATTCAGCTTTAATTAAAACAAAACAAGCATGAAATGACTTGGCAAGGAAATTAAAGATGATATCCTGCCTTATTGTTTATTATTCATGTATTTATTGTTAAATTGATTGATCAGTCTTTCTCTGGATGGAAATGCAAAACAAGGCAGAATTTAACTTTCTAACATAAAACTGATAAACATTATTGATGTTGTTATATAAACTGAACGTCAGAATAATGAGAGGATTTTATTTATTTAAAGTCAGAAGTTTACATACACTGCGATTAAAAATGCATTTTAAACAATAAAACCCAGATGATGTTTGGTTCATGTTGGTCCAGTTTCCTGGAGGTTCCAGGTTCATCTGTTTTAATCAGGTAAAAACATGATGGAGTCGCCACACAGCGACGGGTTCTGTGTCCCAGAGAAGAATCGGTTCTGTGTCCCAGACAAGAACCGGTTCTGTGTCCCAGACAAGAACCGGTTCTGTGTCCCAGAGAAGAACCGGTTCTGTGTCCCAGACAAGAACCGGTTCTGTGTCCCAGAGAAGAACCGGTTCTGGTTTGAAATGTGTGACTGAACCACAGAAGAAAAGCTGAAGACATTCTGAAGCTCCTGGCTGAAACCTGTCCTGCACCAACATGGGCTGAAATGTCGCTCTGAGAGGAAGAAGCCATGAGTCCAAAACCAAATGACAGTTTGGAAAAATGATTTAATGATCTGAACCACATGATAAAAACTAACTGAACCGGATCAGATGATAATAATGTCTACCTGGTTCTTTCCAGCATCTTCTCCTGAAGATGAGGCGCCTGACGCCGCGACGGCCTACATCATCCCCAAGAAGGAAATCAGCATGGTGCAGGACATGGGGAAGTGGAAACGCTCTCAGGTACGAGTCCTTCCTGTTGAAACTCCCAGACAGGAACTAGAGCTGCTGCTGTGAAAGGTTCTGGTTCTGTGTGGTGACCCGTCCAGGCCTACGCTGACTATATTGGCTTCATCCTGACCCTGAACGAAGGAGTGAAAGGGAAGAAGCTGACCTGTGAATACGAAGTCTCTGAGGTGACTTTACTTTTTCTAAGATGTTTTTAATGGAAGTTTTTAAAGATTTTTAAACATGTAGTAGTTTTATACATTAGCAACTCAAACGTTAGCAGTGCTACACTTCCAGAAATATTTTGTGCAGAAATGAGCTAACGGTACTGATGTGATAAGTGGAGCTAATTTTTGGTTTAGCGCTAAACTTTGGAAACATTTCATGCGCTTAGCTTCATGGAGTAAGCTAATCAGCGCATTAGCGCTAATGATATTAGCGCATTAGCATGTTAGCATGGTTTTATTTCTGTAAAAGAGCTAACGTCTCTCCGGGTCCATCTGGACTCTCCAGAACCAGTTGGTTCTCCTATCGGTTCTGTCTCAGAGGACAGGAAGCTGCTGTCTTGTTTTCCTGTTCAAGGTTTCATCAGGACGGGTTATGGGTCAGAACTGAACCGGTTCTGTTGGTTTTCCAGACGGTGGAGAAGCTGCTGGGTCTTCTGGGAACTCTGGACCAGTGGATAAACGAAACTCCTCCGGTCGACCAGCCGTCCCGCTTCGGCAACAAGGCGTACAGAACCTGGTTCTCCAAGCTGGAGCAGGTTGGGTCAGAACCGCCTCTGTCCGGTCCGTGTGGCGCCGGGCTCGGATCACGTTCTGTCTGCGTTTCAGGAAGCCGAGGCCTTGGTGGCCGCCGTGCTGCCTGCAGAGAAAGCCGCCGCCGCTCCGGAGATCGCCGTCTACCTGAAGGAAGCTGTCGGGAATCCGACCCGAATCGACTACGGGACAGGTACCGGTCCGGATCGGAACCTCCGCTCTCCATGCTTCCCTCTCAAACAGCCAGAGATTCTTTCACTGAACTGCAGTTTTAGTTCATTATCTATCTATAAAAAATAGAGATAGATAGATAGATAGATAGATAGATAGATAGATAGATAGATAGATAGATAGATAGATAGATAGATAGATAAGTGCTTCCGTCTGGGAGCACTTCTGGGTCAAAGGTCAAAGTGTTTCCAGGTTGAGGTCAGTTTATTCAAACGTCAGGATGGTTCTGACCCAGTTCTGTTTGTCTGTTCAGGTCATGAAGCGGCTTTCGCTGCGTTTCTCTGCTGCCTCTGTAAGGTCGGTGCTCTGAGGATCTCTGACCAGCTGGCCGTCGTCTTTAAGGTGTTCAACAGGTGAGACGCCCAGGCTGCGGCACCGCAGGATGGGTCAGGAGGGTCAGGAGGGGTCAGGACGGGTCAGGATGGGTCAGGAGGGTCAGACGGGTCAGGATGGGTCAGGATGGGTCAGGGGGTCAGGAGGGTCAGGATGGGTCAGGAGGGTCAGACGGGTCAGGATGGGTCAGGAGGGTCAGACGGGTCAGATGGGTCAGGAGGGTCAGGAGGGCAGGATGGGGGATGGGTCAGGAGGGTCAGTTGTTGACAGTTGTTGAGCCTCCAGGTGTTGCGTGTCTGCAGGTACCTGCAGGTGATGCGGAAGCTGCAGCGGACCTACAGGATGGAGCCGGCCGGCAGCCAGGGCGTCTGGGGACTGGACGACTTCCAGTTCCTGCCCTTCATCTGGGGCAGCTCCCAGTTCATAGGTGAGGCAGGCAGGAAGTGACATCAGCAGAGAAGCCTGATTGGTCAGGTTAATGTGTCTTTACCATAAAAGAAGAAAGGTCAGTTCTACAAACTGAGAAGAAACATAACTTTTATTTTTTGGATTATTTTGGAGTTTGGAGATAAAACCTGATGTAGTAAATGTTTGTGACCAGTAGGGGGCAGCAGTCCCATACGATCCACTAATTTATATTCACCACACAGAAACTAAGTACACCCTCTGAGTACACCCCTGGACCCAGCAGGGGAGCTTCAGTCCAATTCAGTGTTTGGGTCAGATTGAGGTCTGGACTTTGACTAGACCATCGCTGCATCTTCTTCAGTCATTCAGTTGCAGATAATACATAAATCATATTCTGAAATATCAATAAACTTTCAATTCTAACTAACAACTGAAACTGAAAAACATTTTAAAATTCAACAATAAGCAAACAACAAATAAAATTAATTATTAAGAATCTGCAGACAGAATTATGCTTCAGAAAACGTTTAGTTGAAACCAAAGCAGCAGACTGGAGAGTTTTATTGTTGGTAGAAAGAGAAAAAGAATAAATCATACATATGCAAATTATTGATCTCATTTTAATTTATTGCTTCTTTGCGACAGGCCTCGTGCAACTCTATAAATATCTGCAAGAACTTGTGATATTTTCCTTTCTAAACTCTACAAATAGCAGAAAAACAACCAGATTTTTATTTCTTAAAGTTACTTTCTTTGTCTGGTTTTTGTTCCTCGGATTAAAACTCAACATCAATTCAGGCTGAGGTGGGAATTAGCATAATTTAAAATCAATAGTTTTGATCATTTTTACAGAAAAATTGCAAAAAATACAATAATTCTTCAGCATGAAAAATGCAGGGATTTGTTTGTTTATGTGATATTTTGTTCTTGAGTCCTTCTAAAGCAGCCATGTTGGTTCAGTGACCTTTAACCTTTAAAAAGCTGGTTAATATTTGAATGATTTCTTTGATCAAGAAGTTTTTAAATAAATCTTTTCTAAATAAATTATGTAAACTTGTATTTTATTAGTTATTTAAATCCAGAAACATTTTTATTTATGGTAGAAAGAAATAAAATGTTGGCGTAACGTTTAACATCCAAGTATCTGCACAGTCAATGTGATGCTGATCTCCTGTAGCAGTCAGTGTTACAACGACTCTGGAGGGGCCTCTGACTGAAGAAGCCCTGTGAATCCACCTCATTGGCTTTTGGCATGCAGATAAAATCATTTCATAAATCAGAACATCGTTGCTGAACTGACCTGATCCCACAGGGAGTTTTTAATCCGTCGGTGCCTTGTGGCTCCGCGGCGCCACCCGGTGGTGACTAACGCTGCTCTGTCCTCAGATCATCCGACTCTGGAGCCGCGGCATTTCATCGATGAGAGAGTGGTGAACGAGCAGCACCAGGACTACATTTTCCTGGACTGCATCCGGTTCATTAACGAGGTGAGAAAACAACGCCGTCCAGTCCCTCAGAACCGGTCCCTCAGAACCGGTCCCTCAGAACCGGTCCATCAGAACCGGTCCATCAGAACCGGTCCCTCAGAACCGGTCCATCAGAACCGGTCCATCAGAACCGGTCCCTCAGAACCGGTCCATCAGAACCGGTCCATCAGAACCGGTCCCTCAGAACCGGTCCCTCAGAACCGGTCCCTCAGAACCGGTCCAATCCGACACCCACAGCAATTCAGTTTCCAGACCTCCTCTGGTCCAAAACCCAAACTTCTGCTTCTGTTTCAATGAAACTCATTTAAACTCGTTTATATGAATTTACAAATAATCCTCAGTATAAATATTATTGATAACTGATTAAATATCTGAGGAGAATTTCATGTTTTTAGGTTAATATATTTAAAAACTGATCAAATTTCCCAGAACAACCAGGAGTTAAAACAGATTCTCTTTCAGTTCTTAATGTTTCCTTTAAAACCATCATGAAACTGTTGGTTTGTTTTCCTATTTCTGAGAATAAATTACAGATTTTTTGTTTTTTCGTAACTTGCTACTGGTCGTGTCATGGCGCGTGTATTCATAGCAGAACTATGGGGTCCGCTGGGTTTGGTACTGAACGCGCTGCATTGTTTCTAATGTTAAACAGGAACTAAAGACAGATCAGTGCAGCGTTCTGCAGGAAACTTTAAGAAGAGACACCCAGGCTAAAACTATTAGTCAAAATGATTAAGTTATGTCAGTCACAACCTGAAATTAGATTTAGTTTTGGCATTTAATTAAATAAATGCACAGTTTTAGTCACACAGCTTTTAAAATTAGTATTTATTTACATTATAGGCATCATATTAAACGTACCAATCCCTTCAAAATAAGAGCATCACACCTCTAACATGCAGTTAATTGTTAAAACAAAATAAAGAGTCAAATAAAGAAATTAATTGAGGGTTATTTACCATTTTCTTGTATGAAACACAATAAATCGAGATTTCTGTTAATCATTATTAGTTATTTTATGTTGATGCAATAAATCTACCGGTACCATAAAGTTTTAGAAAACATTTTAAACAGAAACAGATTTATAGTTCAGAAAGAATCTGCTGAGTCACCAGTTGCCATGGTGATTCCCACCTGGTTGCCACGGTGATCCCCGCCTTTTCTTGGAGCCAGGAACTGGACTATACGTAATACTAAAGAAACCAGAACCTTCTGGGTCCACAAAGTAAATGTTTCTGTAGCAGAGCTGACCGGTTGAACAGAACCTGCAGGTCCAGTTTGTCCAGAACCAATCAGAGCGGAAATTTACTGGCAGCCAATGAGAGAGCCCGCTGGGCTGTGATTGGTCAGAAACCAGGAAGTCACAGAAACATACGACTGGACGGAGAAACCGGTTAAATCTAGAAGGTTCTGGGTGTTTAACTGGGTCAGAACCATCATCAACTGGAGAATGGATGAAAATCAAAACTACTTCCATAATATGAAGTATTTCTATATTCAGTCATTTCATCTGTTTCCAAACCAAACTTCACATTTTCATGGATTTGTTTCAGTAATTTGGGTCAAAATAAAAGTTTCAATAACATAAAATGTTTTCTTAAATTAATGTTCATCATAATCCAATATTATTCATTTCTAAAATTTAACATAGACATTTTCCCATCATCTACATTAATTCAGTTCATGTTTCATTAAACTAATTATCTTTAAATTTTTGCACTTTATTTTTTTTAAAGTGAACTTTCCACAGATTCAGATGGAAATAAATTCAGCCGCAGCTGAAAGTGGGTTTGTCCAGGAAGAGGAAGACTGTGTGTGTGTGTGTGTGTGTGTGTGTGTGTGTGTGTGTGTGTGTGTGTGTGTGTGTGTGTGTGTGTGTGTGTGTGTGTGTGTGTGTGGGCAGATGGACTGCTTGGTCGTCTGCCAGAGCAGGAACTGAGCGCTTTGTTTTGGGAGTTTTGGAGGAAAAAGGAGGGGAGGGAAGCCGGAGTGGGCGTCAGTGGAGCGGCTACATCCTTTTTCCTTTTCCCAGTCTTCCCAGTGGAACTCCTCCTTCACCTTTTTCCTTCTCCTGCCTGAGCCTGACCTTTCCCCTCGTCTCGCTCATTAAATTATATTTCTGTGGGTTGATTCTTGGAATTAAGGCTGGAGATATTTCAAATTTATTTCCAGCATTGATGGGCAGTTTAACGCCTCTCTTTCTTCTTCTTGTGTTTTTTACTCTCTACAGATGAAATTATTAATTTAAAACCGACCTATGATGCTTCCTCGAACATGTTAGGATACATCTATGGTCTATACAAAACATGTTCATTACATTTTTGTACAAATCATCCTCAGACCATCAGATTTCTGTCTGTTTTGCATGTTTTATGGCCTCTGCCACTTTAAATCCAAATAAGCTGATGCTGGCCACGCCCCCAATCTCAATGTTTACACATGTGCACAATTATACAACCATCCATCTGTGAAAGGCATTAGTAGAGCCTCCAAAGTGGTTCTTGGATGCAAAGAGTTTTCCAGCAGCCATTGTACAGCGGAAAAAGCAGCTGAACAAGTGTGCTTGAGTTGCTAGGCAACGGCCTGAGGAGCAGATTTGTGACCTTCTTGGTGTCTAATTTTGCACACACCAAAAAACATGAACCCAAACCCAGCTGCTGTGGGTCCAACCAACCTGTTCTCCTCCCGGCCTGTGGGGGCGCTGCACCAAGAACCACTGAAGGAAACCACTCAAAAACCACTGAGAGCAACTTCCTTCTTCACCAGATGGAAACAAGATGGAGATTTAGCGGTTGGAGGATTTCTCTGTAGTCTCTGGCTAAAGGCAGGGCGTTCTGTGCCGTCGTCCACTTCCTGTTTCTGGAGCGGTCTCTGGTCCGCTTGGGGTTCACATATCAAACCAAACCAGAGGTCACTTCAACCAAACCCAGACCGAGGTTTGGAGGACTACAGGTCAAAGGTCACTTGGGCTGATTGAGGTCCGGACGTGCCGCCCTGTTTCAGGTCTGATGCTAGCGGTTTCCTTCTAACTAGCTTGTTGTTAGCTTCTTTATGAAATTGACTGTTAGCCGATCTGCTAGCCGATCTGCTAGCCGATCTGTTAGCCGATCTGCTAGCCGATCTGCTAGCCGATCTGTTAGCTGATCTGTTAGCCGATCTGTTAGCCGATCTGTTAGCCGATCTGCTAGCCGATCTGTTAGCCGATCTGTTAGCCGATCTGTTAGCCGATCTGCTAGCCGATCTGCTAGCCGATCTGCTAGCCGATCTGTTAGCCTCGGTGCATAAAAGCTGAGTGCAGAAACATTTCCTGTTCCTGGGATGAACTCTTTCTGTTTGCTAAGGTTATGATTCATCACCGTCTGACCTGATTGTGTTGTTAACAGCCTGGCGTTTCATGTCCGTTTCTCTGGTTCTGGTTCTGGTTCTGGACTTTCACAGTTTCTTTCATCGCTCTTCCAAAAAATTTTTACTTTAAAATAAAATGTTTCTTCAGAGCCCAGAGCATTAGATGTTCATCAGTCTTCATCAAGAACTTCACTTCTCGGTTTCTGCTCCATTTGCTTTATTTAAGCGCTGGTAACCATAGCAACAGCAGTATTTACTGTTGAAGTGAAGCTGAAGAATTTAAAAGCCAGCATTGCCGGGAATCGTTGCACGTGACGACACACAGAGTGTTTTATTCTTTTTGTTCTGTCCTGTTTGGACCCGACTCTGTTTGCTGCTCTTTGTTTACAGCTGAAAGCGTAAACATGCTCTCCTCTCCTCTCCTCTCCTCTCCTCTCCTCTCCTCTCCTCTCCTTCTTCCTCTCCTCTTCTTCTTTCTGTCCTCCTCTCCTCTCCTCTCCTCTCCTCTCCTCCTCCTCTCCTCCTCTCCTCCCCTCTCCTCTCTCCCTCTCCTCTCCTCTCCTCCCTCCATCGCCTTCCTGCCCTCTCAGCCTCTCGTTTCTCTCTGTGTTTCTGCGTTAACGTCAGACACAGGGCTTGTGTGCGAGCGCAAGCCCCAAACATGAGTCACTTCCTTCCCCACATGCTGCTGTGAATCACTCCTTCCTCCAGGGAATACGGCCCGTCTCCGCCCCCCGGCCCCCGCCCCGCCCTTCCCCTGTCTTCTCATGCGAGGCCCTGGAAGCGTCTGCAGCGGCGCTCGGCTGCGGGATGGAAAAACGAGGTTTTTTCGAAGATTGATGCCCCGGGGTCCGGACTCGGGTTGCTCTGCTGGGAAGGAGCCGGCGTCACATTCAGACGTTCACAGATTGAACGTTTGTTGAGAGTAAAACTGAGCAGGAACAGTTTGGGTTTGATTCATTTATGTTCGTCACAAAGCTCCAGGTTTTATTTAGACTTTGGCCAGTTTTTAATTCAGTGACAAAGTTTCACTGTGTTTAGTTTTGTTTTTGTAGTTAATTCACCAAAATGAAGTGAATCAGATGTTCCTTGTTGCCGAGATAAATTAGAAAAATAATGTTGGTGTTCAGTTGTAAAGTGTCAAATAAAATGAATTATTATTATTGTCATTATTATCAGTAGGTAATGTTTTGCTTTATGAAAAAAGGTCAAAATGAGTAGAGAACCCAAAACACCATTTCAGTAAATTCTCGATGATATTGGTTGAATTTAATTAATGTTTAATTAATGTTCTCTTCAAAGAGTTTTTGGAGGAAATGGAAACGTTCGATCTGCAGGAATCCTGATGTCTTGGTTCGGTTGAACTTTTCCCAGATCAGGATGGTTTCATCAAAAACAACAATCTGATTTACTTTAGGAAATTTTAAAGAAATGAAATAAAATGATCAATCATTTTCCTTAAATGTGATTAATCAACCTTAATGTGTTGAAGCAGGAAGATTTTGTGAAAGAAAGTGACATTTAGAAACAGTTAAAAATTGTACAAATTATTCAGATAATCGTTTTAAATTGTGATTTTTCATTTACTGACCAGCTCATGTTTTCATATTAAATGTTTATAAGTAGGAACAGGGTCACAATAAGCCTCTGCATAATAACTGATCCAACTCATTATGTTGCGCTTGCTAGCATTAGCATGCTACGCTAACCTGTAAATAATTTAACTGGGCTCTGAATCGTTACGTTTTTTTTTTTTTTATTTCTTAAATGTTAAAATTCTCCATTCTGTGTCTCTTATGTCATTCCTTTATTTAAACTTTTATTTTCTGATGGTTGTAACGACGTCTGCAACACAATTGATCGCCTCTGATCGCCTCTGATCGCCTCTGATCGCCTCTGATCGTCTCTGATCGTCTCTGATCGTCTCTGATCGTCTCTGATCGCCTCTGATCGTCTCTGATCGTCTCTTTGCTCTGCAGATGAAGACGGGTCCATTTGCTGAGCACTCCAACCAGCTATGGAACATCAGCGCCGTCCCGTCCTGGTCCAAAGTCAACCAAGGGCTGATCAGGATGTACAAAGCAGAGGTGAAACCGATCACAGATCAATGAAACTTATCAATGAAACCAATCACTGATCAATAGAACTGCTCATAAACATCAGAACAATGTTGGCCCAGAAGGTAAAATGAGATCAAATCTTCCTGCTCCGTCTCCAGGCAGTTCGCTGCGTTGATGTTGAACTACAAGTTTTATTCTGATGGATTATCTAGAATAATCTGGAACACCCATGAAAATCTTATCCAACATTCCAGACACTCAGACACAACCCAGTGTTTCTCCTCCAGTGTTCCCAGTGTTTCTCCTCCAGTGTTCCCAGTGTTTCTCCTCCAGTGTTCCCAGTGTTTCTCCTCCAGTGTTCCCAGTGTTTCTCCTCCAGTGTTTCTCCTCCAGTGTTTCTCCTCCAGTGTTCCCAGTGTTTCTCCTCCAGTGTTTCTCCTCCAGTGTTCCCAGTGTTTCTCCTTTCTGGAGCAGAAACACTGGAGCAAAATGAACAAATAATGAACAAAAAGTCACTAAATAAGCTGAAAGGTTTACGTCATTTCAGAGTTTTCAAATTAAACAGTTCTTTCTTTGACTGTCGCTATGACAACGTAAAAAGAGAATTTAAAATCACGGTATTTGTTTACAATTGTCATTATTACTGGGGTCCACCTACAGGTGGCGCTATAATCAGGACATTTATTCTGACTTACTGAATATAAATGAACATTAGTTATAATGAAAAACATTTTCCCTCTTTTTCTCATTTTTATTTACAAAAAAAACTTTTCTGTCCCTTAAAACATTATCTTTATCTAAACACAGAGAAGTGATCAAAGTGTCCCATTTGGAAAAAAGAAAACATTTTATAATAGTCTTCAGACGTTATCTTTCATTTACTGGGATTTAAACAGATAAACTTTTATACAGTTAGCTTAAGGTGCTAGTTTAAAAGCACTAGCTTAAACTCGATTAGCTTAAATGTTAGTTTAGTGGCACTAGTTTAAAGATGCCAGCTTAAAGGCGCTAGTTTAAGGTGCTAGTTTCAAGATGCTAGCTTAAAGGCACTAGCTTACGGTGCTAGTTTCAAGATGCCAGCTTAAAGGCGCTAGTTTAAGGTGCTAGTTTCAAGATGCTAGCTTAAAGGCACTAGCTTATGGGGCTAGTTTCAAGATGCCAGCTTAAAGGCACTTCTGCAGTTTTTACTTTACTGGAACCAGGCAGAGAACCGGGTCGCGCTGACTGAAACACCCAGATTGGTTCTGAGGGCTGCAGACGCAGGAAAGGGTTAAATCAGGAATGGAGAGAATGGGACTGTGTGTGTGTGTGTGTGTGTGTGTGTGTGTGTGTGTGTGTGTGTGTGTGTGTGTGTGTGTGTGTGTGTGTGTGTGTGGGCGGATGGGGGTGGGATGGGGGGAATGTCTAAGCCCGTTCTCCCCGCCTGCATGCCCACATCCTGTGTTTTCCAGAGCAGCCTGCGAGTCTTCCCAAAGAGCTGAGGGGCCAGGCTGTCTGCGTTCCCTTCCCCCTGCCCGTTCCCTTCATTAAATCCTCCCTCCCTCCTCCCTCCCTCCCTCCGTCCGACCTTCCTCCAGCCTGAAGCAACCATCAGCAGACTCACATTCCTCGCTCCCTTTCCCGGGCCCCACACACGGTTTGGGCTGAGCTGCAGACCAAAGTTCTCCGTCTAACGGAGTCATGATGGAGAAACAACAGAAGAAGAACTTCATCCTACTTCGGTTCTCTTTCTGTTGTTGGTAAAGTCGCAGAAACTCACTCAGTTTAAGAAAAACTCCAAAACTTACTCCGGATTGTTTTCCTTACAATTTTCAAATTAATCATAAAATCATAAAAACAAAAGAGTTTGTTGACGAAACTAAACCAGAAACAGGATGGAGCGTTTAACGGCTCTCTGAGAGGCTAAGGAGGTCAGAGAAAATAAAATAGATTTTTAAAATAATGACATAGAATATTATTCAATTTATTTCTAGTTTACTTCATGTTAAATTTATTCATGTTAGAAGAAAAAACCCGAAAGAATTAAATAAACTTTTACCTTATTTAGTTTATTCATTTAAAAGTTTCTGTAAAAATAGATATTTGCATCAAAATCAACGCTAGCTCAGCTGAGCTCTTCGCTAGGCTAATAATTAGCCTGAAGTCGATAGCAACAAGAAGCCGTGTTTTGATTCACAGGTTTTTATTAATTTTCTTAATGAGTAGGAAACAAATATAAAAATCTGGTAAATACTGTTTTTGTTTGGTCTTAATTAGATTAGAACATTATTAATTAGTGGCCAAATTATGATCAGTTTTTAGGATATGTTAAACATTTCTGAGCATGAACCTTTTCTCCTCTGTGACGCTTTGATTTTCCAAACATAAATTGATCCAATATCAATTTTTCTGTTCCCCCATTCTGCCTGGATGATTGTGACCTGTAGTGTCACCGCCCAGACAGACTGAGCATTCAGGCTCCCCGCCCCCACAGGCCCACAGACCCCCACAGGCCCACAGACCCCCACCCAGCTCACAGCCCCCCACCCAGCCCACAGCCCCCCACAGCTGCGCCCCAGTAAAGATGGCAGCACAAAGCGGCAGCACAAAGCGGCTGCCCTGCAGACGATTCGGTCAAAGTGAAAGTCGGGTACCGCAGGTCGGGTTGGCGCGTTCAGAGAGCGGATCCAAGTTCTTGAAGTTTTCTGACTGTCTTTAATCTTCTTGATCAACAGATTTTCAGGAGTTCTGAAAGTTTTTCTTTGGCCTTTTCTGCTGTTGTTCTTTCAACTAGTGTTGTTCTCATAGTTGAGAATGTTGAAACTTTTGGTTCTGATTCGGTTCGGACCGGTTGACTACAAAGTTACTTTCAATTGTCAGTAAACAGAATCGGTCCAAAATGTCTCCATGAGTCGAAATGATGGTCGATCTGCACAAATCGAGTGAAAACAACCTGCACCCTGATATCAATCTAAAATAATATCAAATAAATGTACAGTTACGACATTTAGTAAGAGATTATTTCCCAAATAAAGCAGTTTGTGGTTTAAACTATTAGCAAGTAAGGAGACTTTATTTCTACACCAGCTTTTAAAAGACGTTTATGACAAACTGATTTACAATAGAACACAAACCACCAACCTGTTCCCCTCCTGACCTGTGGGGGCGCTGCATCAAGAACCACTGAGAGCAACTTCCTGTTTCACCAGATGGAAACAAAATGGAGGCGTCAGATTTTAGTATTGGAGGACCAGGAGCCATTTCTGCTGCTAGCGCTAGACTAGCAAGTTAGCTCTGGTTGTGTTTACCCAGAATACACTGGGCTGAAGTCCACTTCCTGCTTTTGGAGCAGTCTGTGTTCTGCTTTTCTTCCCCTTTAGCCTGTTCTTCATTAGCCTGTTCTTTGTTAGCCTGCTCTTCGTTAGCCTGTTCTTTGTTAGCCTGTTCTTTGTTAGCCTGCTCTTCGTTAGCCTGTTCTTTGTTAGCCTGTTCTTCGTTAGCCTGCTCTTCATTAGCCTGCTCTTCGTTAGCTTGTTTTCCTCCATTAGCAGTGGTTTTAGCTCCTGTTGCTAATCCGTCTCGCTCTCTGTCGTGTTGTCAGTGTTTGGAGAAGTTCCCAGTGATCCAGCATTTTAAGTTCGGCAGCCTGCTCTCCATCCAGCCAGCGAAGCCTTGACGCTCCACGGAGGAAGGATTCCCAACGTTCCCAGCGTTCCCAGTTCCAACGGTAGCGAATGCTAGCTGAGTAGCCCGACACATGCATTCCCTCACTGGCATGCTGCCGAGAAGGTTTGGACACATCCTCAACTTTCCTGCTCAGCATGTCGCTGATGACCTCTGAACTCTGGAGCATCTGTGGATTTTGTCTTATTTATATAAAAGTCTCAGATATTATTTTTACGGTTGTCAGATGTGTGATCATAAGTGCTGCAGTATTCTGATCCAGCTTCCTTCAGCCGGGTCACTGTCATCAGTGACACTGTTGGATTTTTGTTTTGCTTTTAAGGCCAAAGGTCAAATTTTCCTCACGTCATCATCCATTCGCTCAGAGCCGACTGTAGACCGCTAGAACATCCATCTAGATCAGACAGAAACTTCTAGATTCAGGAAGTGTAGATGGAAAGTCTGTGCATGGAAAAACTCAGTTTGCCAACGCTAGCCTCATCAAGCCCCAGAAATTAAAAAACAAATATCAGCTCAGCTCTGATGGATATTGTCATTAAAAGAATAAAATGAACATTATGGTTCTGTGTGTTGTGTTTTAATGTCCTAGTCCAAGCAGAAAAACAAGTTTTAGCAACAGATCAACAAACCAGGTTCTACTTTTAGCCTTTCAGTGTACAAGCTTGAAATATCAGGATAGATTCCAGATCTTTATCGTTGAGCAGTTTGTTATATGTGTACGTTTCAGCTAGGTTCACAGCAGAGCTAGGTTAGCTCTGAACTAGACACAACAGAGCTAACCTAGCTTCTGCATGTTAGCCTAGCGCATTAGCATAGCTCAGAATGTTTGTAACTCAAACTGAGCAGTCTGGAAGCAGTTCATCTGCTCTGGTATTTATGTCAATCCTCACTGTGTAATTCTTCTATTTGACATCTATAAACTATTTGGCTTAATGGAAACAGAAATTTTGAAAGAACTTGTTTTTTGATCAAAGCATTTGTATCAACTGGTTTTAACACTAATGGTAAATGGACTGAACTTATCGAGCTTTTCCAGTCATTTTTTGATCACTCAAAGCGCTTTACACTGGAGTCACATTCACCCATTCGCACACACATTCATACACCGATACGCAGACCGCTAGGCAATTTGGGGTTAAGTGCCTTGCCCAGAGGCACATCTACATGTGGCCGGAGGAAGCTGGAATCGAACCTACAACCTTTGGATTGCAAGACGACAACTCTGCCACACAACCACAGTCGACTACAATGAAATTGGTTTAATTTGAAAAAGCTTTTTTATTGCGTCAAGAGTCAAATGATCAACAGGATGTTGCTACTGACAGAAACCACAAAGAAGACAACAGGAAGTCTTTGGAGCATGTATTTTTATGACATTGTGTGAAAAAACATATTCACGTTTCTTATTTAATGGAATCACCGAATTTGTGTTTTTCCCACATTAGTGAAAGTTTTGTTAAGATTGTAATGAAAACGCAGATATTGATGAATCATTTCAGAGAATATCTGAATACTGTGTCTTCTTGTGTTCATGTTAATATCCTTTTAACTGTCATCTATTCAGGAGGGATTTTATGTTAAAGACCAACAGAAAGTAGGAAAGAAAAACATGGTTTTCAGTTTGGTGTCCATAAACTCAAAACTTTAGAACAAACTTTGAGTCTAAAATGAAAATAATTCACAGATTTTATGATTCAGAGTCACCAGGAGATCAGCAGCAATCAGCAAACACCTGCTGAGCTCATCTCAGAGCGACGCTCAGAGGAGCCATGTTGGAATGACTTCCTGGAGGCGGAGCTTCAGAGAGCGCAGGAGCTTCTTAAAGAGACAGAGGCCCAATTTCAAGGCATTAAATCAGGAAGTAAAATTTATTTGAAGTCAAAGCATTTTCAGAACAATATAAGTAACAGAGTTACTTGATTGTGGCATAAAAAGGATGGAAAATGCGTCATATAAAGAGAACATAAATGCAGGTTTAACTCATTTTATGCTCATTAAAAATCTTTCCAGTTCCTTTGAAACTCTTGAAACTGAATCTTTGTTCAGAAATCTCCAGTCGTGCATTTTCTGCAGATGAAGCCTGTTTCTGGTTTGAGCTGCTTTATCTGAAACAGACTTCGCTCCGCTGACCGGAGGATGAACCTGCGGCAGATTCTGAGCCGAACAGGGAAACTGCTGAATTTTACATGAGCAGGTCGACTTCAGATCCGTCACACGGAGGAAGGTCTCCCAGAACCGGCTCCGGCGGCCATGTTGGCTGCTTGGAGTGGAAATCCCCGACTGACAGGATGTGGAGGGAGTGGAGCTGAACTGAGGGACTTTACACAAACGTTCATTCAGAACCTCGGCTGTTTCATTTCAGAACAAACCTCTGCAGAACCAGAACTGAGAGCAGAAGCTCAGATCATCTCCAGAATGTTTGGCCTTGTGGATCAAAGTTTAAAACATTTATGAGCCGATTTCTGGAGATCCTGGAGCTGAACTTTCTGCCTTCATTTGGAGAAGAAAATCATGTTTTATTAAATAAATCAATGTGATGAATCATATCAGCATCAATGAGCAGCAAAGTGGAAGAAAACAGCAGCAGATAAAATATGGAAACTTCTTTAGAGATTATTTAACCACAGATTCAGATTATTGATTCACCAAGATATAATAAACATGTTTCAATTCAAATGAATGTAATCATAGCAAAAACTCTAAGAACCAAGAATTGAATTCTAATTTTCAAAAAGGATAAAGGTTAGCTGATGCTAACAGTACAGTTGAAATGTTTTTATCTTAAATTTAGCAAATAGCATTACCTACCAGTTCAGTTTTAGCATAACTTCAAATCATAATTGTTTGTTTCACAACTGTTTAAGAAAAAATAAAAGTTTGACTAAAGCTATTTAAGCTAATTAATTTTAATAGGTAAGCAGCTAAAGTTTAGCAACTGCTAAGAGTTCAAGGTTTAGCAAAAACTAGCCAAATTTCTGTACTAATGTTTTAGCCTAGCTATCTTGAAATTCTTACCTTAACTATTAATTAAAAAATTATTTATTAATAGAATTTTTTTAAAAATTAACTAATAATTTAGCATTACCTGGAATGTAAGCTTAGCATATGCTAACTGCTAAAGTTGTAGCTATACATTTTGCTAAAACTTAAGCTGCTGAATTTGAGAAGAATCTGAATTTGTGAATTATTTACAAAAAAATGGTAAATGAAAACAACCAGCTTATGAACAACATTAAAACGAACCAGAAAGTTTTAATTTCTGTTGAAATTCTGCTCAATATTTTGAAATATGATTGCTTTCAAAACTATACTTTCAATAAAAAACACACCTAATTTATTATTAATGACTATTAAAATCTTCCAATTCATTAAAAAGTATCAGCTGGTAGACATTTAACAAGTAGTTAAAATTTGACACATTTTACAAAACAACCAGATGGAAAATAATCGGTTAAATAATGAAGTGAGATTTTTATTGTCCTTCAGATCCAGAACCTTTTCCTGTTTACTTATTGATCTGTCATATTGGATTTCATAAAAGACTCCGGTTGTAAAAACGCGGCACATTTTGAAGCCACCCAGTTTAAAACATCAGAGCGTCACTGATGACCCTCCGCTGTATCCATGGAAACCAAACACAGCCGCCCCTCCTCCGGCGGTTCCTGTCAACATGTTGCTCAACATGTTGCTCAACATGTTGCTCAACAGCGGCTGATGCTCCGTAAGCAGCCAAAGAAAATGTAACCTTTTTCCTGCTGGTTTCTCCCAGTTCTCCCAGGTCTCCCAGTTCTCCCAGGTCTCCCAGGTCTCCCAGTTCTCCCAGGTCTCCCAGGTCTCCCAGTTCTCCCAGGTCTCCCAGTTCTCCCAGGTCTCCCAGTTCTCCCAGGTCTCCCAGCAGCAGATCTCCAGCAGGCAGACAGTTTTGTGCAGGAATGTTTGGAATGGGACAGCTGCGGTTCTGACCCGTTTGGACTTGTCTGGGTCTCAAGTTTTCCAAAGAGAAACGGGATGCAGCTGCAGATGAAACAGAAACTAAAATCAAAAGTTTATCTTTATAAACATAAAGATAAAAAATAAAAACTGATCAAATATTAAAATCTGCAGATAAATACATTAAAATGATTCGTCATCGGCTTCATTTTATTCGCTTCATAAAACTTGAACTAGACCTCAGCGACCCACTTAGGAAATCCAGCATAAATTATCCTAAATATGCAAATGAGCTGCAGCCTGGTTTCCTAATCAGGGTTAAATGTGGGCGGGGCTTCATGAATATTCATGAACACACATGGCGACTGGGTGTTTTTTTGTTTGTTTTAATTTTAATTAAAACAGAAAGTCCGAAAATAAATCAGGCATTATGCAGGGCAGCCTGTTGGGGTTTCTGCATATGGCGGCCTATTAGTGCCAAAACAGATCAACTAAAAAGGACGATTAAAATTTCACCAAAAAAATCTGAATTTTTTTAGAAATTTTGGAAAATGGAAAATTTGCTAGAAATTTTTATAAAACCTTTCATTCTGAGAGATTTTCACTTTTTTCTGGAAAATTTCTTTATTTTTTTTAAGTCAACTTTTCGATCTTCCAAAGTCTGAAATGTTTGAAAGATGTTTTTTCTAGAATATTTTTGAGGTAAATTTGTGTCGATAAAATTTTTGAGCTTTTTGGCAGAAATGTTCTATTTAAAAAAAAACGTTCCTGTTTTTTATTCAATTTTAAAATAAATAAATGTTTTCTGTGTTCTGGTCGTTTTTAAAAGTGGCTTGCAAAAGTATTCACACCCCTTAAACTTTTTCATATTTCCAATTATTTGTTGCACTCCGCACTTTTCAGGAGGTTTTTTGTAAAAACGTTTTGAATATTGTATAATTTTCTTTCTACTTTCCCATTATGAAGTATTTTCTGTTGGTCTTCCATATTAAGTTCCAATAAATATTTGTCATAATGTGATAAAACATGTAAGGATATTTATAGGATAAACATTTAAATCATTTTGATTTAAATGTTGAACAAAATAAAGGATTTCAAAACGTGTAAACATTTCACTCCTTTTTGTACAAAATTGTTGATTATTTTCCTGCAAAGGTGTTTTTGTCTGTTTTTCTTCTTTTGTTTTGTTATTAATTATGAATATAAATATGAATAAAGGTTCGTTTCTCAACCTGCAGCTGAACCGTTTTTACTGCTCTACATTATAATAAAGTAAATGAAGCTCAGTGAAAGATTGTTTTAGAGGAAAATTAAATTATTTATCCAGCTGCTCCTCCTCCATCAGGCCTGACCAGTAAGACCAGTAAGCTCCTCCCAGTCCACCTACAGCCCAGCCTCCCCCACCTCATCACTCCTTTCTGCTGTCACATGAGACCAGCCCCCACCCAGAACCCCCACCCAGAACCCCCACCCAGAACCCCACCGGACCACCTGGACCCGTCACAAAACCAAACCCATAAAAATAAAACATTTTTATTTCTGAATGTTGAACTTTATGACTAATTTCATCTAAAAGATGAAAATAAACAAAGTGATGAAAATCAGATCAGTGTGTGTGTGTTTGCGTGTGTGTGTGTTTGTGTTTGCGTGTTTGCGTGTGTGTGTGTGTGTTGTGTGTGTGTGTGTGTTTGCGTGTGTGTGTGTGTGTTTGTGTGTGTGTGTGTGTTTGCGTGTGTGTGTGTGTGTGTGTGTGTTTGCGTGTTTGCGTGTGTGTGTGTGTTTGTGTGCGTGTGTGTGTTTAGGTGTGTGTGTGTAGGTGTGTCAGTCTCTCTGTGAAAACAAACAGCTTCAGAACCGAACCCGATCCGGTTCTGCTTTCAACCAGATTCATCATCATCGTTTAAATCTGGACAAACTTCACCATCCTCTTCCTCCTCTTCCTCCTCCGCCCTGCAGAGCAGCAGAGGAAGAGGAGGAGGAGGAGGAGGAGGAGGAGGAGGAAGAGGGAGGGTGGGCCGGCGGTGGCTCCGCTCCGTGGCGCTGATATCTTCATTCATTGATTTTAAAGAACTCCACCAAGTGGCACAGAGCAGAGATAACAGCAGGCAGGCAGTCTAGTCAAAGTAAAGTAGGAAAAGCACTCCAGTCACTTCACTATTCTGTCTATTTAAAACCTCAAATCACTTTAAAATGCGTATCATATTAAATTATATTTAATATGAAATTATATTTAATATGATATGACCTGAAAAATAGATAGAAATATCCTTAGATTTTTAAAAATGCCTCAAATTTTACTAATAATCCAAAATGGAGGAGAAATAAATTCATCTCTTCATGTTCAGTTAGCAGCTGTTAGCACAACAGCAGGGTGGGAAGACATCAGCAACGACTCTGAAGGAGAAACGGTTGCTGTCGTCAATCTAAGAAAGGGTCAAAGGTCAAAGGTCATCTCCAAACTGTCTGAAGAGAGGAAAACATGACCAGAAGCCCAACAGCTCTACTGGGCTCTGTTAGCAGACTAAAGGTCAAAGGTCAGGAGAACCAGCATGGCTGCTTTTAGGGGCTGAGGGAGAAACAAGATGGCCGCTGGACTGATGTTCGCAAACACAAGATTGTGGAACCAAGTGAAACATGGAGGAACCAATCAGCTGTTAGCTGCTCCAGGTAAATAATAAGGCGCTAATTTACTTTTATATAAACTTTAGTGTTTGAGTTGAAGTTTTGTTAAATAAGTTAGCTGCTTTTGTTTATGCTCTTATTTTGAAGTGGGTGAAGTTTTTCTCTCGTCATGTTCTCCGTTAGCTTCAGCTAACTGTCACTGGGATAGAGTGTTAGCTGCGCTAAATAATGTGTTGTAGCACTTGTAGCATTAGCTTCCACTAAATACCAGGATGGAACATTTAATGTTAGCTTCTGCTAAATAGTATGCTAATGTAGCACTTTAGCCTTACTGTGTTCTGAACTGCTTGTTGGTGAAGCTCTTTAGCATTAGCAGAGCTAGTGTTTGTGATTGGTGATTTAGTGTTAGCGCAGCTAGCTTTTTAGCTAGCAGTTCCATCACTGCAAACTCATTTATGAACCAAAGTATTCCAGATTCAAATGTGTCCAATCTACAACAGAAAATGTTTTAATGGCCTAGTCAAAGTCCAGAAACTTTCGTCTGTTTAGTTCATCAATCCTGAACATATTCAGATTATTTAAACTGGTTTCTTGTGCTGAAACTCAAACACAACAGTTCAGATGAAAGACTTTTATTTTTTATTAAGATTATAAATTTTAACAAGTACTTTCTCGAACAGTTTGACCCGGAGATATACAATTTATTAAGCACAAAAATACAAGAATAACAAAGAAAATATGTGGAGAATGGCTGAGTTCTCTGTTTTGGTACACATAGTGCTCGTAAAGCTAGCGCAGGATCCCAGGCGGCGCTCGAACCAGGAGCTTCCCTTTCTAAAACAAAAGGACTAATTCTGATCCGTTCTCACAATGTTCGGACCCACGGAACCGAGCCGGGCTCTGCAGAACGGCGGCCATGATGGGAACAAAACCATGTTTGAGATCTGGAGTCTGTTTCTCCAACATGCTGCTGAAAACGTTCAGCGAGCCTCAGGGTTAAGGCAACGGGAGTTCCTCAGGGGTGACCCGGTTCTGACCCGGTTGTGACCCGGTTCGGAGGCTGAGCTCAGCTTCATCCTCCACTTCCTGGTTCAGGTTCAGACACGCCGCTCTGAGGTAAAACCTGGAGCGGTTCAGGATGTCAGACGAATCAAGATGGCCAACTCGGCCTGAAACGTGTCACTTCCTGTCGGCTCTGCAGACATTTTTAAAGCCACACAGTAAAACAGCAACAATGATTCCGATTATTGAGCCGGGAAAGGAGCCGTGTTGTTCCTACATTTAGTTTGTAAACATTTAGTTTGGAGGTGGATATTTAGTTCTAAACAAAATATTTATCCTCATAATTAACTATTTTATTTGAAAGTTATATATTTAGCTTGTTGATTTAATATTTACTTTGAAATTCTGACATTTATAAATGTAGGAATAAGAAACACGACTAGAAAAACAAATTCACAATTTCTCTTTTGTTGTCAAAATAAACCAAATTATTGCTGTTCATGTTTTACTGTGTAACTATAGAAATGAGACGCAGCAGCAGCAGCAGCAGAAGAAGAAGAAGAAATGTGAAGGACCCCCAACCTCCCGATGTGCAAAACGACCCCGGCCCTCAGGGGCCCCGGGCCCCCCACCGTGTAAACTCTGGACCCGCCTCTGAAATGTTCCCACACAGAACAGCTGAGCCCGGTCTCCCTTCCGGGCTCATTCCGTCCCTGCGCCATTTCGTACCCGAGCATGAAACGGCCGATTCTGCCTCTGCCGAACCGAACCGAACCAGATCAGAACCAACCGAACATCGGAACATTTATGACCATTTATATTCATGACGAAATAAAAATGTTACAAATCAGCGCGTCGGACACGGTACGAAACGGTTGGTGACGAAGAGGCGGCTCAGAACGCCACGATGGCGCGGGTCCAGGCGCCCAGGCTGGCCAGCGCCTGCTTGCTGCAGACCTGCTCCAGCTCGGCCTGGCGGCTCAGCAGCCCCGAGAAGCCGGAGCCGAAGATGGAGATCAGGTTGGAGATGTTGGAGGCTTCCGGGCTGCAGTCCGCGCCGGAGCACTCCTCCCGTTTCAACCGCTTCCGCCCCGCCGTGTAGTCCGCCGGCTCCTCCGCGTCCGGGCAGCAAGCGGCGGAGTCCACCTTCCGCTTCCTGGCCGCGGCGCCCGGCGCGCCCGGTGCGCACTGCGGCGCGGCGGCGCAGCAGCAGTCCTGGTGCAGGAAGCCGTTCTCCACCGTGGTCACCACGTGCGTGTCCAGGTCCAGTACGGTGGTTTTGTTGCAGTTCTGGGAGAACTGGTCCTCCATGCAGCAGCTGCGGTAGTAAGGCGGCTCCGGCTCCCGGCCGCCCGCCGCCCGGCTCTCCTCCGCGCAGCCCGCGGCGCGTCCCGGCTGCTGCGGCTCCGCGTCCTCCGCGCCCTGCGGCTCCAGCGGCTCCAGCGGGTCCAGCTCCTGGATCCCGCTGCAGACCGCCATCACCTCCTCGTACTGCTGCATCCGGTAGATCTCCGCGTACTTCTCCTTGATGTAGAGCTGGCGCGCGTTGCGCAGCACGTAGGACACCAGCAGGTTCTTGTGCAGCTTGATGCCGCCACGCTGCGTCCTGGAGCTGTGGATCTTCATCAGGGACATGGAGATCAGGCTCTGCGCGTCCACGGCGCACTCCATGACGCCCCGGTCCACCTCCATCCGGCTCCGGAACCGCCTGTCACTGCTCGGGCTCGGTTCTGGCTGAGCTGCTCCAGTCAGCTGTGAGTGGAAACATCGGAGACGCCGCGGAGCCGCTGAGGACCAGCACTCATTTCCAGCCGCTCAGGAGGCTGAGGCTGCGTTTATACCCCGCGCTGAGCCCGCCCCGCGCCGCGGCCGGCCAATCAGCGGCCGGCGTTCCGCTGACAGACAGGCGCGCGCTCACAGCAGCCCTCCCTGCGGACCAATCAGCGGCTGGCGGCTCCTCTGAACTATTCAAATCCAGCAGCAGAATGACAGGAACGAAATGACTTCAGGAAAACTTGATCTGACAAAAGTTCACCAAACTCAGCGGCTGGATGCAGCAGCAGCATAAACTAAACATTTGGTACCTTCAATGAATAAACTATGCAGAATATTTTAACTCGGGGTTCATATTTAGTTCATTTATGGGTAACAGCAGGAAATGTGTGTTGGTTCAGGAAACAGCAGGAATGTTAGACAGGAAGTGGTTTCTTCTTCCTGGAAACGTTTCTGCACTCAGACGGAAGTGACGTCCTTCACCCTGAATCTAAAGCTTCAAATCTGGTTCTGGACCCGGAAGCTGGAGGATTTCAGTCAAACTGGACCAATCAGAGGCAGAGAAACATCAAACATTCCTGATTCCAACAGGAACTCAAACTCATCCTGACCGGAACCTGAACGCATCAACCAGCGGGGGGTCCGCCTCCTGGACACCGTCACAGCCGGGATGTCCGGCAGGTGAGGGCGGCGCCGCGGCTCCACCGGCAGCAGGAAGCGACTGTGGCCCCTGCAGGCGGTTCAGGGCCAGGAGCCCCTGCAGTAACCTGCGCTGAACCTGTAGAGGGCGCTGCAGCTCCAGTTATACTGACTGTGAGCAGAACATCTGATACTGACACGGAATAAAGGATGGAGAGACAGAGACAGAGACAGAGAGAGAGACAGAGAGACAGACAGAGAGACAGACAGAGAGACAGAGAGAGAGACAGACAGAGACAGAGACAGACAGAGAGACAGAGACAGAGAGAGAGACAGAGAGAGAGACAGACAGAGACAGAGACAGAGAGACTGTTTGTTTTTTCTCTCTCTGATCCACATTCTTGTTTTTCCTCCAGTGTTTTTTCTGATTCCATTTGTTCTCTTGCTGCAGTTTTTGCTCCAGAAAACATTTGTTCCTGTGAACCGGGCCTGATCCAGAACCGGGCCTGATTCAGAACAGGTCCTGGTCCAGAACCGGGCCTGATCCAGAACCAGTCCTGATTCAGAACCGGTCCTGATCCAGAACCAGTCCTGATCCAGAACCGGTCCTGATTCAGAACCGGTCCTGATTCAGAACCAGTCCTGATTCAGAACCGGGTCCTGATCCAGAACCGGTCCTGTGTTCTGCTCAGCCTCTGGTTCTGGTTGCCCTGAGGAACCAGAACCTGCTGATTTATTGATCATTATTGATCATCACTGAGCTGCAGGTCGAGATGCGATGAAAGTTCGTTATGAATGTGAAACTCCTCAGGCTGTGGTCCGGACTTTGACTAGACCGTTAAAACTCAGTTATTCTCTTGTAAATTAATAAATCAGTTTATCAGAACTGAACATTTCAGCATCAGGTCAGAGTTCAAAATGCTTTACATCATAAAAGCATGAAAACAAAAAGTCATAAAAACAACAAACAGTCAATAACTGAGAAACAAACATTTCATTTCAACCATCAAAACATCAAATATTAATGTTTCCCAACCTGCTGGTTGTTTCTCTATATTCATTGTAAATGTTGTGCAAAATCAACTTTTTTGATTCTTCATGTTTGATAAATCCTTTATCTCCATGGCAACCGTTAACAGCCCGGTGGTCTTAGCCCCGCCTTTGAGACGCAGCTCCTCCCCCACCAATTGAAAACGACGCTGTCCCTTTAAGAAGATGTTTAAACCATTTGTTTGATTTGGAAAATTCATTATTATAGGAATAAACAAACAAAGAATTCTGTATTAAATTAATATTTATTCAAAAGAAAGAACTCCAATAAAGGAATAAAATGTTTTTAAAAAATTATGTAAATATATTCATAAAACATAAAGCAGCTATTATAAGCATATTCCTCTTAACGTAAATGATTTTAACATTTTCACAAAGATACGTATTCTGGATTAAAAATATTCCAGACGTTTCTTTTGATTTGATTTGTAACAACTTTATTAAAATACATTTGTTTACATGGTTTTCGCATATTTTTATTTTCTTTGGAGAATATTTTGTTAGAGTGCTGCTGTAATTTATCCACTGCAGGATTAATAAGGACTATTTTAATCTGTAATCTGAGTTTATAATCTCACTTTGTCGCTTCTAATCCTAACATGAATCTTTTCTGCTGTGCAGCGTTTGTATTCATTTTTAAAAATATGTATTATTATTTTTATTATTATTATTTAACCTTTTGTGTTAAATAAAAACATTTCTGCTGTAACGTCCATGTTCTTCTCTGGCTCCCCCTGCAGGCCGCAGCGCGTCACTGCCTCTGGTTCCTGCAGGTTTAATGTCTCTTTTGTCTTTTTGTCTTTTTGTTTTGATCCATTTCAGTTTGTCCTGTTAGAATCTGGACTTGAAGATCAGTTCGGATGAAACCTCCTCCTCTTCCTCTTCCTCTTCCTCTTCCTCCTCCTCCTCCCCTTCCTTCTCTTCCTCTTCTTCCTCCTCCTCCCCTTCCTTCTCTTCCTTCTGCTCCTCCGGCTCTGTTTTCTCTCCATCCTCCCCCCTCGTCGTCCCTCTGGAGAATAGGGGTCATTGCACAAATGATTACTCAGGCCCCGGTCTCCATGGCGATGCCGCCGAGTAACAGCGACAGGCCGATCAGCGGCTCCATGTTTCTGCGGTGCGGAGGGAGAGGAGGAGGATGAAGAGGAGGAAGAGGATGAAGATGAGGAAGAGGAGCTCTGTCTGTTAGCCAATGAGCTGCTCTGGTTTGATTCAGAATCGGCTCCAAAGGTCCAAAAGAATCAGAACTGACTTCCTGTTCAGGAACAGGAAGTCAGTTAGCCTCACCTGATTACCCATAAGGCTCTGCGGCTAATATCCGTACTCCATGTTCCTGGTTGCGGTTCTGGTTCTGGTTCTGGTTCTGGTTCCGGTTCTGGTTCTCCTCAGCCCAGATGCTTGTTTCCAGGTTCTGGATCTCACTGAGCCAAGCGGATCCAGATGTTTTGACTCTATCCTCTAAATTTCAAACAATCCTCTCAAAGCTGCATTTCTTCACATTTCTTCCTTCCACTCAACTTTCTGTAACATCCTTGCATTCAGAACAGTGTAAACAAGCAGCAGCTTCTTCATGGCGTTTCATGGTTGGAGTTATTAGATGTCGAGGTTCCAATATTTCATTTTTTCTCATATTCTAACTGAATGTTGAGTTTTAAACCATCAAACTAAAAGCCTGAATGAACCGAAGCTCATCCTGCTTCAGGTATTATTGATGCTTGATTTGTGAAACTGGATGATTTTTCTGCCATTCTTTGTGTTGTGGGAACATCAGCGCGGTCGTGTCTCTGCAGACGGGTTTCCTGCTGGAGCAGGAAAACGTCCCACGAGTCGGACAGACATGTTGTCCCTCAGCTGCTGAACATCACTGCACAGTCGCAGGCTACAGTGGCCTAGTCAAAGTCCAGCCCTAAATCCAGCTGAGGATTTGTGGGACGTTCTGAATCCAAGCGGACTGACCTGCTGAAAAAATGCACACCACACTTTTCAGTTTCATTCATAAAGAATATTTTTCCTTCACGACTCCACGGATGTTTGGTTGGATTAAAAAGTAAAAACAAATAATAACAAAAGAGTTTCAAAGGAAATATGTATGTTAGCTAATATGCAAACAGATTTTGCGAATAAACGGAAGTAGAATATCAAAATAAAAGCTGGATTTTACATAAAGAACAGGAGCTTCTTAAAGTGACAGAGACCCAGTTTGAGGCATTAAATTATGAAGTATGATCAGGAAACCTGCTCACTTTATTAAAACGTCACGACTCCCCTTTACAGCAGCAGAGTGAAGCTAACATGTTAGCTCTGATGCTAACAGCCTTTCTGAGACTCTGAGCAACACCTGAGCGCTCTGCTGCCCCCTGCCTGCAGGCTGAAGTGCTGCATCAATTACACTGTAAGGGTTTAAAGATGCTGAATGAAACCAACCAACTCATCTCACTGTGACCCACAACGTTCCTCTGATTCACATCCAGAGGTCATAGGTCAGCGTTACCAGCCCAGCGGCATCATGGGAAACGTAGTTCTTGTTTTTTAAATTGGTCCAGTAACTTTTAAATGAAAGAAAAGAAGAAATAAAATCCTGATTCTGATGAGAACCAGGGATGGAGAGAGAGCAGAAAACTGAACTAATGAGAGAGAGAGAGAGAGAGAGAGAGACAGAGAGAGAGAGAAAGACAGAGAGAGAGAGAGAGAGAGAGAAGAGAGAGAAGAGAGAGAGAGAGAGAGAGACAGAGAGAGAGAGAGAGACAGAGAGAGAGAGAGAGAGACAGAGAGAGAGAGAGACAGAGAGTTTCAACCTTTTCCGTTTAGTTTTCTCTCGCTGTGTTTGTCTGTGTGCGGTTCTGTCAGCTTTGTCCCTCAAAGAGCTTTTTTTCTTTCTCTCCAAAGCTTTTTTCTTTTTTCTACTCGAGGAGAAGAAGAGGAGGAGCAGGAGGAGGAAGAGGAGGAGGAAGAGGAAGAGGAGGAGGTGGGGGCTGGAGGCAGCATTCTGGAACAAGCATGACAGAATCTGAATTATAGAAGCAGCACAGCAAAGAGGAGAGGGAGGAGGAGGCTGCTGTGTGTGTGTGTGTGTGTGTGTGTGTGTGTGTGTGTGTGTGTGTGTGTGTGTGTGTGTGTGTGTGTGTGTGTGTGTGTGTGTGTGGTGGAGAGCAGAGAGGAAGAAAAGCCGGTTTTCAGCAGCAGAGGCTGTTATTGTTGAGAAGCAGCTAATTTCTCATTTAGATGCAGCTGCTGCTCATCCTCACATGATGAAGAACCAAATGTTGGACCTGAACGTTCTGGATGTTCATGCTGGAAAGAAAGAAAGTACACCCCTCAGGTCCCCCAGCACTGAATGCAAAGAAAACCAGCGACTTAAACCTGAACTAAATACATAAATATTCACTATTCAAACATAGAGTTAGCATCTGGAGAAAACTAAGTACACCCTTCAGTCAGTCAGTGCTGATTCTGACATCACCAACGACCTTAGAGAAAACTGTAGGGGTCATAAGGTCAAATAACAGCAACAGGATCACTTAGCGCTTAGCTCCTCAGATTATTTCAATAATTTAATACCAAATAAAGTCAAACTGTGTGATTGTTAATGTACAAAACATAAATTATATCAAATGTTAATTATTTATATGAGTTATTATCTCAAACATTAACTGAGTGGACAATAAAAAGCATAAATATATAATGAATATGCAGAATCTGCCTTTTAATATTAATGTTACTGAAAACCAAATTTAAAGTTGTTTTAATCATGTATTTTTACATCATGTAGGCTGTTCTCCTTCTGATTGGTTGCTGTATTTAAGCCCCGCCCATCCACTTCCTGCTCAGAGTCAATAGTTCAACCTGAGCAGTGTGTCTGCCGAGCCAGCAGGGGGCGGTACTGTAGATCTTCCAAGTTGAGCTGAATGTTGTTGCCATGGCGATGAAACATCAGTAAGGACAACAGAGACCCGACAGAACCGATCAGAGAATCCGACACCGGACCGTTTCCTGAACCCAAACGGCTCACCTGGAGGTTCTGATCATCAGGTGAAAAGTGATCCTGGTTCCTGTCGTCTGTTTGGGAGTAACCAACGGCAACGCAATAACTGCCCTTCACCTGCCCCGCCTGCTGGTGGCGCTCTGGAGGTCAGAGGTCTCCTGACGATGGAGTCTGCAGGGATACGAGCGCTGAGCCAGGTGAAGCTCCCCTCTGACCTCTGACCTTCGTTTCTTCACTCAGTGACCGGATGAGTTTCCTCTCCAGTGGAGACGGTTCTGTGCTGACTGGACCGGACTTATGTAACGGGTCTGCAGTTATAATGACCTCACAGAGCCGTTCGCAGCAGAGCCACATTCATCCATTCATTCATTCATTCATTCATTCATTCATTCATTCATTCATTCATTCATTCATTCAGATTCATTCATTCACTCACTCAGATCAGGAGGTGACGGAGCCCCCTGGCCGAGGCGCTCAGCTTCTAGAACCAAACAACTCTAGATCTATAGTTCTAGATCATTCCTCTTTAATAACTTCAGTTTCTGTTCATCCACATACTGATCTCCATGAGTTGCTGTGCATTGTCTGCGTTGTCATGGTAACTAATCTAACCTGGGCAGGTGGGAGCAGGAGGGTCCTGGGATTGAGCCTTGAGGTTCTCCGAGGGATCAGCTGCTTCCAGACGTTCAGTCTGTGTGTGTGTGTGTGTGCGTGTGTGTGTATATGTGTGTGTGTGTGTGTGTGTGTGTGTGTGTGTGTATGTGTGTGTGTGTGTGTCTGTGTGTGTGTGTGTGTGTGTATGTGGTGTGTGTGTGTGTGTGTGTGTGTGTGTGTGTGTGTGTGTGTGTGTGTGTGTGTGTGTGTGTGTGTGCATTCCAGAGAAAGAAGACAGAAACAGAAGGAATCATTATAATGGCTTCATGCAACCTGATCCTCTGCATACTGAATTTTCCCCCAGAGGGTTTTTTCCATTATCCTGAACGAGGGAGTCGTTTAGCTGATCCAGCCCAGCTTCGCCTTCCTTTATTCCTTCTTTTTTTTCCACTCTCTCCCTCTTCTTTGCCGGTTTCTCTTTTTCCACAGACACATTGTGCAAATGTAACCTTTTGCGAGGCCCGGCCCCCCTCCCCGCCGCTCCCCATCCCCAGGAAGTTGGCTCGCCACTTTGCTGCCAAGAAATATGAAAAACTGGCAGGCTGCCCGTTTCATCTGCAAACACACGGCGGAAAAAAGGGAAGGGTGGATGGAAGCAGCGGGAGGCGGAGGGAGGGAGGAGGGAGGGAGGAGGGAGTGGAGGTGACACAGAGGCGAAGGAAACGCTGCTGCTGCTTCGCCACGAGGAAGAGAAAGACTCTGAAGCAGAGAGAAAGCAGGCAGCAGGGAGATAAGGAGGAATTTCACTTGCATGAAAAGAGGCCACATTACCGACTCCAGATAAATCTTCTGTGGACGTTTTCTGAGCCGCAGCCGGAGATGAGCTGGTTTACGCACACATGCAAATCAGCAGCGGCCGCCGTCCCTCATCTCAGCTGCTCCATAGACACAGGATTTATTTTACTGACAGGAAGACGGAGCCTCAGCTAGCCTGGAGTCATCGACTGGATCCAGTTTACATCAACACTGGATCCAGTTTACACCAGCATGAACACTGGATCCAGTGTTATGTTGTAAAAACCAGAACAGTTGTGGTGCTGTACTGCACTGGAACCAGAACAGAACCGGCCCAGAACCAGCCTTCGTTATAAGGTTTATGATTCTTTCACAGGTTCTGTAGGATCAAGAGTCACATCAGGAGTTTTCTTCAGACTCCCTGTTAGGAATCTGAAACAGCCTCTGACTGAAGACAGTCTTAGCAAAATGGCTGCTATAGAAAGTTTTCACAGGAAGCAGAAATCCCTTCATGTTGTTCTGAAGCAACGGATCGGATCGCTCTTTGCCAGCCTCATGGATCCTGTGATGTCGTTCCTCTGTAGTTTGTCCTCTTCCTGTCGCTCTGCTTTCCATCTCTAATCTTGACCCTCAGCTGCTTCCGTACCGTCCGCAGTAACTCCAGCCGGGAACGGATGAGACGCTGGTTTGACCTGTGGGGTCAATGTTTGGACCGAGGCAGGAGGGCGGAGCTCCCAGACATGGATGAAGAGGAAACTCAAAGTTCACACACAGCAGATTGGATCAGCTCATTCCAGCTGGTCCAATCAATGCATCAGCTTCAGTTTATTATTAAAATTAGTTTTAAAAGTTTTCAGTCTAAAACGCAGCAGGATTCATCAAGTCGTTGCTAATCTGGTTAGCCTAGTTAGCGCAAAATGGACGAGTTTCTGAGAAGATGAAGGAACCAGGAAACTAAACAGACCGACTGATGTCAGACAGTATGAAGTGACATTTACTCTACATTAATGTGATAATTACTGAATAAAAAGGTGAAACATTGTAAAAGCTTATGTTTGCATATTTTGTAGCGTCGGCTGTTTGGGGTTTTCTACATTCCTCCTCACTGGATAAACCAACATATTTACCTCATGAGTTCAAACTGGTTCTACTTTTCTCTTTGTTGGATGTTTTATTTTAGGAAAATCCAGGAAACTTTTAAATGATTCCAAATTTTGTAAAGAAAAGGAATAAATGGTCACAATCTACAGGCTGGATCTGCTCTGGGTCAGATATTCTGACACTGATCCCTGAAATAAATCCGATCCGATGCGGGGAAGCTCTGTGTTCACTGAGCTGCCAGAATAAACACTCAGGTTGCTTCTGCAACAAGGCAACGTGGAAAACAAACAGACCAGCTGAGCAGCCTGAGAGCCCCGGGAAACAGATCGTTTACTGAATAACATCCAGTTCTTTAGTTCAGGAACTGTTCAGTTTGGCTCCGTCTGTCCCCACTGAGGGACAGGATCATTTCCTCCTCATCCTGTTTGAGGTTTTATTGTTTTTCAGCCTTTAAAGCTCATAAAGCTCCTTCAGCGCGCACCCGGCCGACATGTTGCTTTTCCAGGTCTGTTTGTCTGCAGCCTGAAGTGTCTTTCTGGGAGCTCGTCCTGTGGTTTGGACATCTCCAAGTGATGCTCTTCCTGTCGGTTGCCTAGCAACAGAAGAGGGAAAAAATAGATGAGGTGATGAGTGAAGGTGATCCCGAGGGAGTTTGGAGGAGGAGCGGGGAAGAGATGTTTTCTTTTCAGAAAGCTTTTCACAGATTGTTCAGTTTCTGTTCAGAAAAATAAAAATAACCTTCAGCAGAGGAAACCCAGAACCAGAACCCATTCAGAACCCATCCAGAACCTATTCAGAACCCATTCAGAACCCATTCAGAATCCATCCAGAACCTATTCAGAATCCATTCAGAACCCATTCAGAACCCATTTGAACCCATTCAGCTCCCATTCAGAACCTATTCAGAACCCATTCAGAACCCATTCAGAACCCATTTGAACCCATTCAGCTGCGATGCACAAACAACCTGGAGAGGAAAATACCATCACAAAAACAATCTGACGTCTCAGAACAACAAAATCGTTTGATAAAGTGGAAAAAAACTGCAGAAAAAAAAGATTCAATTCATTCAGAGAACAATCAAAGTTTTCACGCCTCCATGCGACGTTACAGTTTTCTCTCAATCGGCCCTTAATAGACATATTAGGTTCATAAGTATTCACACCCTGTGCTCTGAAACCAGAAGGAAAAAATCTCTAAATATCGTCATGGCAACATCAATGTGTTCACGGTGTTATGAACGTTTTAATGCTAGTGTAATATTCAGCCAGCTGGACTAAGGTCAAAGGTCACAGGGTGATGGATGGATTTCCCCTGCTGCAGATTTAGATCCTCTTTTCTTGACGTTTGTGTCCCATTAGCAATCTGAACTCTCCTGCTGCAGATGTTAGCTTTGCTGCAGGAGAGCTAACAAAATATGGATAATAAAAGATGATTTTCCATATTTTCATCCTTCCTCAGCGGATCTTCCATTCTGCTTTTCCCAGCTCTGGGATTTACTTTTAATTGTTGCAAAGCGCCCAGGGTGACCCCGCCCAGGGTGACCCCGCCCAGAGTGACCCCGCCCAGAGTGACCCCGCCCAGAGTGACCCCGCCCAGAGTGAGCCCGCCCAGGGTGACCCCTGCCCTAGAGTGACCCCGCCCAGAGTGACCCCGCCCAGGGTGACCCCGCCCAGAGTGACCCCGCCCAGAGTGACCCCGCCCAGGGTGACCCCGCCCAGGGTGACCCCGCCTCTCGCCCGGAACGCAGCTGGAGAGGCACCAGCACCTCCCGACTCCGTTAGGGAGAAGGGTGACGGAAAATGGATGGATGGATTTTCCTAAGCTGAGGAGCTGCAGCTTTGCCTGCAGATAAAGGAACCAATCGGATCAGGATCTGATCGGCTCTGAATGTTCTATCTGTGATATTGGTTATTAAAGTTGTTAAATCTCCAGGAATGTGATACGTTCAGGATTGTGATGTGGGTGTATCGGTGTGTCTGGGCTGCAGAGCGAGCAGCCGCAGCTTCAGCAGCCATAAAGTCAGAGATCAGATCAGATCAATAAGTGCATCACATAAAGTGTCAGATCATTTCTGCTTTGTGTAGCATCAGCAGCGCAGCAGAACGCTGAACTCAGCAGGAATATTTCTGGCTTCATGGCCAAATATTCCATAACAAGCTTTTAGCGTTATTGTAGCGTCAGACAGGAAAACGGCATTCCTCCTCCTGGAGCGAACCGGAGAGATCCAGGACAGGAGGTCAGAGGTCAGGGATTCCCCAAAGAGGTCATAATGATGTTCAGAGGAGGACACGTGTCCGCTAACACGCTAAAATCAGAGCTAACGTTTCACTTAGCGCGTTAGCATTTTTGCTAACTTTAAAACATTTAAATTTCCACATAAATTCCAAAGTCCTGCTTTACTTGGACGTAAACATTCAGCTGAATGAAGTTTAACATCTTTCATGTGTTTATTGATAGATATTGTTTTTATGTCTGATATCTTGTTCATGTTTTGAACAAATTTTGAACAAATTATCTCAAAGTGGCCGGAGGAAAAGGAATGAAACAGCCTTCATTCATAAGACTGTTTCATTCCTTTTCCTCCAGCCATTTTTGGATAAATTATTCATAAAAAATTACACTTCATATCAGAAATATGAACAATATTTATCAACGTAGTCAGAGTAAACACATAAAATGGTCCTAATTATATCCATTATGAGTGAAAGTGATGCTGCTGGTGCAGCTCCAGTTCTCCCAGTCTCACGCCTCACCTCCTGTTGGTGTGGGAGGAACCAGTGATGGAAGCCAGGACGCATAAATGAGAAGAATCCCAATTAAATGGATCCCAGGAGTGACAGAGAGAAGGAGAGAAGGTCTAAATGAAAGAGAAGGGATCACCAGCGTGGAGCGCCAGCGCCGGGCGAGAGAGGATCAATATCTAATTTCAGTGCTGAGCTCACGCTGGACGCTTTTCCAATAAGGCCAGGATAAAAACACCAAGCCTGAATAGGTGTGTGTCTGTGCTGTCTGCAGACCACACATCCATCTGCTGCCGCTGCCGGAGAAACCGTCAGCTTCTGCAACGACCAGTGAGCCAGGAACGGAGCTGGAGCCGATTTAAAGCTCCACAGTTTGGAGGTTTAATCCCAAAACAATCCAACATTTAAAAAGATTTAAATTTACCAACCCTGAGCTTCACCAAACGCCTGCAGCTCCACTTCCTACAGACGCAGTTAGACAGTGGCTAACAGCAAATCAGCACGTCTCAAGCTAACTGGTAGTTAGCATGATGTTAGCATGAGACAGCTAAAGGACCTGAAACAAGAGATCATCTGTAGACCAAAGTGCTGTAGAGCTCATCACTAATAACCAGTAATAACCAGTAATAACCAGCAATAACCAGTAATAACCAGTAATAACCAGTAATATTATGTTCTGCTAGTTGTTAGCATAGCGTCTTAGCTTTAGTATCAGCTAATTATTATGTTGGTATAATTTATCATTATCTTCAACATAGCAGAATTAGCTTCTGCTCATTGCTATGTTGGTGTAGCCCTTTAGCACTAGCTTCAAATAATTATGCTACAGCGCTTAAGTATTATCTTCTGCTAATTACGCTTTAGCATTAGCATACACTAATTACTATGTTAGCGCAACACTTTAGCATGAACAGAACTAATATTCATGATTAATGCTTTAAGTTTAGCATACCTAGTCTTTATGCTAGCACAGCTTTAGCCGTCTTTAGCCGAAGACGATGAGCAGATCCATCCTGAGCACTGAAGCAGAACAGAAACTGGATCAGTGACCAAAGTTCCTCCAGTGTTTCTGAATTTATAGGAGGAAAAATCTGAGGTTTATCAATTGTTTATGTGAATCTGTTTTCCTACAAAATAAAGGCCCTGAATGACTGCTCTAGACAGGGGCGTCGCCAGGAATCTTGGGCCCTCTGACAAAAAATTAAATTGGGCCCCCAATGCAGCTGCTGTTAATTTCCCTTAAGAGAAGAAGGACTAGACTGACTCTCCTGTTGTTAAGTGGTAAAAGGTACAGGGACAAGTTCAATCTTGGTCATTTTTTCCTTAATTTGTCAGATGCTAAGCTAACTATGCTAAATAGCTGATAATCACACAATCTATCCTCCTCTAGGAGAAAAACTGGGTTACAAATTGTCAGGCTTACCTTTTCTCTCTCTCCCTCTCTTTATTTTTTCTTTTTATTGTTTGAAAACCTGATTTGATCATTTTTCTTTGCAGCCACAGCCGTTCTTGACCTGCACAGACTGATGCTGAACCCTAACCCTGAAGAGCTAAGCAGGAAGGAACCGTTTGTTGGTCTGGCAGTGGGAACGTTTCATTTTTACTGCTAAAAGCAATTTTAGAAAACACAATGTGGTTAATTTTGTAATTCACAGGGCCTCAGTTTTTGTTTTTATTTCTATGAACAAAAAATAAATAAATAAATTGTGGAGGGGCCCCTGTCGGCCAGGGGCCCTGAGAGTCGTCATCACATCCCCCTCTATACGCACCCCTGGCTGCAGAGCAGCTGAACTGATTTTATCCTGCAGGAACACAGCAGATTATTTTCATCTCCATTAACACAATAAATCTTTGACTCCAACATCTTCAGTCTGACTGAGAATCCCAATTTTTTCTGTTTTTTAGGATTTTCTCTCCTCTTGGGATGAAAATTGAAGCTTTATTTATTATTTTAGCAGTTTCTACTTGTGCGCTGGAGCGCCCCTCAGTGGACGCTGCCGGGAATGACGCTCAGAAAGGAAGTCGAGAGGTTCAGAGGCAATAAACCAGGCAGGAAGTTCATACCTGAGAGCTGAAACATGAAGCAGCAGGTTGCTAGATGTTGCTATCTGCTGCTATCTGCTGCTAGATGTTGCTATCTGCTGCTAGCTGTTACTACTGTTGCTATCTCTGCTATCTACTGCTACTCTTGCTATCTACTGCTATATGCTGCTATCTACTGCTATCTGCTGCTAGATGTTGCAATCTGCAGCTAGATGTTGCAATCTGCAGCTAGCTGTTGCTATCTGCAGCTAGCAGTTGCTATCTGCAGCTGCTATCTACTGCTATCTACTTCTATCTACTGCTATCTGCTTTTATCTGCTGCTATCTGCTGCTATCTACTGCTAACTGCCGCTATCTACAGCTATCTGCTGCTATCTACTGCTATCTGCTGCTATCTGCTCTTATCTGCTGCTAGCTGTTGCTGGTTGCTGCTATATCTCTTGCTGCTATCTACTGCTATCTGCTGCTATCTACTGCTATATGCTGCTAGCTGCTGCTGCTCAGGTTTCTGAATCTGGATTCAGCAGCCAACAGTTTCTGGGCGAGTCAAACTCAAACAGTGACAGGAAATCAAACCGCCGGCAGATCGCTTCAGCTCGGAGCTGCCCTGCCATCATGTGGCCGGATAACAGAACTGCAGCTGCAGACTGAACAGGCAGAACCAGAACCAGAACAACTAGAGGGCCCCGCGGGCTACTAACGGTCCGGTGACCACAATTGTGTTGGACGGATGGGTTCTACTTCCGGACACGCTTTTCAAAATAAAACCTGGAACCCAAAGAGAACGCAGGAAGAAGCCGCGTTAATTTGAAGCGAAACGTTTATTTTAGTAGATGACTTCCGGTTTTTGCTCTACGTGTTTCCGGGGAACTTGACAAAGTTTTGGGCCGTGAGAATTTTTTTTTATTTGTCGTTTTTTACGGAAAGCCATGTCCTCCTGCAACATGAATAAGCTCTTCTTGTTTTATGTGTGCCTGGAAATTCAGACGCTAAACTCAAAGCTGCAGCAAACCACATGTTGAAATACATAAATACATAAATAAACATGTAAATAAGTGGGACGTCTGCTGGGTCACAGCCTGCAGATTTCATTTGAATAGAAATGAACTTGTTGATTTCTTCTGAGACAAATGATAAATTGGTGGAAATGTGTGTCTTGGTGATAAAAGTAATAAAACTAAAACTAACATATCTGTTGATTCTGACGGGATTTTATCCCGTCAGAATCAATAGGTTTAATTTTTTAAACCTATTGACTGTATTATAAAAGCATCGCTGATATTTGTCATGTGTTGCTCCAAAGTGATTTATTTTCAGAAAAAATGAAAGAAGCAAATTTAATTTCAATATTTAAACATAGTTTTGATGATTAGCGGCTCCCCCAGTTTTACAAAGGAAACTGGTTTGTTGAAAAATGTCCAACTTTAAACTGGTTCAAAATACTTTATAAGAACAAATATGAAGTTTGATACGCTTTGAGGGAACAATGAGGAGAATGAAATATTATGAATAAAGATATCAGAAACCAAACCTGAAGTTTCTGCCTCCGTCTTCAAATCAGACAACAACCGTGTCAAACATTTGTGCTACGTTTGTGCAACAATGTTTGTTTGTGCTGCTTTGGCTTTAAAGAGATTAATGAAAGGTTAAAGGTCATTTTGATTTTGTAAAAGTGGAGGGGGCTAGTTGACCTTTTGACCTTTAAACTTTCATTAATATCTTTAAAGCCAAAGCAGCACAAACAAAAATTATTGTTGCACAAACGCAGCACCAATGTTTGACACAGAGGCAGAAAACCTGACAGTCAAAGATGAAAACAGATCAAAGTAAAGAAAGAAAAGAGAAACACAGGATGACAAAGACTCAAAGTGAGCTCTGGGTTACTGACTGATGTTATTAGTTTGTTTTATTTATTCATATAAACCCAGATGTTTAGTTTTATTTCCATCCATCCATCCATCCATCCATCCATCTTCCGTCCTCCTTCTCCCTAACGGGGTCGGGAGGAGCTGCTGCCTCTCCAGCAGCGTTCCGGGCGAGAGGCGGGGTCACCTGGACAGGTCACCTGAACAGGTCACCTGTCTAGGTGACCTGTTCAGGTGACCTGTCCAGGTCGCCAGTCTGTCGCAGGGCAACACAAAGACAAACAGGACAAACAACCAGACACACACACACACACACACACACACACACACACACACACACACACACACACACACACACACACACACACACACACACACACACACACACACACACACACACACACACACACACACACACACACACACACACCTAGGGAGAATCTGGGAAGCCCAATCAGCCTGACAGTCATGTTTCTGGACTGTGGGAGGAAGCCGGAGAACCCGGAGAGAACCCAGCATGCACAGGGAGAACATGCAAACTCCGTGCAGAAAGACCCCGCGCCGGGAATCGAACCCAGGACCTTCTTGCTGCAAGGCAGCAGCGCTACCCACTGCCCAAATGTCTAATTAGACATATTTATTATGTCTAATTAGATTCTAAATGGTTTTTAATAGGAAAAACCGGAGAACCTGGTGAAAACCTAAAGTCCAGATATAAAAGACCTGATGACCTGGAAATTATAACAATGACTTCATAATTATAATCATAAATTAATAGTTATAATAATAATAATAATATGTGTATTTTGTCTGGTCTGTTATCAAATACCAAATTATCTCTCCTGTTATCTGTTTACCCTGCCAGAGCCTGTGTGTGTGTGTGTGTGTGTGTGTGTGTGTGTGTGTGTGTGTGTGTGTGTGTGTGTGTGTGTGTGTGTGTGTGTGTGATCTACTGGAAGGCAGACTCACTCTGCCGTCCGATGAGGATCCTCAGAGTCTTCCTGACCTTTGACACGGTTTTCTGCGCTGCAGTTTTCTTGTCTTTCTTGGGGATGTAACTCTTTAAATGCGTCACGACGGCTTTCTGAAAAGCTTTGCCGTTCAGTGACATCGCCGCCGTCTGCAGCTCTTCTGCAGAGCCAAACTGCTCTTTCAGATCTTCGTAGAGGTTTCTAACAAAATGCGTGTTGTTGTCGTTGTCTATGCTGACAGAGAAATCTGTGATGAGTCGTATTCTCTCCCCTGACAGATAACGTAAGATTCTCCTCATCTCCTTTTTGTTGAAGGGTCCTCCATTTTCCTTGGAGCAGTTTAAAACCGCCCTGAACACAAAGCAGGCCGTACCGATCTCAAGGTCTCTCATCTGTTCTTCTGGGGTTTCTGCTGGCTTCTCAGCTTGATCCCTATTGCTTTCTTGATAAAATGTGACAAATTTACTCTCTGGTTCCGTTGAGCCAGTCTGAAGGGACCAGTCAGTGCCAGATTTGTCTTCCATGGTTGAGATGGATGAGCTGGAGTCCCTGGGGATTTGGGTCTCGTATGTTTGTCCAACGAGATCGCTGATCTCCGAGAGGACGTTGGACACCCTGTCGCTCTCACTGATGCGATTCGTTTCCTCGTCTCTGATCCAGAGGAAGATGTTTTGGAGGAACCTCTTCACCTCGTCTTCTGTTCTTGCGTAGAAGATTTCAGGGCAAATCTCTCTCTGGCCAGAAAGGTCACTTATTTTCTCGCTGGAGAGAACAGACTCTGAAAGGTTTTCGGGGGGAACAGGAAGTTTATAATGATGGCTACTGGTGATATCAGTATATAATTTATCTGTCAGTTCCTTGGAAAACTGCTTGATCCTGTCATTCAGATGTGGGTTCTCCATGAATTCTGCACACAGTCTGTCAAACTGAGGTTTGATGGACTGGAAGTCCAGTTTCAGGGTTTGGTCTGGTTTGGTTTTGCCGGGTGGTTTTGACCTGACCTGCTCCACTGAATCCTCAGGGACACAACCAGGAAACATGAGGCGAGCCAATCTGTTTGACAAAGATCTGCCTCGTTTCAGTTTCACCACATTTGTGTCGCTCGGATCCCGGACTGAGCTCTCCAAAGAAGACGTCATGGTGGTGAACTGGTTGTTGGCAAACCTGGAAAATTGTGGTTTTTTGATAATTTCTTCTTTTGCAGGAGGAACAGTTTTGCTCTTTGACCGGAAAAGGTTTCTGATATCACCAAGAATCTTTTTCAGGTGAAAATGAGGAGCGCATGAGCAGCTTGGGTCTTTCTGTCCAACCAAACCTTCAGCCTTGCAGTAATGAAGGTCGTCAATGATGGTTTTGCTAATCCCGTCTGCAACCTCGTTTACTTCGAAATGATCTATGCCAGATTCTGCATCTTCTGCGCCTTTGGCATCGTCTGAATATTTCTCTATGATCTCAGTGATGCTCTCGCTAACTGAGGCCACAGAGTAGAGAGATTTCACAATAGGAGAAACGCTTCTCTCTGTGAGGTCGAAGGCAGTTTCTGCTTGTGCTGGAGCCACGCCTGACGTTCGCTTCTTAGTGAACGCACTCCAGTACCTTTCGATGCATCTTGATCTGGGTCTGTTTATGTGTTTTCGGAAACACTGAACTGAGTTGGAAACCATGTTATTGAAATTTCTCAGGTTAGAAATGCAGCCACCTGCAAACACTGCTGGTGACGAAGGAAAACTCGAGGTTCTCCTGATGCCATTTGCAATGGACGTTACCTTTTCAGAGACTTCCTGCTCCATCAGTGAGTTCAGCTCCATGCTGCTCTCACACAGCTCCTCTGGTGGAGACACCTCGAGGACGGTGGCCATTTCTGTTGAAATCATGTTGGTCAAATGCACACTGATGTTTTCATCTGGTATTTTAGTCTTCATGCACTTCACCATGTTTTCTTCCAATATTGGCACAAGGACAGTCAGTGAATTTTCCACACATTGTTGGAAAATGTTGGTGAGTATGTCAGCCATGACGCCTGTTATATGTGAATCCCTCAGGCCCTGTGAAAGCAAGGTCCACTGTGCTGGTGTCAAAGTGCTCAGGCGGGGCAATATGATGTCCTCCAGGTTGTCAATGGAGATGTTGATGCTCCTGTTCATTGGCTCCTCTGACGCTTCCATTGTTCAAAGTTTTTATCTTCTTTTTTCCAAAGTTTCCGTGAAGAAACAACGTTCTGCTCACGACGGCTTCTCTTCTCGAAATAACTTTACCTGAAACTAAACTGACCCGCAGCAGGAAGCTGCCTTTGATCCTGGGTGACGTCATAACCCATTATGACGCAGCAGTCCCTCGCGCGAACCCAGAGACGCGGGAATGCGCCTGCGTAGACACATGACTTCAAGCTAGCGGAAGCTAGCTGGAAGAGCTAGGCCTCAACTGTGACGTGGTCTACGAAGTTCTGTAACCATGGAAACGTGGCCTGAATCTGAAGAAAAGTTGTAATTTAAAGTTCTTTTCGATCATTTAATGCATTACTCTACATTATTTACGCACCAAACTGCAGAATTAAGCTGACTGGCTAAAGTTAGTACAGAGCGCTAGCTGTAGCTTGACCCCTACGGAAGCTCATTAGGGCTTTGTGGGAGATGGACCGAGTTTTGGTCGTTTTGCGGCATGCAGCGTTTTATCGCCGCAGATATAATAACTGCATGTTTGATTCCAGTATATATGCTGGTAAAGTAGTCATATTAAAGTCTAAAATTTTTTTTATGTCAGGAGAATGTCATTTAGCAGCTCCTGAACAACAGCGCTGCTAAATTTCTAAACGGTTTTCCTGATCTGTGTTGTGTTTACGTCAGTCACTTCCTGTTTATGTTCAAGCCAGATCACTTTGCTAAAGGTTTATGATTTTTAATTTTCAATCTCGTGTCCAGTGAGGAGGAACCCTAGAGAACACCTCTCTACTGTCTGTTTGCAAAAAGTTACATCAACATCTACTGAATTTATAGAATTATTAGTTTGAATCCAAGATTGTTTTTGTTAAATATTAAATAATTGTTTGGTTTCTTCTTAAAGTAACATTTTGAATGAAAAGTAAGTTTCTTACACCAAAATCAAGGCGGGATTCGAATCCAGGACCTTCCTGCTGCAGGGCAAAAGGCTTTTATTTCCCAAAGTTTTTAACTGATTTTCTGTTGAGATTATTTCACCATTTTCGTTTCCAGGCCAATAAACCAGGATGCTGTTGATTCTGTACTTCTTCAAATCTACCAGCAGGGGGAGCTACTTGCTGGCCATTTCCCAGGAAAACCAAATAAGGAAATGACGTGCTGTCCGTGTGGCGATGTCCTCAAATAGAAAGTGAGTGAGACACGCTGCGGAGGTCTGCCAGAGCTCCAGCGGACACGAAACCAGGTCAGTCCTCGGGTTCCAGCGGGCTAAAGCCGCCCGGAGCCGGGCAGAGCTGCTGCTTCTCACCGGCGGGAGGGAAGCTAACGGCGGCTAACGGCTAACCGGCAGTTTGCTGTTAAATCAGCTGAAAGTCGAGAGGTTTGGGTCGCTAAAGTGGCTTTTTAAAGCAGGTGTAGCTGTAAGGCTTTAGACCTGTCAGCAGTCAGGATTATGTCTGATATTTATGTTGAGTTTCCTGTTTATAAAGATTCAGACATTTTATTAAAGTGACCGAAGCTCGGATCAGAAATATAAGCTAGAATGACTGATGGTCACGTGACGCCTGAGGACCTGTGAGCTGCTGCCAAATATGGTCAAGGTTACTGACCCCACTTCCTGGAACTGACAGGTTCAGACCCACCTGTTAGAGGGCGGGACAGACAGGAAGTGGACCCAAACCGGGTCAGAACATTGACACAGCTGGATGCAGTCAGTTATCTTTCTGTTTGTTCATCCATCCATCCATCCATCCATCCATCCATCCATCCATCCATCCATCCATCCATCCATCCAACTATCCATCCATCCATCCATCCATCCACTCATCCATCCATCCATCCATCCATCCATCCATCCATCCATCCATCCACTCATCCAACTATCCATCCATCCATCCATCCATCTTGATCTAGAAAGATGGATGACTTTGGTAAAGTTGTATTGGAATGATTTCCGTCTGTTGGACGTCTCCTGAATTATTGATTATTGGCTTCAATCAGCTGATCAGTAATCCATCTCTCTGGTTGTGTCCCACCTCGTCTCTGTGGACAGGATGGGGGACGTGGCGGAGGACAAGTCCAGCTTCTACTCCAATGCGGAGGACTACTGGAAGGAAGTCCCGCCCACCGTTGACGGGATGCTCGGCGGCTACGGCAGCATCTCCAGCATCGACATCAGCGGCTCCAAGGCTTTCCTCAGGAAGTTTCTCGGGGTAAGAGACGTTAGCGTTAGCTCTGTACAGAGCGCCGTGGCTGCTTCCTGTCCTACGTGTGGCGTCCCCCGCAGGACGGCGAAGGGAAGACGGGGACGGGCCGCGCCCTGGACTGCGGCGCGGGGATCGGCCGCATCAGCAAGCGGCTGCTGCTGCCGCTGTTCCGGACCGTGGACCTGGTGGACGTGACCCAGGAGTTCCTGGACAAAGCCCGGACGTTCCTGGGCGACGACGCCAAGCGGGTCGGGAACTACTACTGCTGCGGCCTGCAGGAGTTCGTCCCAGAACCAGACCGCTACGACGTCATCTGGATCCAGTGGGTCATCGGTGAGTCAGGGCCGGATCCGGCCCAGATGTATCCAAAAATATCCAAACTACTTAAAATGTCCATAGCAACGGCGTTACGATCAAAAGGAAATGATTTTGCCTCTGCAGTCGTAATAATTGAGAGGAATCTCGATCCAAACGGTTCCAGTTTCTACCACGCAGCATTCTACCACGGAGCATTAGAGCTTTTTAAAACATGATTTTATTGGAAACATTGTGACTATTCTCAATTTTTTCTCAGTTTTCTCAGAAAAAAATTAATAATAAATAATTTATTCTGCTATAAATTATTACTATTACATATTTTCCCCATTTTATTTCTTCATATTTTTTCTGGTATTCTGACTTTATTTTGCAAACATTTTGTTTTATTATGTCTTTTTCCTGGTTATATAACGTTATTCTCAAAATAAAAACATGTTTCTTAGCTTTGCTCTAATACCCAGAAACAAAGTTTTATGCATTTTATGAGAATTTATGACAGAATTTAAAACAATAAACAGTAAAAATGTTAAGTGTGGATTTAAATTCATATTCAGGAAATATTAATCACTCAGTGAAACATTATCTGGCCTCTTCCAACCAATGAAATCACATTTTGGTCCAGAAACATGACGTCATGAACGTTACGACCTTCTTTGGTAAAATATTTCAATCTGACAGACGGGCCTCATCAGAACCAGAACCGTTATGAATGTGACCCAAATGGATCAGGCTGAAACGTTCTCCTCGTTCTTCTTTGGTTTCTCAGGGATTCATTTTACGTTTAGTGGAGAACATGTGTCTGCCACACTTTTCAGATGTTTCATCCCTATCCTTCCTGTTGGCCTGGTTCTGGTTCTGTGAATACTTTGGGTTTTTCTGCAGGTCACCTGACCGACGACCACCTGGTGGCGTTCCTGCGGCGCTGCCAGAAAGCCCTTCGTCCCGCCGGCCTCATCATCATCAAAGACAACGTGTCGTACGAAGGCGTCGTCCCCGACGACGTGGACAGCAGCGTGTGCCGGGACCTGGACATCGTGCGGCGCCTGGTGGGCCGGGCCGGCCTGCGGGTCGTCCACGAGGAGCAGCAGCTCAACTTCCCCAAAGAGATCTACCAGGTGCACACGCTGGCCCTCAGGTAGGGGGCGGAGCCTGTCGCCACGGCGACGCCCTCACCTGGACAGTTTTTAACTCCCCTTTTCAGGCCTGATGTGAACTTTACCACCTCTCAGGCTGTCAGAACGGTTCTGGTTCTGGTTCTGTCACTGAAACATGAAGCCACATGCAAGACAAACAGATTTATTGATGGTCAAGCCGGAACCACAGGCCCCGGGTCAGAACCGGGCCCCGGGTCAGGACCAGGTCTCGCTCTGCAGGCGGCCCGTCTTCTGCATGGCGACCAGCATCTGCTCCGCCTCCGGGGCGGACACGCCCCCTTCCTGCTGGAAGGCGAACTGCAGCGCGTCGCGCACAGCGGCCGGCATCTGCTTGGCGTTCCTGAACAGAACCAGAAACCGGGTCAGAAACGTTTGAACCAACGAGTCGAAATAAAATCAGCAAAAACAAAGTTCTGTTTCTGGTCTCTTCATCCGTAGAAAACTAGAGCAGAACAGCAGGGCTGGTTCTGGAGGTTCTGGTTCTGGACTGACCCGGCGATGTAGAAGCAGCCATGTTTGTTGCTCATCAGGTCCCAGAGCAGCGCTGCCCGCTCCCTCACCCGGTGCTGAACGTACACCTTCTCCTCCTGAACACACACACAGCTGAGGACGCCGCCACACACCCCACCGGGTCAGAACCGGAGCCGGTCCGTTCGGGTCGGGTTCTGACCTGGTCCCTGGAGAAGGCAGTGAAGAGCTGCAGCTTCCCGGCCGCCAACATGGCCGCCCACTCAGAGCGGAAGTAGAAGTCCTTGGTCTCCGAGCGACAGCCGAAGAACAGAACGTTGGCTGGAGGAGGAGAGGGAGCAGGATGACGACCCGGCCCGACTCGGTCTGGTCCAGTCCGACCCGGCCCGGTCCGACCCGACCCGGTCCGGTCTGACCCGGCCAGCCGCAACAACTCACCTGCTTTTCCCTCAGCCAGCCTCTCCTGCAGCGCCGCTCTGAAGGGAGCCACTCCGGTTCCGGGTCCCACCAGAACCACGGGCGTGTCCCGGTCCGGAGGGAACCGCAGGCCGCCCCGCTTCACCCACAGCGGAACCAGAACCTCGCCTAAAGAAACGGGAAGTACCAGGTGTCAACAACTAGAAACTGAAATCAGGTTTTTATAAGAAACTGGAATCCATCAACATTTCTTCCTTCCACACAACTTTTTCTTTTTCTTTACCTACAATCTCAATTTCTGCTGAGAAACTTTTAACTTTATCAGCAAAGTAAAAATTAATAAAATTCACATTTATTTCCTTAGTATATCAATGAATCATCTGCATTTAATCAGGATTAAAATTTAAATAACATTTTTAAAAGTGGACAAAATCTGAAGGCCATCATTAAAAATGAAAAAATATTTAGAAAATAGTCAGAAAATCCACAATAAACTCATAAAATTACATGAATAAAGTCGAAACAAATATAAAGTTAAAATGTTTTGACTTTTTATTATTTTTACTTTTTGGTAAAAATAAAATCGTTTGAAGAAATAAAACTCATTTTCTTGCTCCAGGTTCAGATTTATGGCGAATTATTCTGACGGGTTGAACAGAACCGGGTCTGGGTCCAGCCAATCCTGTAGAAGCTGCACATCTAGAAAAATCACTGAATCCGGGTCCAGATGAGGCCCGCTGTGGTTCTGGTTCCGACTGCACTGAACTGGACCCATACAGCTACCAGAACCGACCTTGTTCCGGGTCCAGAGAGGCCAGCCAGTTGGAGCAGAGTCCTATTCTGGGTCGGTGCAGCTTGGTTCTGTAGCGGACCACTGCCAGCAGAACCTGCAGTCGGCCGGGCAGAACCTGCAGGGAGACGGACCGGGTCAGAGGTCACGTTGCGGCTCGGCGGCGGCTCGGCGGTACCTTCAGAGACGAGGCGATGGAGAAGGAGCGCGGCTGGATCTCTGGGATCAGGTCCAGCAGCCGGTCCGGTTCCAGTTCTGCTGTGGTGAGAGGAAAGTCTGCCAGAACCTGGAACCACAACCAGAACCGGGTCACCGCGGGGAGCCCGGCTTGTCACGTCGGACGGCGGGCGTGACCCCTGACCTCCAGCGCGGTGCGGCGCGGCCGGCTGCAGTACGCCTGCAGCTGGTCCTGACCCGCCGGCGAGCAGAACTCCAGCAGCTTGTCCCGCTCCAGGTCAGAGGTCGCCACGGCGGCCAGCAGCTCGAAGAAGGAGCGGCGCGGAACGGCCGCCACGTCCAGGTAACGCGCCACCAGGTGGCGCACCGAGCAGGGCTGAGGCAGCCGGGCCGGAACTGGGTCAGAACCACACAGATCAGCACCAGAACCTGCTGGACCGGATCTACCTGGACCGGATCTACCTGGACCGGATCTACCTGCAGCGTCGCCGTTTGGCGTCAGCGTGAATCTGGAGTCCGGGTCCAACCGGAGCAGCTGGCAGAACCGCTGGACGTCGTCCTCTGAGTTCTGGGGACGGATCAGAACCACGTCTCCGGCTGAAAACCTGAAAAGAACCGCAGAGTTTGGGTCAGAACCAGGAATCAGTTCTCTGAGAACGTTCCAGAAAAACGGTTCTGCTAAAACCCGGAACGGACCGGCTAACTAGGACCCTGAAACCGGGTCTGACCGGGACCAGAACCGGACCGGAGCACGTACTGGATGTTGGATCTGCTGGTGTCGAAGTCGAGCAGCCGGACGTCCTGGAAGTGGGTCGGGTCGGTGACCCGGCGGTTGGACAGCAACCGGGCCGGGAACGGACTGGACTCTGAGGGGACGGTCCGCTCCGGGTCGGTCCCGGTCCGCTCCGGGTCGGTCCCGGTCCGCTCCGGGTTCTGGTCCGGCTTCTCATCCAGGAAGTGGAGCGTCTCATCCAGGAAGTGGAGCGTATACGACGGCGGCAGTCTGCAGGACAAACAGCAGAACCTTCAAACCGGGCCTCAGAACCAGCTGCCGGGTCGGGTCGGGTCACTCACGGCTCATCGTCCCTCAGCGGCTCCACCTCGGACAGAACCGGGTACAGAACCGAACCCTCCCAGAATGACCGGAGCCACGGGTCGATCACGGCGTCCGGCCTGCGGCAGGAGAACAGTTTGACCCGGTCCAGACTCCATCCAGTCCAGAGCCGGTTGCTACGGCGACGGCAGGAACGTCTCACCCCAGGTCATGCTGGTCGTCCGCCAGACCCACCGGAACCAACATGGCCGCCCCGAGCTGGACCAGACGCTTCTGGAGCTTCTTCGCCACGAAATTAAATCTGCAGAAGAAGAAGAAGTTCTAAACGGAACTTGGACGGGTTCTGAGTGGGTTCTGGTTCTGGACTAACTTTGGGTACGATGAGTCTCCCAATCCCAGAACCGCACAGTCCAGGCAGCTCAGCGACCCGGCAGGCAGAGACTTCCTGAACAGGAACCTCCAGAAGTTCTGGGGAGAGACGGGAAAATGACCTGGGTCGGGTCAGGCGGATCGGGTCAGGCGGGTCGGGTCAGGCGGGTCGGATCAGTCGGGTCGGATCAGTCGGGTCGGGTCAGGCGGGTCGGGTCAGGCGGGTCGGGTCAGGCGGGTCGGGTCAGGCGGGTCGGGTCCAGTACTCAGGGTAAACCCTGCGTTACCTTCATGTTGTCTGGCGGGTCTCCCTGACCGGTGGTGGAGCAAACGAAGACAACCAGAGACTCTGAGATCAGGTCGGCCTGGAGAGGAACCAGAACCAGAACCGTTACTGGACCCACCCGGTCACTACAGAACCACCAGGTCCATTAAACAGGATTCCTTTCTAAAACCTTTTAGCACTATTTTGAATAAAATGTGACACTCGAACCTCAACAAACCCTGATCAATAAATCAGTCAAATAAAATTTTCACTGAACTCTGATCCAGAACCGCACAGCATTCTGGGAGATTTAGGCAAAGCAAAGGCTGTAGAAAAACCAGCAACCCACTCACTCTTGGGTTACCTAGCAACCCACTCACTCTTGGGTTACCTAGCAACCCACTCACTCTTGGGTTACCTAGCAACAGCCTGTTGCGCAGCAGCAGTTTCAGGTTTCGCCTCAGCTGCTTAAGAATAAAAAACGGAGCAGAGAAACTGAACAAACTGGAAAAGTTTGGAAGTATTTCAGATATTTAAAACCAAAAACCAAATTTAAAATGATCCATAAACCTCTTTTCATAACAACTGATACGAAATGTTTCCATCATAGGTTTCTCAGCCAAAACATCCAGTCCTAATATCAGAACATTTGGATTTACTCATGTTAGATGCAAACAAGCTAGCTGGGTAGCTAGGTTATATTAGCAGCTAGTTAGCATTAGCCTGAACTGACTCAAACTTTTGTCTAATAGAAAAGTTCAGCAAGGAAAACAGAATATGTAACAAATGAGATTAAATAGTTTTAACACGACAAAATGTTATATATTTAAAGCCAAATTTACTATTTTTTAACTGTTTGAGGCTGTAATTTTAGATAAATGAATCAGACTTTTTAAAGACGGATTGTCTAAAAAAACAGAAGGAAAATAAATGAACCTGCAAAACACAAAAGTTTTCACCCTTCAAACTTTTTCCTTCAGAAATTTAAGCAAAAACAGACACAAAAAATGTTTAATGAAACTGAATAAAGTTTACAATTTTTTAACTAATAAAAATCGGAAAATTTTTAAATAAATTTGTATTTTGCCCCTTTTACTGCAATGCCCTGAAATAAAATCTACTGCGATCAACTGACATGGTCTTAAATGGACGAATCATTGGAGCACAGACCCTCTGGAGGAGCTGCAGAGTCGCACCGCTCAGGTGGGAAAACAAGTCTGGCCCCAGTGAAGCACGGCAGTGGCAGTGTCATGCTCTGCGAAGCTGGATGGAGCGAAAACCTGCAGCAGAACCGGACTCACCACGTTGTATCCGTCCAGAGGCAGAACCCGGACCTTCAGCCGCCTCCTCTGGGCCTGCCGGCCGACCCGCTGGGCCGTGTCCTGGGCGGTTCCGGTCTGACTCCCGAACAGAACCAGCAGAGCAGGAGCCGCCATGATGTCTGACCCAAAAGCCTCACAGACGGAAACGATGCTCCTGATCTGCCCGGAAACACGAAGCACTAAAAGCTGATTCAGTTCCTGGATGATGGTTCAACAGCAACGTGCAAATATTAATAAACACCGCTAAACTGGGCCAGGAGAACCAGAACCGACGCTAACTGAACACATGGAAATAAAATCAAGTCTGAATGTTAACTAATGTCTGCTTTGATTTTTATATAAATATTAGACATAAAGACAAAAATAAATCACCTGATCTGAAGCTAACATCTAAACATCACTATCCGTTTGAGTTTCACCGATAAAGTTTAAAGAGAAAAACATTTTTATAGTAATTTGCCAATAAATATTGACCTTCCTTTAGTTTTATACTTCCTCACTAGATTAAATGCGGGTCTAAAATTAGGAAACTGAGAAGGTTTTGTCTCTGATATTCATCAGTGCAGCTAGCAGTAGCTAAGTGCTGCTAGCTGCTGCTAGCTGACCGGTAACAGAGAAAATGACCAAATATTTCCTCTCGGGGAAAATTTTCACTCATGTTAAACGCACACAAAGAAAGAAACTACACAGATAAAATATTTACCTCTGCTGTCTTTCTCGGGAACAACTTTAAACTAACCTTAAAGTCAGTTGAATCTGGCCAGAAAACAGAAACCAAACGAAACACTTTACGGCAAGCCGGCAGCACGCTGCATTCAAGAACCACACAGAGAGTGGGAAATTATTCTTTTATTTTCTATAGTAGAAATTTTGATTTAATCCAGTAACTCATCTCTGAGTGAAACACTTTATATGTATTAATTCCACCCGGAATGGTAATTTAAAGCTTTTATTTCTGTTAATTATGATGATTTTCTGCTTCTAGCTAAAAAAAAGGTTACATCAGATCAATAAAAATACTTTAAAACAGAAATGTAGTCCTAATGCATCTTAGTACTTAAAGGCGCATTAAAGTTGTGGTTCATCAGAACCAAATTCTCATATTGATCTGCTTTTATAGTTTAGTTTTCGTGACGCTGCGCAGGTTGACCGGCAGATGGCAGTGTAAGCAGCGACATGTTGGAGTCTGACTCAGCGGTTCATAACAATTACATATTAAACCTGCTTTAATACATATTAAAGCAGGTTTTCATAAACTGGCCGCTGTTCACAGACTGAATCCAGAACTCCCAGTAACATTTAAACTGGTTCTGAATGTTGGTCTCTTAACGCTGAACAATCCAGACCTAAAAACGGCTCCTGAACGCAACAGAAAGTTTCCAGGCCACAGATGGTTACAGGTTTCATTTATTGTCTTACAGCTTTAAATGTCATATTTATACGTGGTGTAAATATCCTAAACATTCACCTGATGCAGATAAGAGCACTTTAGAGAAACAGCGTCGACGTCCAGCTTCACATGGAGATAAACAGTAAATGACTGATTTAAAGAACTTCACCTGATCTGAAAGGAAACATGTTTTACCTTATTATTAACTATATGACAACAAAGAAATGAAGTTAAAACAATGAACAAAAAATATAGATTTACTGCATGTTTTAAAAATATTTGATATTTTTTATTAAAATCAATTAAGAGGGATTGAGGAACAGATCAGTTTAAAGTGCTTTAATATTCTGACTCAGGCTGCTGATTGGAGTTAATTAAAACTTTTTAATTGTTTTAAAACTCATAAAGTAACAATGATAACAAACATGGAGGAATCCTTTATGCGTGAAACTAAACCCATCCTGATGGCGAGACGCTGCTGCGTGGAAACATCGACTCGTCTGCTGCTACTTTGGCTAAAAACGCAGAAAGCTTCACATGATGAGAGGCACCAACAGAACCGGCCCGGTTCCGACCCGCAGAGAGAATCCACAGGAACCGAGCGGCAGACAGAAACTCGTCTCAAGGTTCTGTTGATGGATCTTTAAAACCAGTTGACAGTTTTTACTTGTTTCCTCAGCAGCTTGAGGATCATGCATAAATACACAGGGAGCGGTCCGGTTCTGGCCCGGTTCCGGTCCGGTTCTAGTTCTGGTAGAGCCGTATGCGCTGGGAGATGTTGCTGCGGCACAGAGGGCAGTTCTGCAGGGCGTCGCTGCAGACCTGGCAGCAGCAGACATGACCGCAGGGCAGGAAGACGACCTGAGCCTGGAACACAGGAAAACCCGGTGAGACCCGAGGACTGGACCCGTCCAGAACCCGTCCTGGACCCGAACTGGACAGATCCAGAACCCGTCCTGGACCCGTCTGGAACCAACTCGTCAGGTTAGTAAAATATTAAAAAACAAACTGAGGGGACTGAGGACGCGTCCCTGAGGGACGCCACAGCCAGCAGAAGCCAGCCGGTGTCTCACCCCGATCTCCATGCAGACCACACACTCTGAGCTGCCTGGTCCCTCCACCAGTGTGGGGGCGGAGGGCGTGACGGGGGTCCCTGGGGTTCCTGGAGTCCCTGGGGTTCCTGGGGTTCCTGGGGTTCCTGGTGTCCGTGGCGACCGCGGCGGGCTCGGGGTCAGCGCGGTGGCGGTGCTGGGCAGCAGAGGAGAGGGGGGCGGAGTCAGACCTGTCGGGGTTTCTGCCTTGCTGGTTCCTGCAGGCGGGCGGTCCCGGTCCAGGCTCAGCAGAGCTTTCTGGATCCCGGCTTCCTGAACCCCCAGCTGCAAAACAAGTAAATAAAATAGAACTATAATATAACTAAATATTTAGTCTGCAATATAAACAATAATAAATATTGACTTCCAAGCCACATATTTAACTAGCAAGCTAAATATTAATCTTGCAAACTACATATTTAGCTCCAAGCTAAGTTATTAGTTGCTTTATTATTAGTATTTAATATTTAGTTTGAAGTTGATCTTTATAATAATTCATTGAACCTGAACTGGTTTTTCTACAGTCTGTTCAGTTTTTAACTTCAGACACGGCGCCTGTGACCTCGGGTCCGGCCTGACCTTCTTGAGGTCCGACGCGGTCATGTGGCGCAGCGTTTCCATGGTGACGTGGTGGTGGGCCAGGACAGGCAGGTAGTGCTGAGCCGACAGTTTGCAGAGCAGGTTCACCAGCTCCGTCTCCAGACCGGCTTCCTGCACCCAAACCCGCGTTAGGTCATTCATTCACCTCATCAGACCTCACCGCTCAGCGGGCTTTGACTAGACCTGCATCCGGAGCGACAGCGGCTTGGCGTCCAGCAGCCGCTGGTACTGGATCATCCAGTAGTTCTGCTGGGTGGAGTCCGACTTCTTCTCTATCTCCACCTGGAAAACAGAATACTGTGACTGCTGAAGCTCTGACGTTAGCACAGCGTTAGTTAGTAGCTAACGCTGCGCTAGTAGCTAACGCTGCGCTAGTAGCTAACGCTGCGCTAGTAGCTAACGCTGCGCTGCGTCTCCTCACCAGAACCTGCCGCAGCTCCTGCTCCCGCTGGTCCCTCTGCTTCAGCAGCTGCTGCAGCAGGTCGCTGAGCGCCGTGCGCTGCTCCACCAGGACCTCCTGAAACACAGAGCATCATGGGAAATGCAGTTTAATCCTGCTCCTGCTGAACAAAGTGATTTACAACCAAACATAAAACATCTGTGATGCAACAATAATATAAAAGAGAGGATGAAACAGCGGCGGGACCAGAAACACATGAAATGAAAAGTCAACATGAGGACGGACGGATGGACGGACGGCATGAGGAACTGAACCAACATGGAGCAAACAAAGGAAGCGGCGCCACCTACCTGCAGGCTCTCGGCGTCCAGGCTCCGCCTCTTGACCTCCAGCTTAGTGAGCTGCATGAGTTCGGCCTCAATGAGTTTGATCTGAGGAATGAGAGGCACATGCAACTTAAACCGGCCGGATGGGCGATGAGATGAGCAGCTGGAGGAGCTGCAGAGATGGTCAGCTGAAGGTCAAAGGTCGCCTGAGAGCAGCGGCGGCTCACCTGTTTGCGGATGTAGCCGTGGACGGCGTCCTTCTGCAGCTGCAGCGCCTGGAACGCAGCTTTCTGCATCTCCTCCTGAGGAGCACAGAGACTGTGATGCGCCCCCTTCAGGCCGGGACCGGCACCGCAGCACGACCTCTTACCTCCTGCAGGATCTGAGCGATGGCCTTGGACTTGTCCAGAACCTGGAGAGACAGCATCCGGTCGAACTTCCTGTCCAGAGACTCCAGGCTGGCAGAGGAGACGAGGTTAGCAGAGACCGCGGTGCGTTCAGGGACATCAGGGTGAGTATAAGGACACGGCGGTGCGTTCAGGGACATCAGGGTGAGTATAAGGAAACGGCGGTGCGTTCAGGGACATCAGGGTGAGTATAAGGACACGGCGGTGCGTTCAGGGACATCAGGGTGAGTATAAGGACACGGCGGTGCGTTCAGGGACATCAGGGTGAGTATAAGGACACGGCGGTGCGTTCAGGGACATCAGGGTGAGTATAAGGACACGGCGGTGCGTTCAGGGACATCAGTGGGGTCAAACCTGCGGTGCGCCTCAGAAACCAGGCTCTGCCGGCGGCTGTCGCTGGCCTCCTGCAGGAGGCTCATGGCGTAGCCGTCTGACAGCATCTTCTGCATGGCGGCTGCAAACACAACCGGACTCAGAGGAACCAGAACCAGAACCAGGTGATGTAACCATCACAAGACGATGCAGAGAAACGTCCTGAACTGTTAGTGCTCAGGACTAACACCGCTAACTATCTCTGCTAATGCTAAGGTGATATGCTAACTCAGTATTTAGCTAAAGCTAACCCTAACCTCAGGGATTTCTGTCTAAATAGAACCAGGAGCGGGTCCAGTAGTTCGGTACCTGCCACGTCCCTCCTCCTCAGCGATCCGGCCTCCTCCTGGGTGACGGCCGTCAGCTGCTCCATGCGGATCCTGATCAATCACACGAGTTTATATATTTCAGACAGGAAGCTGAAGGATTCCCTCCATGTTTTCTTTGGTTTCTTTTTTGCCTCTAAGCTCAGTGGAAATAATCGGATCGGTTTCACCAGCAGAACCGTAACGGATCAGAACTCACCGGTCCTCCTCCATGGCCTGGAGGAACTCTGCGCTCTTCTTCTGCCTGCAGAAACATCCGCATCATCATCAACCTGTAGCTGCTAGCTGCTAGTATTAGCTGCTAGCTGTTAGTATTAGCTGCTGGCTGTTAGCGTTAGCTGCTAGCGGCTCCTACCTGCTGTTGGCCATCAGCAGGCTGCTGATCCGGCCGCTGATGTTGTCCTCGGCCTGCCGGACCCGCTCCAGAACCAGCTGCCTCTCGGCCTCCTGCGCTCTCTGCTGCTGGCTGAACCCGAGCTCCACGCGCTGCTGGTCCTGATCGGGATCGGGAACCGGATCGGGAACCGGATCAGGAACCGGATCGGGAACCGGATCGGGAAGCACAGTGATTCAGAACCGAGCCTCTCTCAGTGTTTGGGGTTCTGGTTCAGACCAGCTACTCCAAACAATTCAAACTTTATGAATATGATCTGTTGATCTGCTTCTTCCATTTACCTACAAAAAACATTTTCCTTCCACAAAACTTTCCACTAGTCTGACCTTTTGCTGCTTTTGTCTCTGTTTAACAGAACAGCTCTTATTTTATGTGATATTTAACTTTTCTGAGAAACTTTGATTTTTTTCTTTCTGTGTTGAAATACTGAGATAAATCGTTTTTTATTATATTGTAATCAATAGATTTTAATATTAAAGCTGACTCATTTTCCCCCAAAGCTTCTTTATGTTTAACAGATTTCTAATTAATTAACTTCATGCTGGAGATCAGAGTCGGGATTTCTCCCCAACTCGTTTCTCAGCCCATCTGGACCAGAACCAGAGGTTCTGTCCTACCTGTCGGACCGAGTTCAGGATGTTCTCCTTGTGGGAATTATTCATGAGGAGAAGCTGGGTGTGCTCCCTGTGTTTCTCCTCAAGGTGGCGCTCAAACGCCAGCTTCTCCTGCAGCTTTTGCTCCTGAAGAAACAAAACTCAGAGACGTTAGCTTGAAGCCGCCGCCGCCGCGCTGAGGGTGATGACATCACCAACCTTCCTCCTCTCATAGTCGCTGAATTTGCTCTGCAACAGAAACAGACAGCGGTTAGCGGCGCAGCGGTTAGCGGCGCAGCGGTTAGCGGCGCAGCGGTTAGCGGCGCAGCGGTTAGCGGCGCAGCGGAACCTGAGCGGGGTCAGGCTGGGAGACCGACCTGCCAGGCCTCCTCCAGCCCGTCCAGACAGTCAGAACCGGGTTTACTGCAGTCGCTCTCCAGAACCGGCAGCAGGTACTGAGACGGAGCGCAGTACTCCTCACCCAGCTCTGAGAACAACAAACATTCATGATCAGCTTCCCAGCAGAAGGACGACGTCTGCATTCTAGATGTCCTTTTAGCATGTAGCATTAGCATGTAGCTTTTAACATGTAGCATTAGCATGCAGTATTAGCATTCAGCATTAGGATGTAGCTTTTAACATGTAGCATTAGCATGTAGCTTTTAACATGTAGCATTAGTATGTAGCTTTTAACATATAGCATTAGCATGTAGCTTTTAACATGTAGCATTAGCAGTTAGCATCCGTTAGCCACTCTGTGTCCTACCGTCGCAGAGGAAGCGCTGGATGCTCTCCGTTCCCTCTGAGCAGACGCACGCAGGTGGGTAGGTCATGCTGGCAGCATCCAGAGTGAAGCTCTGCGCGCACACACACACACACACACACACACACACACACACACACACACACACACACACACACACACACACATAATTTTAGCTGCATAGGCGCGCTGCAGCGCTGCAGCAGCTGCTGCCTCACCTCCAAGGTGCGGATGTGGGCCAGATGTTTGGGCAGCTGCAGGACGTTGTTGTCGCTGATGTCCAGGGTTCGCAGGCTGCTCAGGGAACCGATGGCCGCCGGCAGCTCCGTCAGGCAGTTTCCTGTCAGACACAGCGATGCGTTTAATGACCATCAGGGTTTCTGAGTCTCTGAGATAAACGCCTCACCCTTCAGATTGAGCGTCTGCAGCAGCTGCAGCCTGCAGACGGAGTCCGGCAGAACCTTCAGACGGTTCTTCTCTACATTCAGGATCTGCAGGGAGGAAGAAGGAGACATGAGGAAGAGGAGGAGGATGAGGAAGAGGAGCAAGAGGAGGATGAAGGTACCTGCAGTTTGGTCAGGGTCCCGATCTCCTCTGGCAGAGAGCTCAGCTTGTTCTCATGCAGATCCAAAACCTGCAGAGCCCAAAACTGATCAATAATCAATAATCAGAGCAGCAGCAGATCAGATACGAGCTGATACCTTTAAGGTTGCTAGGCAACCAATGTCACATCCTTTAGGCAGCAGAAACTTCAGCTCATTGGTGTGGAGGATCAGTACCTGAGGAAGGAAAAGGGGCAGAACCTCTGAACCAGAACCAGAACCAGAACTTCTGTGGATCTCACCTTCTTCTGCTGGACCTTGCAGATGGAGAAAACTTTGGTCGGCAGCTGCAACAAAATAAAAACAGAAACATTGAAGAGACAAAGATGGAGCAAAATCTGCTGGTTCAGACTGACAGAACCTAACAGAACCAAACAGAACCTAACAGAACCAAACAGAACCAAACAGATCCTAACAGAACCAAACAGAACCTAACAGAACCTAACAGAACCAAACAGATCCTAACAGAACCGTCTGGCAGTATGAAGCAGGTAAAACAAAATGTCTGACCTCCATCAGAACCGTCTCTAAGGTTCTGGACCGGTTTAGGGAATTAGCGCTGCTAATCCGTTAACAGCAGCGCTAATGTTTCAATTAGCACTTTAGCGTTTTTGCTAACAGTGGAAACATTTAGCACACTTAGCTTCTCCTAAATTAATTTTCCAGATAAATTTTTAGATGTTTTGTAAATAAAGTTCAACGTTTTGATCATCGACTGTTGAGATGTTTATTTTCCTGCTGCTCAGTTTCCACTTCGTTTCCTCTCCTCATGTTCTCCAGCTGTGAAGAGGTGCAGAAATAATGTTTATTATCATTAGCTTTTTCTAATTACCCTGTTGGCATAGCGTTTAGCTTTAGCAGGGGTTTAGGATTAGCTCAGCTTCAGCAACATCTTCATTAATTTTCCATTTGTTTCCTGTGTTTTTTCTCTTGAATTATGTTTCTAATATTCTATATTTCCTTCAAACTTCCCATCAGAACCGTGCGGTTCTGGACCGCAGCGATTCATTGGATCGGTCCGTTAGGAGAAACAGAACCAAACCAGTTTGTTGGGTTGATTTACCAGCAGCTGACTGGGATTTCGGTTTCACTTCCTGGTTTCTGGCTCATCCTCAGCCACAGGGTCAGCTGATGGCTGGACCAACTGTCAGGGTCAAAGGTCACCAAGTACTGAACAAAGAGCTTCAGCGACCAGCAGAACTACAAACAGGAGGAAGCTGGAATCAAACCCACAACTTCCAGTTAGTAGCAGCTGTTAGCTCATCAAGCTAGCAGCTCCTCACCCCTGTTAACATATTAAGCTAACAGCTATTGGCTAATAGCTGGCGGTTCTTCCCCTCTGCTAGCTCATCAAGCTAACAGCTATCGGCTAGTAGCTAGTGGCTCCTCACCTCTGTTAGCTCGCAGGCTGAGACGTCCAGGATGTCGTCGGCTCCTTCCTGGTTGGACTGCAGGTCAAGAGAGAAACCATAAGATTTAATCCATTATGAAACCAGCATGTTCTGCTCTGTTCTGGTCCGAACGGACCCTGACCGACCCGGTTCTCACCCAGTACAGCTGATGTTCCAGCCTCTTCTTGGAATCATCGCTGGGCTTCCTCCTCCTGGAGAACAGAGGCATCCTGACGCCCGTCCCGTCCAGAACCGCCGCGCTGCAGCTGCTGGTCCCACTGGACCGACGGCCTGGCTGGAACCCGGCCAAACAGGAACCAGTTTAACTAGGACTTCCCTCACTGGAAGCCGTATGAATATTTTTGACCCTGTGGGTTAGAAATGAACCATTCAAGTCAGAACCAATTTCTGTGATTGTTTGAAGTCTGATGTGCCGATTCAGATTAAGAACCAGAGGAAGTTTGGACGCACCGATATCCAATATTTATCAATATTATTCATTTTCCATACATTTGCCTGAGCTTTTAACGTCATCCCATAATCCTTTGCTGCCTCACTGTCACATGACCAAATACTAACAAGATGGAGATAAACATCGTTTCACTTATTAAAACAATACGATATATTAAAAAATGACTGATATTGGACCGATACCGATGTTGATGCCGATATATCGTCAACAGAAACAAACTGAAAACAAAGCAGTTGCTGCTTTACGTTGCACTCTGGGATTTGATGTTTGGGAAATAACCAAAGATTTCTGATTGAGAAATGAACAGATTAAACTGAACTGAATCTATTTATTAACCTGACATGAACTGAATCTGATCAATCTGGGATTGGTTTCGGGTGGTAAACAGGATGGATGCTCTGGATGAAGTAATCTGATTACATGTTGATGCTCTGAGTGGAGGATGGACTCATCATTTCCCATCAACACAAATCCCACAAATCAATTCAGGTTAGAACTATAAATACTGAGAATAGAGGCTTAAAAAACTGTTATTTCATTCAAGCTAATATTGCAGCTGTTGCTAAGATACTATATTATGTTTTGTCAGATTTATTCATTTATGTTGTTACTATAATCTCATTTTTAAATAAAATATTGGTTTAACTTCATGTTAGCTGACTGTGGCTGTGGTTCTGTCCTGGTTCTGGTTCCATTAAGACCCAGTAAACGGATAAACGTCCCATCAGAACCTGACAGTAACTAACAGGAGGAGGAGGATGCTAACCTTCATCATTACGGTAAACACCCGATGCTAACAGAGCTAGCATGTCAGAAATCCCTGAAAACATCGCAAACACGACATGTAGCTGATACTTACAGATATAATAACTATATTTTTCACTCACAGGCTCCGCCTCGGCTTCGCTTGTTTCCGGTTTCACTTATTTAAAGGTCGAAGACTTTAATTTAAAACAGCTTCAGATGTTTGCTAACTACTACCTGCTTATTGCCGCTCTCAGAAAGGACATAAATCTCTCTAAAATTATATCTCAGTTAATTATTAAAGCAACGTTTCTCCTCTAAGCCCCGACAGGCTGAGTCTCCCTCACCCTGTGAAACCAGATGAATTCACTACGGCAACGCCGTCCACTGACAAACTGTCTGCGCCTCTGCTTTGGTTATTACGGGCACGTAAACGCCCTGTTCGCCAACAGAAACGATTCTTCCGCCATGTTCCGAGTGGCAACTGAAGTTTATTTTAGCTCATTTAATTTATTTTACTGCAAAAGCGAATCGTGTGTTTGTGGTTATTCTCCTGTTGAGGTTTGGTAATTAAACTGATTCATTACTAAGTTATGTGTTAGTTACACTATTATTGCTGTTTATTGAATCGGATCTTAGCCTAAACACCAATAAGGGTAATTGTTTAATATAAAATTAATTATCATTTTATTGAGTTAGACATTTTGACATGTCATTGACACATCTATGTAAATGATGAATTAAAAAAAAATTAATAAAAGAAAACTTATTACCTTTTTAATTAAATCTAAAAATCCTTCAATGTAAAACAGGAGTATGAAATATGTAAGAGAATACTTAAATATTAATATAAGATTTAACTGGCAGACTTCTGGTTTGATCAATGAGCAGCTAATTCAGGGTCACTTTTTAATGTACGGGGTGTTGTTGAATGCAACATGATCGGAAACGGCGACCGTAACATGGAGTATAGACGCGCAACCTGTTCACATTTATTTATTTATGGTTTGACTGCAGGGTTAATCAATCATAACGGATGCTGCTTTCAAGTTAGCTCATCAACAAACTTCAGAAGAGGGCATCTCCGCCCGATATCTGTTTAAAATAAAAATAAAAAAAAAACAGTGTGAAACAAGTTTAATTAAAATGCTCCATAATGTTCTGAGACAGAAGGTAAAGTTTCAATAGAATCGATCGGAAGGATTTTATAAATCGTGCAAATTACAAACAAACAAGCAAACAAACCTTTTTGTTTTTCTGCTAGTAGAAATCAGGAGCTAAAAACTCTGGAGGGATGTGAAGAAAAGCTGCTTTTGATTTCAAGGTATAAATTGGACTTTATGGATCATTATAAACGAGACATTTAACAAGAAAATCCAAACTCCTACTTGAAATTGAATGCACCATCTTGGACACTGCCGCCAGTCTTCTTCTGTCAAATAATTAGGATGACGTGATGAACAGCGCCATCTACAGCCCGGAGTTAAGACCCGCTGTTTCTTTAAATCGTCTGTAAACGTTTTAATACAGTTTAAACATGTTTAACAAAATGTAGAAAAGTCATTCTGTGTAAGAGATTAATATAAAAAACCTCCCCCCCCAAAAAACCAACAACAACAAATCAAGTGAATTAAAGTAAAAAAAATAAAATAAAATAATGTTTTTACTTGAAAATATCTTGGTAATATTATTAATTAAAAAAGATAGAAACATAAATGAATAGAAAATAAATTACAGTAGAATAAAACAATGCACAAGTTAAAGATATAAACCACAATAAACAATTAAAATAAAAATTATTTGAATTAAACTAAACAAAAATAGTAATAAATGAAATTAAAATTTTTCTAATTTAAAATGGGAACATGAGCAGCCTAAAATAATTTAATATTTATAAATAAAACAAGATGTATTATTATCATTTGTGTAAGTATCTTATCTTTTGAAAGTATCTGTACTGAACCGACCTTTTACAAACCGGAAGAATTGTTTGTCCAGCAGAGGGCGATCTCTGCTCAGGGGGCGGGAGACAAATTTCAAAATGCCACAAAAGAAGTAAGATGTTTGTTTTATTTTTAATAAAAATTGGAAACAAAGAAAATAAGATCTAATATTTACCAGCAACATGTTTATTAAATTATGTGTTATATTTGATTTAAAAAATAGTATTAGTTTAAATAAAATAGAAAGCATGAAGTAAATTACATTGCATTTGAATAATTATGAAAAACATAAAAATTATGACATCTAATACAATTTTAAATTTTATTAAGCTTTTTGATATTTGTTTTTATTATTTATTTATCTTAAAACAATAAAAAAACCAATTTTAATTAAAGTTGTTTTATATCAAATAATAATTTTGTTCAAATTAATTACACACTTGGTTCCAGCCAATATTCAGGATAAAAATCACTAAAAGATAAACAAGTTTAGGAATAATAGATGATTTTATATATTGCAGAAACCAGAGGAAACCCATCAGCAGAGCGGCGGCTTCTCGTGATTTCAAACCTCTGCTTAAATTAATGTTTTTAAATGAATCTGATCTCTCTGCTTCTTGGTTTCATAGTTCAATAAATGATGCAGATTATTTCTAAGGACAATTTTTCCAATACAATACAAAGAAAGTTTGGAAGATTTTTAACTTCATTTCTACAATATTTTATAGGTCAATATTTGACATTAACATAAAATAATAGTTTCTGCTCCGTATTTGGATTAAAAACATCTCTTTCTTTGTGTTAATGGAGGAGCTAAATGTCGCCCTCTGGCGGCCAGGACGGAAAACCGCAGCTGGCGAGTCATCTTCATATGACGTCAGAGTGGGCGTGGCTTCAGTCCGTTTTAAACCTCGGGCAGGAAGCAGCGCTGAGCAGGAGCGACGTGCCGCCGGACTGTCAGGGTCCGGTTCCGATCCAGGAGGAGTTTATATGGAGGAGGTTCGGCTCCGCTTCCGCTGAGCTGCCGGTTCGGATCCCTGAGGACCAAACGGAACCAGCAGGAGGTGAGTCGGAACCGATCCGGACCAGAACTTCTGCTTTCTGTCTGCAGGGGCAGGAACAGGAAGCAGAAATGAATTATAATCTATTTGTTTAGGATTCTTCTGAAATAAAAAAATTATTTTTACTGTAAACATATTATCACCTTCCTAATGTCTTTTTCCTAAAGTATTCATTTAATTTTTTCCAAAATCACTTTTGAAAAAATGACTTTGTCCATAATTTTAGGAAGGTGATGATATGAGAATAAATACATTTCATCTTTATAAAAGCCAGAAAGACAAACTCAATGTTTTATTTTGTGGCTCAAACTCAATTTAATTAATATTCTCCCAAATTTTAAAATCATTTTCAGTTTTTTTCTTTTAGTGTTTTTTTGTTTATAATTTGAAGCAGTTAAAAGTGTTCTGGAGGTCCGATCCAATTCGGCCCGGTTCTGGTCCAGGGTCGCAGGGGGAGTGGTTGTTCCTATACAGGCCACCAGGGGGCATCATTAGCGAGCCGACACTAGCAGGCAGTAACAGGAGCGTCTGACAGTCACTGTGGGCTCAGCGTGAAACGGCTGGTTCTGACCCACCGGGTCAGATGACCCGGTTCCGGGCCGACCAGGCGCGTAAAAAACTGAAGGCTCAGTCTGAGTGTTGCCATGGTGATTCTCGCCTTTTCCAGCTGAAACCAGGAAGCTGGAGGTCAAAACCTCTGGCCAACATCACAAAGGTCAAAGTTCTCATACAAACTCAAACATTTCATAGAAAGAAAAAACTAATTAAAACTATTTTTTCTATTTTTGCAAACTGTAATTAAACATAAACATTTTAATGAATTACTGAAGCAGTGAAACATTTGCAGCGATTATAAATTCAGATTTCAGCCTGTGACTCAATAAACAATTCTACTTCCTGTCTCTTCGCCGTCTTCGCCAGTAGCAACATGACTTGTAAATGGGAAAAATGTTTCCATAAAATTCATCCTAAGTTTTAAAAACTTTATTTTTAACCAGAAAACTGGAGTTTTTTCAGGAAATTGTCTTGTTCCTCTGGAATCTGAAATCATCTTTAATCTGGTAAATATAAATATCTCACATCATGTAAATGTTGGAACCATTTTACTGAAAACTTCCAGGTTCTGCTGAACTAAACGGCCCGTCCCGGTTCTGTCAGTGGCTCTCGCCCGGCCTCGGGATGATTGGACCCAGGTGTCTGCTCCAGAAGAACCGGGCCAGCTGCTGCAGCTGTTTGATGTTGCTGCTAATTATAACCCTGGACCCGGTTCTGGTTCTGCAGAGGTTCTGACTCACTGCTGGGCCGGCCAGCGGCTGGATTACTCCCAGCTGTTCCTGGAAACGAGCAGAACCGCGAAGAATCGGCTGGTTTCAGGAGTGAAACTGATGAGAAGCTCCGAGTTCTGAACGGGTCCAGGTCCAAACTGTATGGAGTGACAACAGTGGCAATAATTTAACTTATCCAGCCTGTCATATTTTCACCAAATGTCTCTAACTAAATAGCTAAATGTTTAGTTAGCCAGCTAAGCACTTAGCTTCCAAGTTACTGGTTAACTGGATTCTAAATATTTAGTTTGCTCAGTAAAACAGTATTCTGAGTATTAGCTTAGTGGGCTGATGTATTTTAGATCAAAGCTAAATATTTAGCTAATATGTAAAATCGTTTGCTGATAACTTGAATTGGTAACTAAATATTTAACTTCCTGTTGCCTGCAGCGAGTTTGCATATTAGCTAAATAATTACTTGACAAACTGTGACATTTATTACTTAATTTCATTATTTAGTTTTATAAAAATGGTCTCTTGTAAATAAAATCTTGTGTCTCAATGAGAAAACTTTATAATTAAAAATGAAACAAATGAACATCATGGTGAAAATATGACTCAACTTATCAAAATAAAATAAAATCTTCCTGTTTTATCCTCCATGCTGGGCGTGACGCAGGCTGCTCTCCTCCTCCAGGTTGCCATGGTGAACAGCAGGGTGGAGGCGGCCGTCCGGGCGTGTGCGGGATGCGGCGGGCGCATCGCGGATCGCTTCCTGCTCTTCTCCATGGAGCGCTACTGGCACACCCGCTGCCTGAAATGCTCCTGCTGCCAGGCCCAGCTGGGCGAGTTCAGCAGCATCTGCTACAGCAAGGGAGGCATGATCCTCTGCAAGAACGACTACATCAGGTAGGCGGACCGGACCGGACCGGACCGGATCGGACCGGACCGGACCGGACCGAACCACAGAATCTCTGACCTCCGGTTTGGTTTGACCTCCAACCTCTGAATTCAGTTCAATGAAACTTTATTGAACTAAATTCAATAAATTCAGTTTAGTTTATTTGTAGCATCAGTGTTATTGTTCTAGCATTTACTTTAATGCTAATGTTTTTAGCCTTTAGCCTGAATGCTAGCAGCCATTATAAACTAGCATCAGTGCTAATATTTGTAGCATTTAATTTTTAATGGAATAAAACTTGATTTATGCCATTAGCATCTTTAAAGAGCCACTGTGGACTGGAAGGATCTCCAGTAGCAGTCAGCTTTCCAACCAGTCTGCAGAAGCCTCTGACTGAAGACTGTGTTAACAGAACATGCTAACATGCTACTAACATAACAGCTCAACACTCAGGCAGCAGAGACTATATCCCACAGTAACATGCTCTGAATGTTAGCTAGCTCTGCTAATCCACCTCACTGGCTCTTGCTCCTCATCAGAGAGATGCTGCAGAAGGGGATATGATGCAGCAGAAGGGGATGTGATGCTGCAGAAGGGGATATGATGCAGCAGAAGGGGATGTGATGCTGCAGAAGGGGATGTGATGCTGCAGAAGGGGATGTGATGCTGCAGAAGGGGATGTGATGCTGCAGAAGGGATGTGATGCAGCAGAAGGGGATGTGATGCTGCAGAAGGGGATGTGATGCAGCAGTAGGGATGTGATGCTGCAGAAGGGGATGTGATGCTGCAGAAGGGGAACCTAAACCCAACCCAAAGCTGGTTGGGTTTAGGTTAGCTGCTCACTGCGGTGAGGCTCGGTGGTGGCAGCATGGTGATGTGGGACTCTGTGTTTCAGGCTCTTCGGTCACAGCGGCGCCTGCAGTGCCTGCGGACAGTCCATCCCGGCTAGTGAGCTGGTGATGCGGGCTCAGGGCAGCGTTTACCACCTGAAGGTTGGTGATGCGCATCAGAAGCTGTGTAGCGCCCCCTGCTGTCTGACGGGTTACTGACCGGTCACCGTCTGTCCCCAGTGTTTCAGCTGCGCCACCTGCAGGAACCGGCTGGTGCCGGGCGACCGCTTCCACTACGTCAACGGGACGATCTTCTGCGAACAGGACCGGCCCGGCGCCGCCCTGGTGGCGCTGCAGGGCGGCAGCATCATGGCCGACCAAAAGGTGAGTCAAAGTCCTGCTGGAGACCAGAGCAGTTATCAGGAGCTGATGTTTTTCTCTTAATGATACACAGCTTCAGACAAAAACTGAATTTTGTTTGATGTTAAACGTCGAACATGAAAAAACAAAAAGGAAATCAGGAAGGCGTGAATACTTTTGTATTCATAAAATGGCTGCAGGTTCACAACATGGCCACCAGGAAAAACAGCATCCTGTTATTTACAATTTATTTTTTACCATACATTTTCAAATGTGTATTATTTTTGGCACTAATGGCTTACCGTACATTCTCAACTCTTTTAGTTTTTATTATTTTTGACACATTTTTAACTCTGCTTTGATTTGGAGTCAAAGTTCAGGTACATGCTGCTTTTACATCCATCCATCCATTTTTCCGTCACCCTTCTCCCTAACGGGGTCGGGAGTTGCTGGTGCCTATCTCCAGCTGCGTTCCCGGGCGAGAGGCGGGGTACATCCTGGACAGGTCGCCAGTCTGTCGCAGGGCACATGCTGCTTTTATGATGAGGAATTGTGATGTAAAAACAATTCCTTGTTGCCATGGTTACGGAGCCTAATTGCTGTATGGAAGTACATGAGAGCAGAAATCCTTCCAACATGTCGGTGTTTCTTGTTCCAGGTTTGCTGAGGAAGACGATGGAGCCAGACGTGCCTTCTTCTTCTTCTTCTTCTTCTTCTTCTTCCCCTTCTGTTGCCGTCCTTCGTCATCATCTTCATCCTCCTGGATGAGCCCAGTGAACCGGACAGCCGGCTCGGTTCGGTCCAGTCAGCAGTGGACGCTCTTCTTCTTGTAAATAAAGTTTATTTGGGACGCAACAGGAAGTCCTCCGAGGTTTACCAGGAAATGATGAAAACCTGAGGTTTGAACTTTGACTAGGCCATTGCAGCTCCAGCTGATGAACTTTGATTGGACGCATCCTGGACCAATCAGAGGCTGGAAGACGTGGGTCATGTGACTGAAAGTCATGCCCGCATCATGATTCCTCCTCCGCCGCAGGAGGAACTTCCTGTTCATCTGGTTTCATTTTTTATGCAAATTTGTCAAAAAGTTTAATTGAAAACAAAAAATCCTGAAAATAAAATGATTTTTACTGAATTATCTGACATGAATCTTCTGTTATTTAAGCAAAATGATTTGTATCTGCTGCTCAGAACCAGCGGTGTCCAAAGTGTGGCTCGGGGGCCGTTTGCAGCCCCTGACTTACCACAGATTTGGCCCCAGCAGAAGAAGCCGGTACAGACGGAAACTTTTTATTTTCAACTGGAGCAAAGAGATAAAAACAAACTGAAATCTTAACTTGGTAAATATTCATCTTTCAAAATTTATCACTGTTTTTAAAAAATGTTTTTATTATTAACACTTGACAAGTTGTTTTTTCTTAAAGGGAAAATCTGCAGAATAACTCAATTTTGTTTCCATACGTCTTCCAACTGGAACAAAAATACTTTGTTTTATTGAACTATGACGTCATCAGATGGTGAAGCTGTAATGTGAGTTTTCCTGATCAATTTACTGCAATAAAACATCTGAATAAATCAGCAAATTCTGAAATTTATGGGTCAGATTTTATTTTCTACATGATTCAAAACTAACAAAGCAGAAAATGAATAAAACCAATATCTACAGAAATTATGAATATATTTCACTGAATGCCGAGGTCACTGCTGTTTGACTTCCCACAATTCTTTGCTGCATCACTGGACCCAGTTTTATTTATTGGACTGATTCCGATATTTGTGCCGATTTATGGTGAATGAATAATAAAAACTTCAGATCAGGCTTTAGATCTGCAGCTCCTATGATCATTGTTGTTTTCAGTTTTTATTGATATTCATCGTATTTATTTCCAAATGTTTCTTGTTCTGCTGCAGGACGTTGCTCTTTTTTATTTCTATTTATTTGATCTTTTTTTATTCTCAACCCAATAAAAAAAATGAAGATTTTTATAGAGAGAAAAACAAATCCTCTGTGTATCTGTATTTTAACCTTTGACCTTTCCTCTGCATGGCATCGCTTTGCTGCTAATTATTTCTGAGCTGCGGGAGACGAGGCGGTCCGTTGGCAGCGAACCAAATACGCTGCGGCTAAACTGATTAGCATGCTGCGGCTAAACTGATTAGCATGCTGCGGCTAAACTGATTAGCATGCTGCGGCTAAACTGATTAGCATGCTGGGGCTAAACTGATTAGCATGCTGCAGCTAAACTGATTAGCATGCTGCGGGCTAAACTGATTAGCATGCTGCAGCTAAACTGATTAGCATGCTGCAGCTAAACTGATTAGCATGCTGGGGCTAAACTGATTAGCATGCTGCAGCTAAACTGATTAGCATGCTGCAGCTAAACTGATTAGCATGCTGCAGCTAAACTGATTAGCATGCTGCAGCTAAACTGATTAGCATGCTGTAATGAATTTGTCTTCTGCTTCTCCTGAGGCAGACATGCGTCATGGCCTGGCGTTGCCTTCAGGTCACCAGGTGGAGCGCGGAGAGCAGAGCGCTCAGAGCGGTTCTGAACTACCGAACACATCCGACCCGGTTTCTGGATGATTCTTCGTCTCTCTGCTGCCTCAACAAGAAATGATTTAAACTACATCTGTAGAAATCAGTTTCATTTCATGGATAAAGAGTCAAAGTTTCACCCAGAAAACTGTTTTAAAAGAACTGAAGGAATGATTCAGCTAGCATGCTAACTTAATGTTTAACAATATTTTATTTGAAGCTGAATATTTAGCATACCAATTCTTTAACTTCAAACTCATAACTTTGATTGCTAAAAAAATTATTAGTAAACTAAATCTACTAAATTGTATTTAGTCATGTTAGTTAACACTAACTTAGCTGGTGAAGTTAAATATTAACTTTGCTAACATTTCATTAGCAAAGTTAGCATGCTATTTGAAGTTAAATATTTAGCCTGCTAACTAAATATTTAGCTTCAGAGTGCTTAAAAAATATTTAATTTACAGCCAGTTAGTTAGCATGCTAACTTCATATTAGCTACCTAAATATTTAGTCTGAAGCTAATATCAGACTGTAATGAATCCTAAATAAATAAATTATAAATTCGTATTGTTTCGGTGTGAAACGGTTCTGGATTTAAAGGATCTGTAAGTCCATGTTTCCGAACCGAGCCGTCTGGTTCTGGTTCTGTCGGGTTGAATGGATCCACTGGGAATCATAAAAAGTCTGAATCAGTAACTCCACCATCCAATCAGAACACTTTGAATAATTCAACTGATCAACTTAATTAGCTCAATTAAGCTGATCTGACCAGAGAGGGCGGCCATATGGAGAGAGGAAACAAAGGAGGGGAACTAATTAAAAGTAAAATAATGAGGATTTTAATTAAGCGGTTCCCCAGACTTCAGCAGGCCGGGACGTGGAGCTGTAATTAAAAAGTCCTGTAGTGCTGGCAGCATCTCCACACACACACACACACACACACACACACACACACACACATACACACACACACACTCCCACACACACACACACTCACTACACACACACACACACACTCATACACACACACACACCACACACACTCATACACACACTCATACACACACACACACACACACACACACTCATACACACACTCATACACACACTCATACACACACACACAGCGGCCGGCTCCATCCGTCTCATTAAACTTGAAAATGACTGAAACATCAAGAATCCCTGCTGAGTTTGTTCTGCTGCTCCCTAATCCGACCTGGTCCGGTCCGAACCGACCCGGTCCGACCAGCAGAACCTCTCTGCTGCTCTGGTTTTGGAGAACCAGTTCCTGTCTGGATCTGGATCAGAGGACAGTCGTCTCAGTTTAGAGTACGGTGGCCTGCAGGGCCTAAAACCTGAGTGATGCTAACTCCAGATAACGCTAAACAGTTCAAACAAAAAAAACAAACAAAAACGTTCCAACTGCAGGAAATAAAAACAAAAGCAAGAATAAAACACAAAACGTCACGTTAGCCTCCAGGCCACCAGGGGGAGTCAATCGCCATGTCAGGTTTTAGGAAGCAGCAGCAGATTTATGTAATAAAACTTTAATTTCAATACAGAATTAAAATCTAATTTTTATGTTTGTACATTTGCACAATTCTTAATGACTTTACTTGTGAGTATGGCAGCTTATTAAAGTCATTATAGAAAGACAAAGAGAAAATTTCCCCCCAAATACTGGAGATTTTGTAAAACTCCAAAAATCAGAAATCGCAAGTTAGTCTTTTGGCAGAAACTTCATTTTTTTGTATGTTGTCATTTTTTTATGGTCAAAAAATAATTTCATAGTTGTGGAAATAAAATCCGGATGATTTTACCGGACAAATCATTAATAAAACACACTTCCTGCTTCTTCCTGTTTTCCAGCAGTAGTAACATCCGGTTGCTCATCATGTGACTCATGAAGTAGGAAAACGTTTTTCCGTTGCTGTTTAGTGAAATATTCTTAACTATGGTAAAATTAAAATCATTTCTAGAAATAAAAACGTAACAGTTCATTTCCTGTTTGAACTTTATAGAATCATTTTCAGCCTGTTTATATTTAAATAGATTTAATTCATAGTTTCTGTCCAGATTGATCAGTTTTGCTCTGAATGTTGCAGTTGCTGCAGGTTGCTGGATACCAGAGCAACATGCGGTCGACCAGCCGACCTTCAGCCGCTGAGCCGGACCGGCTCCTCTTCCTCCTCTTCCTCCTCTGGAGCGTCATGGCGACACGCCGGGCCGGGCGGCAGCGGGCCCACCGGGCCCACCAGGAGAACGGGCTTTCATTAGCACTCTGTAATTAGGAACAGATGCAATTTGCAGCTCTTGACTCTCGCAGTGAGTCACAGAGAAACGTGCAGATTAATGCCAGCGAGTCCAACAGAACCAACAGAACCACAAAGGCGGTTCAGAACCAAACATCAGAATTTACACAACAGTATGAAAAATAATAAGATGCTGTCACTGAGATCAGTCATTTTGTTTTTCTTTAAGCTTGTAAAATATTAATTTGATAAATATGTAATTTCCAAATTAAAGATTTAGCTAGCTCGGTGCTAAATATCAAGCTAGCTCAGAGTTAGCTTAACATCGGCTCAGAGCTAAATATTTCAAGTTAACCATTTAGTTTCTAAACAAAATATTTAGCCTGCTAATCAGATATGTATTGCTTTGTCATGTTTTCTCTGCGAACTGCAAGTTAGCAAAAGCTCTAAAGCGCTAAGCTAGGAATTAGCTCCGCATTAGCATGAAAACAGACAAAAGTTTTCCCAGCATTTGTGAGTCTGCTCCAAAGTCAGGACTTTTCATGGGATGCTGTTTCTGTCTTTCTCAGCTGAGCCAACCAACAACCTGCAACCCAACACCTCTGTCCTTCCTCTGCCCTCCACTTCCCTGAAAACCTCCCGACAGTCCAGATACAATATCCCTAATATCTCTAATTGCCTCATTAAAGTGACACACAAGCCAGGGCCCGGCCGCGGCGCCGCCTAATTAGACATCCAAACACGCAGCCCAGGGCGATTTACGGCGGCGCTTTGGGGAATGTTTTAACGAGCTGAGAATAACGCACAGCCATTTGTTGACGCAGATGCTGCACCTGGTGGCCGGCAGAGAGCTGCAGAGTCCAGAATCCAGCTTCACACCAACTCTGGAACAATCTGCTGAATGAGTCTCAGGATCAAACCTGCAGCAGATTAAAGATCCAGAAAGTCCTGAGGACCGAAGAGCCGCCTCGGGTCAAACCTCCAGACGGACTCAGCAGCTTCTCTAATGAACATCACAGTTCAACGTGTTATGAACCGGAAGCAGCAGAAACCAGATAGTTTTTACTGCAGATTAACAAAACGCCCAACAGTCTTTCCTTTTTTAGTCACTATTCAACAATTATTGGTTGAATTTGGAATCGTGGCTTCATCCTCTCGGAGCGGCACTTCAGGCTAAACGATTCATTTCAGACTGAACGATTCATTTCAGGCTGAACGATTCATTTCAGACTGAACGATTCATTTCAGACTGAACGATTCATTTCAGGCTGAACGATTCATTTCAGACTGAACGATTCATTTCAGACTGAACGATTCATTTCAGGCTGAACGATTCATTTCAGGCTGAACGATTCATTGCAGGCTGAACGATTCATTTCAGGCTGAACGATTCATTTCAGGCTGAACGATTCATTTGTGGCTGTACGATTCTTTTCAGCAGATCCTTCAGCGTTTCCTCCAGGATTCATTCACACGTTTCAAACCAGAACCGGCTCGTCTCTGGCTGATGGTTCTGGTCTCTCTGTGATGTCACAACAGGAAGCAGGAAGTGTGTAGTTTTCTTACACCAGATCTTCAGAACTCAGGTCGTCATGTTGAAAAGGTTTAAAGTTAAAAATAAGAATATTATTTATAAAATGAATTCTCAAACTATTTGATCCGGGTTCTTTTAGACAGAAGCCCCTCCTTCTGCCACCGCCTGACCAATCAGGATGCAGGAAACGATCTGAACTGTTTCTGCAGCAGGAAGCAGGAAGTAACTAGTTACTTTTACTTGAGTAAAACCTTTAACCAAAACAACACAGATATGTTTCATAAGTTTTACATTAAAATAATTGATTTGGAAAAATGTTATCATGCTACTTATATGAATTGTTTTTATTTTGGTCTTCAGAACATTCAGTTTAACAGATAATTTTATATTTTGGTCCATCTGATGATGTCATTTCTATCAATGTTTTGATCATCTTGTTTGATCGTTTGGTTCTCTGCATGTAAACAGTAAATCAACAATAAGGTTCACTTTATAGATTTGATAGATTTTGGGTTCGCCGCCCCGCTCTCATGCCGCCCTGGAGACTGAAAGAAACCGAAGGAAATACATTTACGATTTTCCATAACGATGATTCATGTCCGACCTGCTGATCACTGGAGAGTCTAACGGGTCTAAAGAAGTGAAGCTTAGCCGCAGGGCGACCAGAACCGGGCCCCCAGGGGCCCCAGCGGTCCAGACAGGCGCTCAGGTGTTTATGATCCAGGCTGAAGCAGCAAATCAGCAGGAAGAAGTTTCCGTCTGCAGACACAGAGTTTCTGTGTGAGAGGAAGAGAGGAGGATTCTGGGCCGGCCGTCCAGAACCACCGTCTGATTGGACCCGACCCGCAAAACCAAACAGGAGATAATCAGGAACTCTCACTATTTCCACTCCTCCGTCTTTATCTCAGTTCACACACACACACACCCCCACACACACACACACACACACACACACACACCCACACACACACACACGCAGGTCAGGAGGCTTCGGCCACAAAGAGTCCATTCACTGGAGGAAAAACAGGAAGCAGCCGAGCATCGCGTTTCCTGGAGCAGCTTTTCATCCCACAGCGTAAAAACTTTCCCTCCAGATTCACAAAACCTCGATTCACCGACACTCAGCCCTGAGGGCCGCCGCCGCCGCCGCCGCCAAGACGACACCATGAATTCAAATTCATCTCAGAAATGTTCAGGTATTAAAACAGGAAATTTCTGAGCTTAAAAAGTAAAAATAAAAACCTTCATAGATGTTAAATTCATCTCAAGACTTGACATTTTCTATGTTTCAAAAGAAAAAATTTTAAACATTACAAGATTTTTTCTGTAAAAAGTTTGAGTTTCCAAGGTAAAAAATCTGATATTAATGTCAGTTATTGCATTTTTTATCACAAATGTTTGATTTTTAATCCAAGATTTTTTCTAGAACATTGCAGTTTAGTCTCAAAATCACTGAGTTTTTGTTATTTTTGACATTTTTTTCACTTTTCAAACTCAGAAATTATTTCTGAAAAATTGTTCAAATGAGTTTTTTGAACAAAATGTCCACTTCTCCAGCTCAGAAACATCAGATTGTTTTTAAATTCTGAAACTAATCCAGCATTTCTGATGGTTTCTGTGCTGCTGCTGCAGCTATTGCTGCTGCTGCTGCAGCTATTGCTGCTGCTGCTGCTGGTGTTTTGCTCCTCCAGTCGCCGCGGCGGATCCTGTTGACTGAAGCCTGGATCTGACCTCGGGTTTCTGACCTCGGGTTTCTGACCTCGGGTTTCTGACCTCGGGTCTCTGACCTCGGGTCTCTGACCTCGGGTCTCTGACCTCGGGTCTCTAACCTCGGGTCTCTGACCTCGGGTCTCTAACCTCGGGTCTCTGACCTCGGGTCTCTGACCTCGGGTTTCTGACCTCGGGTCTCTGACCTCGGGTCTCTGACCTCGGGTTTCTGACCTCGGGTCTCTGACCTCGGGTTTCTGACCTCGGGTTTCCACTCTGACCTCCAGATAAACGAGCGTCGGTCGTCAAGCGGAACCTGCGGAGCCGCGTTTCGTGTTACGGCGGGATGAAGCCGCCATCTGTTGGGTAAATGCAGCTCTCCGCTGGCTGTGAGGTGACGCACTTTAATTTGATGTAATGTGAGAGTCAAACGGCAGCGAGGCGTCAGGAGGAAGCAGCTGGCCCAGCAGATGAGGTTCTGCTGAGCTGCAGCGGTTCGGAAACGTCCCGGCCCGTTTTCGGGTTCGGAGTGATTGCAGCTGGAAACTCTGAGGTCCTCGGGCTCAGCAGCGCCACCTGCAGGCAGGAATAACGTCATTACGGCCTCGACATGCTGACGTCATCACAGCGTTACAGAAACCCTGTGATGATGATGATATTTGGACTGAAAGAACCGAACAGAACCGAGTCTGTTATGAGTCATCATAACCGAAAATATGATGAGTCATTCTGCAGACTTTTATTTGTGAATCTCGACAAAATTAATCAGAGAGAAATTAGGAGGAAGGGGAAACGGCAAGACATTTTTAACTATAATCACATACAATAAACTGAATAGAGCAAAACATTCCTAACAATAACAAAAACCTGAAAACATGAACTCAGTACGGCAAGACCTCTCTAACATTATACACCTATGAAAGAACTCAGTATGGCAAGACCTCTCTAACATTAATTTGGAACTCAGAAGTTCATGTGTCCCATGTTGACCTTTGGTCCAAACCGGATCTTTATCAGCAGAGCTAAGACAGAATGACCGAAAAGGAAAAGAATCAAAGTGCTGCAATGGCCTAGTCAAAGTCCAGACCTCATCCTGAATATAATCAGCAGAATTTTCACTAAAGTATTTTAAATGAAAATGATTTTTAACTCTTCCTGGTTGGAAACAATCGTTTAAATGGTCAAAGTTTGGATCTAAATGTTTCCATGACGCCACAGCCGAGTTCAGAGAAGTTTTCCGTCCCAGACCGGCCAATCAGGACGGAGCTTCGTGAAATCACCCGATGATGTCATCAGGTTCAGACCTAATTGGTCCTTCTGTCCTCTAACTGCCGTCAGAAACACAAACGTATCTCATGTTTCCTGTGAAAGCAGGAAAATGTCAGAGCAGATGTTTATCAGAGTGGAGCCGGGCCGCAGCCGAACCGGATCAGAACCGGCAGCAGAACCGACCCGGAGGAGCCGCTCAGCATTCAGCTGGCGAATGTTTCCCCACCAGGGACCAAACCAGAGGTCAGCAAAACAAACGCTGCTCTTCGCCTGTAAAGGCCAGCGTCTTATCTTCATCTTTACATGTCCATCATCTCCGCCCCCGGGGTCAAAGGTCATCAGACAAGGAGGAGAAAATGTAAACATGTGAATATGGGGAGAGGATAAAATCATGTCTGAATGTGGCCGTTAGCATGGAGCTAAGCTAACGGATCAGACCAGTTTCAACCCGTTTGGATCAATAAAATCAAAAATTAAACCAGAGCGGCGGCCATCTTAGATTTTCTCAGTCAGCTAAATTAAATCAGCTATTTATAGAGGCAGTGAATGGAAGTGGCTGAAAGTCTTAATATGGTAAAATCATTGCATTAAATCTAGATAGTGAGGTACCATTTTATTCTTTTTCTATTTAACTTTAATCAAACTCCATTTATTCAGGTAAATATTGAAATGAAACTAATTTAACTGGACAACGTCTGGAAACCCTGAAATAATAAAATGAAATTATAGTTACAACACTTTGTTCCAGTTAGTCATGTCTGCATTTCCACTCATTTTTAGCTTAGCACTTTGATAACTTTCACACTTAGCTCACCCTAAATAAACTTTTCTGGATAAATTCTAAAATCAGGGTGTTCATTTCAAAAATACATGAAAAATTCAGGTATATGAATTGTTTCATAACCTCATCGAGGGCAACAACATGCTGTAACTTAGCCGTTTAGCATTAGCTTTATCTAAATACTACACTGGTACAACACTTTAGCATTAGATTTTGCTAATTACTATGTAAGTTTAGTGCTTTAAAGTTAGCTTTCTTTCAATTCTGTTAATGTAGCACTTTAGCATTAGCACACCCTAATTACCGCATTGCTATAGCGCTTAGAACTAATTGGGATGGTTAGTGCTTTATGGTTAGCAGTGCTAACTATTCATTTAGCAATGCTAACTATTCATTTAGCAATGCTAACTATTCATTTAGCAATGCTAACTTTATGGTTAGCAATGCTAACCACAGCCCAGAGACATTATTCTTCTGATCTTATTCAATGTCTTTGAGCTGAAATGTAAATATAGTCTAATAATTACTAAAGTCTTTTCTGCAGATCAGATTCACGATGCATCGTTACAGTCGGTCGTCATAGAAACGCAGTTATCAGCGACTGATAACTGATGGATCAATATTTTACTGTTTCAAGGCTTCCCCATTCTTTAACAGACTCCACTGACGCTCCTGTGTTTGTGTTGAGCAGAGCGTGTGGGGTCACGCCGGGCGCTCCGTGAGCCCCCGGTCCTCCTCCAGCCTGCGGCAGGAAACGGGTCATTGAGCTGCGCAGGAAGTCGCAGCTCCGTGCTAAAGCGGATTCCTGGGAGCGATCCGACACGCGGCGCCGTGATGGATGCGTCTCCTCTGAATGTTTCATCAGAGCAGCGGGAGGCTGAGCGCCGCTGCATGCTAACACCAGCCATCATCATCATCATCATCATCATCTCTGGGTTATGTTCAACTCGCCTCATATTCCTCAGAGTCTGGAGCCGATAATCTGCTCAGATTATTGAGTTTGTCAGTAAATTACAGGAGATGTGAGAAGTGAATCCTGAGAGGAGATGATGGATGGAAGCAGATTACGCAGCACCAATATGAGAAACAACAGATAATAGAGCTTATTATGTCTCATCACAGCAGGTCCAGTTCAAACACTGATGTCACCACATCAGAAATAACCTGAAATGATCAGTTTTCTAAGAAAATTGGTCATTTTATGAAAATAATTCTCCTCTAACAGAAACGATCCAATCAGCTGATCTTCTGGAACAACAAGGCTGCTGTAAAAACAGGACATTTATTTTAACTATAAATGTTTGTGATCCATTTATAGTTAAAACGTGTTTATTCTTCTTTCAGTGCAGGGTTAGGTTAGGTTAGGTCGAGGTGGGAAGTAACGCAAGAATAACATAAACTTCAAGACAAACAAACTCAAAACCAAAAACTTCCAGCGTAAACCGCTGAACTCGCTCCACCGAACCGCAGTCCTCCAGACCACTAGGGGGAGCGATTGTGAGTTTTGCCATTTGCATCATACATGTTTTTGCAGCATTTCTATCCGTTTCCTGCTGTTAGCATCGTTAGCCACCGTAAGGCAGAGCAGCCAGAAGCTTCAGTCCTCAGAGAAGAGCAGAAATATTTCATCCTGAGATTCCTCCAGCAGACCGGAATCTCTCTGGAGGTCGTTTGCTTCTGTTTCGATCTTCATGAATAAAGTTTTTTTCATCTCTTCAGGCTGGTTGTTTCCTAACTCCATTGCTCTGCTCTTGTGATTTTCTGGATGTTCTGGTGAAACTGGTCCTGTGGTTCTGTTGGAGCGGTTGGGCCGAGCCGCCGGCCAGCGGCATCGCCTGCCGCCGCCGCCGGCTGCTGCTGCTGCTGCTGATGCTGCTGCTGCTGCTGCTGCGCTCCTAATGTCCTGATGGACCCTGACTGCGCTCGCTCATCCTGCTCCTACTGGGCGGCTAATGCAGTTACACTGTCAGATCAGCAGGGGGCTCCCTCCCCCTGTCTCTCTCTCTGTGTGTGTGTGTGTGTGTGTGTGTGTGTGTGTGTGTGTGTGTGTGTGTGTGTGTGTGTGTGTGGGACTCCCCTGCTGCAGGTTTACGGTTAATCAATCATGGAGGCGCCTTAATGACACCCTGCTGCTTCCCTAATGTCTGCTGGCAGCGGCCGCCTGCAGCTGGCTCCCGCCTCACGCAGGCACGCAGATGGCCGCCTCGCTGACTGACGGGACCACTCACACACACACACACACACACACACACACACACACACACACACACACACACACACACACACACACACACACACACACACACACACACACACACAACGCCGCTGGCTGGAGATGACGAGGAAGAGGAGGAGGACTCTTCGGCCTCGCCTGGCTGCCTCTGCCCCGCAGCTTTCCAAATGCAGAAGAAGAAAATCCAGAAAGTTTGTGTGCAAACACCTGGAGAAGCAGCAGAAACACAACAAGCTGCAAAGAGCAAGACGACGCCCAGCTCGGCTCACGCTAATGTTTCCGTCAAGATAATCTGAAAAGTGTGGCATGCATCTGTATCCTACAGTGGCTGACAGATGCAAACAGAAAATATCACAATGATGCAAAACAGAAACAATGCAACAGAAAAGATGCTGCAAACAGAATAAAAATAAAAACGTTCAATTAACAAACTAACGGAAATAAAATGTTTTCCAGTTGGATCCAGATTGTAGAGTTTCCTTCTTTGAGTTTGAATCAGAACCTTAATTCAGATTCTTCCTTTAAATGAAACCCGGATGTTTGGATCTGCTTTGAGTCTGGATTGAAACTCGTCTGTTTGCTCTCCAGGTCTGTGGGACGTCGCGCTGACATGGTTTTATGTTCTGTGTTTGCAGAGAAGAGGGTAAAACCACCTCCAACACAGTGAACTTCAGTGAGTTCAGTCCGTTTGGTTCTGCAGAGACATTCCTCCCATCCGGACCGCCGACCCGTCATCAGCCGCTGTGTGAGCTGCAGGTCCATTAGCATGCAGGTGGCTGCGGCTCACAGGCCCATCTGTCCGTTGGATTGCTTTCTAATTTCTGCTGCTTGTTGTTGTCACCCTGTCGGCGCACACGCTGCCTCCTCTTCAGCCGGACTGACAGCCGAGCCGCTCTGGAACTAAAACAGCAATCCATCATCCAGGGACACGCAGCGAGGGGAGGGAGGAGAGCCTGAGGTGTTACCACGACTACCAGCTCAGGTACAGAGACATCCCATCTGCAGTCCGCAGGGGAGGAATCCTGCTGTCAGGAAAACGGTCAGAGGTTTCCAGAAGGAAAACTTTCTGTGAGAGAAGTCCAGGTGTTGGACTGAGGGTCAGGTCAACTGTTGCCATAGCGATTGTTTTTATTAAACAACAGGGTCAGCAGAATTAAAGACTTTCAGCAGGTATTAAAATATTGAAACACACGTTTCTACTCAGTTGAACTCTTGTCCTGGTTCACTGCTATAAACCAGCGACTGTCATAGCAGCAGGCTAACAGTTAGCTCACTAGCTGGACCCAGTTAGCTCTTTAGCTGGACCCAGTTAGCTCTTTAGCTGGACCCAGTTAGCTCATTAGCTGGACCCAGTTAGCTCTTTAGCTGGACCCAGTTAGCTCTTTAGCTGGACCCAGTTAGCTCTTTAGCTGGACCCAGTTAGCTCACTAGCTGGGCCCAGTTAGCTCTTTTTAGCTGGACCCCAGTTAGCTCTTTAGCTGGACCCCAGTTAGCTCACTAGCTGGGCCCAGGATGCTGCCATTGCTGGTCTACATGGTGAACAGCAAGGGCCTATATCAAGTTGGGCCGCCAGCCACACTAATACTAGAGCAGCTAACGATATTAATGTTTCTCTGACGGCCGCTAATTATTACATATTTCCCTTCCCGCAAGGAGAAGTAGCTTTTTTCTGAAGCAGTGTTTGGTTGTAGTTACTCCACCCACCACTCAGGTTTATGAACGTTAATCTTCTTACCTTGCTGGTTGCTGTGAAAACCGGCGGCCGCCAGGCGCGCGCTGAGGCTGCGTTCAGCGCCATCTTCTTTTCATCGAAATGTTTACAAAAAAATCACGTTTGGTTTTCCGACCCACAGAACTCCGACCATTTTTTCACTGAAATCTCCAAATAAAAGCCAAATTGAGCGAAAGCCGCTTATCGATAAGCTTTGCAGGAGTTGAGGGCACAGCTTGTTTTGACTTCCGGTGTCATGGCGGGTGGGCCGCTGAACAGCGTGACGTCAAGAGCGAAAAATGAGTATTAAATAATGCTGCCATTGAACTGGTGGATAGTTCGCAGTATTTGGGAGTTGTTCTTCACATTTCAACATTTGAGTCACATTTTACCTTTACAATAACAAAAGAGCAGTGAATCCATCCATGATCTTACATTTCATGGAGTGCAGGAGGCAGCATTATTAAAGTTTAATCCGTGTCTCTGCCCACAAACTGTATTTTAATGTCATCAAACCGCTAAAATAAATGCACATTAATCTCTGCTTGTTTCCTAAAGTTGTCTGCTGCCATCTAGTGGCCAGGAGGCGCCATTGCAGCATTATAGACCCGGTTCAGGTCCAGAATGTTCTTCTTTGGTTCCTCAAACAAAATGACAATCGAGTTTATGAAAAAACACATTTTATTAGTGTGTGGTTCCGGCCCAACGGACCGCTCAGAACTCATTCCTATAAATGAGCTGAAATAAATGTCCAGCTGGAACTGATCAGAACCGAGAGCGGTTCCCTCCTGTACTGAACAGGATCGTTAAAACTAAACGTCTTTTCATGGCGCGTGGCCAGGTACTGAACGGTCCGACGTGGCCGTCGGACCGTTCAGAACTGGTCCAGAACCGGGTCAACCCAAACGTTAGCAGGACTCCGGGTCGACCCAAACGTCCTGACGTAACAAGCAGGACGATCCTGCAGGAAATGTCCTTCAGCGCGTCTGTCTGGATCTGGCTAGAAGACCCGGTCGAACTCGGTCTGGCTGGTGGTGGCCGGGTTCCGGTTCTGGTTGGGCTGCTGCTGCGGCATGTGGCCCCTGCGCCGGGGCGGGGCCAGGTACTCGAACATGGACGTGTTGTGCGTGGACAGCATGTTCTTGAGGTCAGAGGGCATGGGATCGGACCAGAAGAAGTCGTGGTTGAGGGCGTCGTCGCTGTCGACCCGCTGGGCCGGGTCCAGAACCAGCAGCTTGTCGATCAGGTCCAGGGCGTAGGGGTCCTTGACGTAGGCCTTTAGCCGATCCTTGACCTTCCTCTTCTGGCCCTTGGGCAGCTCCATCTTCTGGTACAGCTCGTACTTCTTGTCCACGGCGGGCCAGGCCTCGGCCGTGATGGAGCCGCACAGCTGGCTGATGAGGGTCAGCTGGTGCTGCTCCGTGTTGCCCTGCATGATGGGGCTGCGGGTCCACATCTCCGCCATGATGCAGCCCGCCCCCCACAGGTCGATGGGCGGCCCGTAGTCCCGCTCGCCTGGAGGGGAACAGCCAGAGTCAGCAAACACAGCTCCCCCTGCTGGACTAATGACCAAAATGCAGAAACTGCTCCCCCTGCTGGACTAATGACCAAAATGCAGAAACTGCTCCCCCTGCTGGACTAATGACCAAAATGCAGAAACTGCTCCCCCTGCTGTTTCTATACACTCAATACATCAAAACCTGGCATTTAATCCAGTTTTCCACCACAACAATAAACATTTCTGTATGGAGTTCAGATGCTGAAATTATTAGGAACCAGAACCAGCATGTGGTTTCTCACCCAGCAGCAGCTCCGGCGGCCGGTACCACAGCGTGACGACCCGGTTGGTGTAGCGGTTCCCCTGGCTGTTCTTGGCCAGGCTGAAGGCCCGGGCCAGGCCGAAGTCGGCCAGCTTCAGGACTCCGTCTCTGGTGATCAGGACGTTGGCCGCCTTCATGTCTCTGTGCAGAATCTGAGGCAGAACCGGAACGTGAGCAGACGTCAGACCCAGAAGCAGAAGCAGAACCGGGCCGGGCTCACCTTGTTCCGGTGGATGTAGTAGAGGCCGTTGAGCAGCATCTGCATAACCTTCTTGATCTCGGCCAGAGTGAACTTGACATTGGCGTTGCTCAGCAGGCCGGCCAGGTCATGTTCGCAGAAGTCAAACACCAGGTAGATGGAGCCCTTGTAGCGGTTGAACTGGGTCGCTGGGCCAAACACAAGGAACCGTGAGAGCCATGAAAGCAGGTCGGGCCGGTACCAGACCTGGAGGACCAACCTTTGGTTCTGCAGATCTCGATCAGGTTCACTACGTTCTCGTGCTTCAGCAGCTGCAGGATCTTGATCTCCCTCAGAGCCGTGATGGGGAACTGGAGGAACCGGGTCAGAACTCATTTCAGGTCAGTAGAACCCAGTAGGACCCGGGTCAGAGTCCAGTCTCTTACCCCTTCCTTCTCGTTCTCCATCAGAACCTTCTTCAGAGCGACCTTCTTCCCGGTCTGCCGGTGCTTGGCCTTGAAAACTTCCCTGTCAGTCAGAAGCAAACAATCACAGATCGTCCGGAGCGGAAGGTTCCACAGAACCTCCAGGGAAATACGAACACAGCTCACCTGATGTATGTATGAGTTTTATATGAACTAAAATGTTTTCGAACACAGCTGTTAAAAATGAAAAAGAAGAATCTGTGGCCTGGGCTGGATCCGATGTTCTCCCTCTAACTGTTCCTACAGTAAAAGTAGCGATTCTCTCTGTGGTTGTAGATTTGATTCAACCAGGATTACATCTCCTGTTTTTAAAGGTTTAACTGGTCAGAAAACGCACTTTAAAAATGCTGGTTAAGTTCAAACCGAGTTAGCTCCGGTCCATATTACCTAAAACAGCGGAAGCGGGCCTTCAGGTTCTGGTTCGGAAGCTAATTCCAATCATTTTCTGAAGCCAACAAGGAGAAGCTGATCGTGTTCCTCACCCAAAGGTTCCCTGTCCGATCTTGGCCATCTTCTCATACTTGGAGAACTCGTCGCAGAACGGAAACTCCACTCCGTCGTAGTATTTGGACATGATGGCGGCCTCCCGGTCGGGCCTGCGGAGGGAAATAAAAGCCGTTTTTCACCTCCATCTGGAGAACAGAGAGCTGGGCGCGATAAAAACAGCTCCATTAACGAGCCAGGAAAATAACTGGAGAGCATTATTGAGAGAAAATGAGAGAAATTCTCACTTTTCAGCCGCGGTGGCGTTGCTTGTTTTTTCTCGCTGCATCTCGGCGCCGGAAGTGGCTCTTCTTTGGTTTGATCTTGCGGCTGATCAAATAAAAACCCGGAGCACTACCGCCGCCAGCTGGAGACCGGCTGCAACTACAACCTGTTGTAACTACCGACATGTAATGTTTTTCCTGTTACTGCTTTGAATTCATTTTTTTCATGGTAAGAAGTTAGTTCTTTAAATTGGTTATGATTAATAAAGCTTCTTAAAGTATTCTGCATATTGTTTCAGAAAAATAGTGACATTCATTTTAAAAAATCTAATTATCTATGTATTTGTTGAATTTATTCATTAATCATTTAACCCATTAATTTATAGAATTAATTTATCCTTATTGACAATTCTGTTTTTATCAAATTACTTTATGCTTATTTTTATTTTGATTTATTTAACAGATCTAATTAGCAACTTCTTTTATTCTATTATTATTTACTAAACTTTTTATATAAATTTTTAAATCAATATTTTCTCCAGGTGTCAAATTGTTTAATACTTTAATTATTTATTATCCACCTTTCAACTAGAGTTGTAGAATACACATTGTCCTCCGTTAGTATTTTATTTATTCCTTTTTATTATTTAATTTATTTATTATCATTGTAGCTTTGGAATTAAATTTCGCTCAATAAAACATTTTAAATGCGCAGTTCATTGACAGCATGTCTCTTATATTCATTTTGTTTTTTGTTTTTCTAAATCTGTTCAGTTTGAACTTATATTTTATACTTTATGGTTTATATTTTGACTGCAACGCGCTTATCCAGAAAATAAACAAAATACGTGTCATGACGTCATTACGCTGAAAGGACCCGCCCATATTTGGTCGTGGCTTCATGATGGCGTGTCTGCTGCGCGTGCTGCAGCGGCACTCGGCGTTTGGCGCCTCGTGCAGTGAGCGGGACGCGGTGTTCAGGTTGGCGGGTCGGGCCGTCCGGAACCACAGCACCCAGGCGGCTCCTCTCTTCCCCGGCATGGAGTACCAGGTAGGGCGGCGGCGGCGGCGGCGGCGGGAGCGGCGCGGCTAGCCCGTTAGCTCGGCCAGCGGCAGGTTGACAAGTTTGAACCGAACCGTAACTTTGTGCCAGTATGAGGAGACAAACACGGGCCCAGTTAGCGGTACTGGGAGAACAGCAGAGAGCTAATGGAGGCGGCTGGAGCCGCGGTCCACTGGGTCAAAGTTCAGCTGGTCAGGCGGACTCCCGGTCCCGATCAGTAGAAGGAGGCGCTGCGACAGAACCGGTTCTGATTGGACCTCAGACTAAAGCATCTGCTTCCAGTCAGACTGGATGCACTTTGACTAGGCCACTTTGTCACATGAACACCTGGCTGTGTTCATTCTGCTCAGGTGTTTAGATTTGGTAACTTCAGGTGAAAACAGGTCGGTTCGATTGAAGTTGAGTGAAACTCTGAGCTCAGAAACGTTTTAAATCGTAGGATAATTTCAGGGTTCTGTGCTGACCTCTGCCATTTCTATATTTTGCATTTTAAACATGATTTAAAGTCTAAAAACTGGTCCCTTCCTGGATTCAGCCTGTGAGAGCGATTTCATGTAACATGAATATAAATGTGTGTAAACAAACTACACAACACTGCTCCTTCTTAAAGGAACAAGATTTTAACAGACTTTTTACTTCAACTGTTTATTTTCTCTTGTATGAACAATTTCCTGCCCAGAGACTTGGAAATCATTATATCCTTTGTCAAGATCTTAAGTTGCAAACATTTGCAGCGTGTATGTTGTTGTGAACCCAGGAGGTTCCAGCTGGACGTCCTGCCCGTCCAGATGACGCTGGGAACCAGAAACATTAATATTCCACCATTAATGTGTAGAAACATTTTGAACTAAATTAACACAGCAGGTCTGACGCACATTAATAAGTACAGATATTAATTTGAACTCTGAGCGTCATGGCGACGCGCAGCATCGATTGTGTTCATGTGATCAGAACCGGTTGGGTTTCTGGTCAGCGGCACCAGAACCTGCTGGTTGTGCTTCATTCCCTCCTCTGAGCTTTGATGCGGCTCAAAGTTCACCAACGTGAAATAATGCAGCCGACAGAAACGCACACCTGTTGAGGAGTGCTGTTACCATGGAAACAGATTCTCCTCCCAGACAGACAACCAGACCAGCTAGCGCTAGCTTAGCAGAGCCTGTGCCGCTTTTGCCAGTGCTGCCTTCAATGAGTGTGGGAAATTTCAGGATCTTTCAGATGAACTAAACCAACTCTGCTGCTAACAGGGTTCAGCTCCAGCCCTCCTCCCCCAGCATGATGCTGCCACCACCAGTGGCTGAGCCTGTGGGTTAGTTCAGGCTCAGCCCTGCTTCATGTTGGGTTTGGGTCGTTGGTTCTACCTGTGTTTCTGGGTCAGGATGTCATCAGACCTACTTCCTGTCGCAGGACGCTGTCTGGACCCTGAACACGCTGCAGAGCAACGCCAGCGTCGTGCAGCAGGCCCGCAGCGGGCAGAGAGACCCCCAGCAGCAGCTGCTGGCCATGCCGGGCTTCCTGGAGCGGGCCGGGCTCACGGTGGGTCCGCCAACCAGAACCAGAACCTGAACCTGAACCTGAACCTGAACCTGAACCTGCTCTGCTGCTTCAGGCTGACCCGCTGTGTGCTTTTCAGGTGGAGCAGCTGGATCAGCTCAACATCATCCACGTTACAGGGACCAAGGGCAAGGTGAGGCTCTTAAAGGGCCGGTACGCCGACCTGATGCAACCACCTGGAACACGGGTTTGACCTCCGACCCCTGCCACTCTGACCTCTGACCCCAGCCGCTCTGTTTTCCAGGGATCCACCTGCGCATTCACAGAGCGGATCCTCAGAACCTACGGCTTCCGGACCGGGTTCTACAGGTCAGTCCGGTCCAGTGAGCCCGGTTCTGGTTCAGAACAAATCGACTTTAACGCCATAAAAATATTTTGTTTTCAAATAATTGTAATTTAACTTTTGTTGCATTTTAAAATTGTATTATTTGATCTGTTTATTGATCTATAATTTTATATAACAGTTTATTTTCCGTTTAATTTTATTTATACATTTATGTACTTATTTATTTATGTTTTATTTATTGACTTAGTTCAGCAATTTTTGTCAATATATTTGCTTTATCATTTAGTTCATATTTCTATTTATTTAACAAGTTGTTTATAAATTTATGTTCTTCAAAGATTAATTGATCAATTTATGAGTTAGCATTTTATTTTCATCAGTTTATTTGCTTTCTATCATTTATTAGTTTAGAACTGGTCCAGATGTTTAAACTACTGGTTCTGCTCCAGTCAGACCTGGAGCAGCAGTTCCAGGTCTGACTGGTTTCCAGCTGGATGTTCCAGTTTGCTGATGGTTTCCAGTTTAGGTTTCGGTGAAGCAGGTTAACCTTTCGGTTTAGCGTAGGCGTCTGATTGGACGATGTTCTGCTCTGACTTCCTGTTTCCTGTAGCTCGCCCCACCTGGTCCAGGTGAGGGAGAGGATCCGCATCGACGGCCGGCCAATCAGCAACGAGCTTTTCACCAAGTACTTCTGGCAGGTTTACGGACGGCTGGATGAGACCAAGGTGAGGCCGACCAGAACCAGAACCCGGCCTGTAAACTCACAATCAATCAGAGCTGCTGGATGATGCGTTTACAGACCAGAGAGAAAGTCAGAAAGTCTAATCTGCAGGTCAGTGTTTGACCTGCAGATTAGAATCAAACGGTCCGATTGGTCCGGTCCGCACTGGGCCCAGTTCCAGGCAGGAGGAACCAGTTAATGAGTGCTGGTGTGGGGCAGAGCGTGACCTCCATGTGACCTCCATGTGACTCCACAGACTGGCTTATTGGAGACGTTCAGGCCTCACTTTGCGTTTTGATGGTGACTGTTTGTCATGTATGGCAAACCCAAAGGTCCAAAAATCACCATTTTACCGTACATCTGGTTAAAGGTGACCTCTTGCGATTCCTTTAATCCAGGTTAGGATTGGTCTCTATGGTTACTGAACATGTTACATTTCATTGTTTTTGACAAACTCAGGTAATCAGGTTTCACCTCCTCCGTTCTGCATTTTTTCAGTTATTTTCAGATCTTTTTATGCAAATGAGCTGTTGCTGGCCACGCCCCCAAACTCAGTGTTTACTCGTCATACAGGTGAAAATGGCTACAGTTCAGAAAGACTGAAGAAACAGTCAAAGATGATTTAAAATATGGCCAAAATTCCATCAAAACTGTTTTTTATGCCTGAGGCTCGGTGGTGGAGGGTTGATGGTGCGGGCTTGAAGTCATTTAACGTACTTGGTAAGTTGATTCTGACCTCTGACCTCAGGAGGCTCATGGAGGGACGATGCCGGCGTACTTCCGGTTCCTCACCATCTTGGCGTTCCACGTCTTCCTGCAGGAGAAGGTGAGCTCTCGCCACGCAGCGTCTGAATGGCTGCTTCCCATCGCTGCATCTGATTGGCTGCGTTCGTTCAGGTGGACTTGGCCATCATCGAAGTCGGGATCGGAGGAGCGTACGACTGCACCAACGTTGTCAGGTTAGACTCTGCTTAAATGTGGACGCCGTCACTTTAAGGCTGGAAGCAAGCTATCCAGCAGAGGGAAATATTAGCTTAATTTCATTTAGCTTAGCGTAGCTTAGCTTAGCGCCAGTTAGTGTCAGGACTGGCTAGATGTTTGGTTCTGTTGTTGAGTTCTGGAGTTTGATGCATAGCCTAGCTTAGTGCAACCTGGTGTAGTTCAACGTAGCTTAGCATAGTTTAGCTTAGCATAGTTTAGCTTAGCTCTGTCCAGCTTATTGGGTAGAAAGTAGATGTCTGGTTCCTGGTTCTGTCAGGTCCTTGTTTTGTTTTGGGTTCTGGTTCTGGTGTGGCGCTCCAGCCGCTCACTGACCCGTTTGTTCCCAGGAGGCCGTGGGTCTGTGGCGTCTCCTCTCTGGGAATCGACCACACCCAGATTTTGGGCGACACCATCGAGAAGATCGCCTGGCAGAAAGCGGGAATCTTCAAGGTGCGTCTGGTTCTGGTCGGGTCGCTGTAGGTCCGGACTCCAGGTCCGGTTCTTCACCCAGGGTTTGACCTTTGACTCGTTTGTGCAGCCGGGCGTTCCCGCATTCACGGTCCGGCAGCCGCAGGAAGCCATGGCGGTTCTGAGGGACCGGGCCAGAGAGATCCAGGTGAGTGTCCGGGTCCGGCAGGTCGGCGCCGCCGGCCATCACCCTCACGTCTTCCTGTCTGCCGTTGCAGTGTCCGCTGCGGGTCTGTCCAGACCTGGACCGGTACCAGACGGAGTCCGGCGCGCTGCAGCTGGGCCTGGCGGGTCAGCACCAGCGCTCCAACGCGTCGCTGGCCCTGCAGCTCTGCCACACCTGGCTGCAGAGGAGGTGTGGCCCAGGTGAGGAAACGTTCACATCGGGATCAAATCTTCATCAACAGCAGGACTTTGATGACATCACAGTAAAATTATGAATTTATTTTGCCATTTACATTTTTTCACTTTTATTTGCTTTACTCGGTTCTGCCGACATTTTTTCTTTTGTTAGAAAATTCTCCATCTGTCAGCCTGGTCAGGTTGAGCTCTGCTGCCACCTGGTGACCGGAGGCTAGTTTACAAGCATAAATAAAGATCCCTGCACCCAAACTATATTAGAGGTTCTGATTTAGAGGTTCTGATTTAGAGGTTCTGTGTGGAAAAGCCCGTTTGGACTTCCTGTTTCTGCAGATTCAAGCCCCGCCCTCCCTGATCCGGACAGCAGCTGCTTATCGCAGGCGGACTCCTTCCGGCCCGGCGCCGCCATGGTGAAAGGTGAGTCCCGGAACCGTTCTTTCGGACTCGTAGAACCAGCACCTGGTCACCGTTTCTGCATTTGGTACCAGGCCTGGCAGACACGCATTGGGCCGGTCGGAACCAGACGCTGCGGCGCGGCGCGCTGACCTACTTCCTGGATGGAGCCCACACCCACCGCAGCATGCAGGCCTGCGTCCAGTGGTTCCAGGAGGCCGCCGCCCAGTCCCAGAGCGGCGCCAGGTGAGCCGGACCGGACCGGTACTGACCCGGGTCTGTGTGAAGCTGTTTCTGTTGACCTGCTGCTGTGTTTCAGTGGAGCCGTGGTCCGAGTTCTGCTGTTCAACTCCACCGGGCAAAGAGACGCTGCCGCCATGCTGAAGCTGCTGCTGGTGAGTCAGAACCGGGTCGGACAGAACCGGACCGGGTCCAGGTGGTCTAACGGCAGCCTCTCTGCTCTCTCCTCCAGCCGTGTCGTTTCGACTTGGCCGTGTTCTGCCCCAACATCGCCGAAACCGTCGCCTCCGGCAACGCAGGTCAGAGCCGCAGTCTGCTGCTGAACGAACTGTTGGGTTCTAGAGGGAACTGTGGGGTTCTAGAGGGAACTGTGGGAACTGTGGGGTTCTAGAGGGAACTGTGGGGTTCTAGAGGGAACCGTGAGAACTGTGGGGTTCTAGAGGGAACTGTGGGGCTAAGATGGGTTCTAGAGGGAACTGTGGGGTTCTAGAGGGAACTGTTGGGTTCTAGAGGGAACTGTGGGGTTCTAGAGGGAACTGTTGGGTTCTCGTATTGTTCCTCCTCTACCTGCTGATATTTGGTTCTGGTTCTGGACCGGCGGGTCCAGCAGAACTTTAGTGCTTATATCTGAACATGGACCCGTCTCCTCTCAGACCAGCAGAACTTCAATGTCACAGTGGAGGCCATGCTGACTGGTTGCCTGGACAACGAGCGGAGCTGGCGTCTCCTTGGCGACGGCGGAGATGAGTACGCGGCGCCGCTGCTGATCCGGGACGGCCCGGCGCCGCTCGCCGAGAGGAAGGCGGATACGCTGGTGTTCCCCTGCATCCTCAGCGCCCTCCGCTGGATCGCCCAGGGAAGAGACCCGGTTCTGACTGAGCCGGCCCAGACGGCGCCGCCCGTCACACCCAGCATGGCCGCCAAGGCCGCGGCGCTTCAGGACGCCGCACACGTCCACATCCTGGTGACCGGCAGCCTGCACCTGGTGGGAGGCGTCCTCAAACACCTGGACCCAGAGGACGGGTAGACTGGGAACGCCGGGAATGCTGGGTAATCTGCGACGGGTCGGTGCTGCTTTACTTCCAGGCTTGGTGAAACTGGACCTTCCAGGTGGAACCGGGTTCTGTCCCGGTTCTGAAGCTCCTCTCTCACCAGACGAGTCGTCTTGTTGTTTTGGACTTTCTTTACTTTCCAGGTGGTTCTGATCAGCTGCCGTGTATCATTGGGTACCATCGGGTCACAGCGGTCCAAACACAGCCCGGTCTGTATCTAAACCCAACAGAACCAAACCAACCGTGACCCAGTTGAGCTTCAGAACCAGAACCCGCTGAGGAACTCCAGCAGGGGTCCGTTTTGATCAGACCGGGCCTCGGGTTTCCAAGTCTCGCTTGAAGCTGAACTTGTTTACATGAACCGCTTGTCTCTGCTGGACGGGCCGGCGGTGCAGAACCGGACCCAGCAGAACCAGAACCTCTGCCTTCATGGTGCCTGTCTCTCTCTGTGTTTCTGTCTCTTCCACTTTGTTCCCGTTCTGTGGGAAACATTTCAACACTACTGAGGATGGTTGTGGTTCTGATCGGGTTCAGATCAGATTTAAATGAGCCTTAATGTAAATGATTATACTGACGCCTGCAGGCGGTGAGAGGTACTGCATCAACATGAATGAATATTCAGCCTTTATCTGAATCTGATCCAATCAATGTTGGTATTGATATATTAATTCCATGAATTTATCTCTAAACCTTTGGCAGTCAGACTACGATGAAGATGTCATAAAATGTTTAAATTATGGATTTATTTTGATGATAATGGTGCCAATAATAAAAAACATTTAATAAAAATTGTTTCCTGCTTCCAGTTTGAACTCTTCCTGTTTGGGTTTCTGCAGCTGGAAAATGATAAAAACAAGTTTAAAGCCATGAAGTCAGAGAAACCAAATTAATTTATTAATCAATAAATGGATCATAAACAGTTTGATGCTGAAAAGTTGTTCAGTGAAGTCTAAATTACAGGTTTACTCTGCATGATATAGTTTTGGAGGATTCATTTTGCTGTGACAGTGATGTGAAGTAAAGCATTTTAATGTATTTATGATGTGGACTTTATTAACGTCACAATAAGGTCGGGTCAATTTGCTCACAGAAACTGATATTTTATGACCTCTGAAAAAAATAAGCTACAGTCATAATAGTGGGACTTTATTCTAGGATTATTGTGACTTTGTATTTTCTGGTGGAACCGGATAAACTTTGAATTGAATTATTATTATGCAGGAAAAAGATTTTTTAAAATCTTTTAATTTTCTAATATTGAATTTTTAAATTAATTTTCACTGTGAGAACATAGTTTTGACCGTGTTTGTTGTGGAGAACATGTTTAGATCCTGCTTTGTTGTTCTCCAGCCCAACTGTTGAAAAGTTACTGGCATCTTCGTCAGCCAATAGGAGCCCAGCACTGTGAGCGTTCGCATGTCACCCAGCCAATAGGTGCGCAGTGGGCGGGGCTTCGTTCCCGGCTAACGTAAGCGCTGTTTGTCGGAAGAAGAAGCCGATTCTGGAAGCCATTACGCTGCGCTCATAAAGTGAGCAAATCGTACTATTTTTGCGTACATTACGCAGGCTTACCTCCGCCAGGAGCTTCTCCCGCAGGTATGGCTTCGGCCGCCAAGAAGAGGAAGATGAATTTCTCGGAGCGGGAGGTGGAAATCATCGTGGAGGAAATAGAGAAGCAGAAGCAGACTCTGGTGAGCCACTTCAACGCGGGAGTCACGCACATGGCCAAGAACAACGCCTGGATGGACATCCTGAAGAAGGTGAACGCCGTCACCACCTGCCCGCGCGAGCTGCCGGAGGTCAAGAAGAAGTGGTCCGACATGAAGACCGAGGTCCGCCGGAAGGTGGCCCAGGCCCGGGCCGCCATCGAGGGCACGGCCGCGGACTGCGCTCCGGTCCCGGTCATCCTCACCGCCATGCAGCAGCGGATCTGCAACCTGCTGGGGGAGGCCACCATCATCAGCTTACCGGCCGGGGACCCGGAGGCGGAGGTCGGCCTGCCGGTGGCGGTGAGCGCCGCGACCACCGTGACCCTGGCGGAAGGTAAACACGACGGGGTCAGAGGTCACCTGCCCCTCAAACACTCAGAAGTTATGCATTATATTTAGAAATGGTATGTATAAACATACCACCATTAATTGATTGAAAAACTTTGTTAAAATAAACTTTAAAATAAGAAAACTACATTTAAAAAAATGTAAAAGTTTTTTTCTTTAGATACACTGATAAAAAAAATAAACTATTACAACAATTAACACTCATTAGTACATTGTATTTAAAAATCAAATAAAAGTTTGAAAAACATTGGAGAAAGATTAATTAAAATTAATCACGAATAAAGGCTTAAAAATAAAAGATGATCAGATTTTTAAAAAAAACATTTCAGTAAGAATTATGAACTGATAAAAATGATAAATTTAAATATAAACAGGAATAAATTCAAGTAAACGTGTTTGTAGTGGCGATTGTTTGTCAATCACAAACATCCAATAAAAGTTCCATAAAGCCACTATGAGGCACTGGGGTCCAGATTCTTGACTCAGGCGAAAGAAGTTTAAGGTCCAAACTTATTAATTGTCTTGGTTGCTTTTATTTTGTCTTTCATGCAAGAAATTACAATTATCCAACTTTTCTTTGTTTTCCTGACCTCTCTTGTTCTGCTCTCTCTCGTGCTGGTAAAAACCATAGGCCCCAAACCCAAATGCCTTGCTGGTTCTTTACCACGCCCCTACATTTATAGAATGTGGACTGACCCACCCACTTCCTGTCTAGCTCACAAATAATAAAAAATAGGAAAAAATAAGAAAACAAATAAACAAATTATTAACCTATAAATAAACTCTGCAAATAATGCAAAAAATAAAAGTTTAAGAATAAACTAACAAAATTCAAATGATAAAAAATAAAAATAAATAGCTCCAACATGTTAAAAATAAAAGACAAAATTAAAAAAAAAATCATTACTGTTAAAATATATATCAAAACTTCTCTACTGAGATTTAATTCTGAATTACTGAAAAAAATGTAATAATAACAATTAGTATTATTATATTGCATCTTTCCCCAAATTCAACAACAGATTTTATTTTCATTCTGAAGTTAAAAAGCTTTAAAATCCTCTGATTTTAAAGCACCATGTCAGCTGTGATCTGAATGAGACGCTCTGATTGGTGGATCTGGGATGATGTCACAACTCAGCTGACCTTTAACCTGCTGTCCTCCATGTTGTTCAGCTCTTCCAGGCCCAGCAGGGGGCGTCTGTGAGGAGCCCAAACCGCTGACCGGTAAGTTCTCCGTCCCGGACCTGCTGAGGTTCTGGTCCAGATCTGAGCTCAACCTGTCCGTCTCGTCCGCCTGCAGCAGAAACCACGTACCACGCCCTGGAGGACGGCGGCGTGGTGGAGTACTGCACCGCCGCCGCCGTGGGAGACTCCGCCCCCGCCGTGATGGCCGCCGTGGAAACGCCGGTGGAGATGCTAGCGCCGTCATTAGCCTCGCCGGCGCCGCCGCAGGCCAAGCCGCAGGAGCTGAAGAGCCGCATCGCCCTGAACTCGGCGCGCCTGCTGCAGGAGCAGCGCGTCACCAACGTCCACATCCGCCAGATCGCGCAGCACCTGGAGGGGCAGAACGAGCTGCTGCAGGTGCTGCGGCGCTGCCAGGAGGCGCAGGCGCTGGCACAGGAGCGGCAGGCGCAGGCGCTGGAGGGGACGCAGGCCGCGCTGCTGGCGCTGGTCCAGATGCTGCGGCCGGCGCTCAAAGACCTCCGGAAGTTCCTGCAGAGCGGGGCGGAGCCGGCGCCCGCGGCAACGGCGGCAGTCGCCACCGCCACTGAGGAAGAACAGAGCAGGTGTAAGAGCCCTGCTGCAGCGCCACAGAGACCCGACCCGCTGGAGGAGACACAAGCCCGGAACCGGTTCTGACCCGTTCAGACCCGCTGGAGGAGACACACGACCCGAACCGGTTCTGACCCGGTTCAGACCCGCTGGAGGAGACACACTGACCCGGAACCGGTTCTGACCCGGTTCAGACCCGGTTCAGACCCGCTGGAGGAGACACACTGACCCGGAACCGGTTCTGACCCGGTTCTGACCCGCTGGAGGAGACACACTGACCCGGAACCGGTTCTGACCCGGTTCAGACCCGCTGGAGGAGACACACTGACCCGGAACCGGTTCTGACCCGGTTCAGACCCGCTGGAGGAGACACACTGACCCGGAACCGGTCCTGACCCGGTTCAGATCCGCTGGAGGGGACACACTGAGCCAGATCCAGTTCTCAACCGGTTCTGACCCGGTTCTGATGCCCAGCCTGGTTTTACAGGCTGCAGACAGGCCGCTGCAGTGCTGCAGTTTCACCACTGGGGGGCGCTGTGTCCCCACAAACTGTGTTTTTTATGAATGCAGTTCTGTTCGGGTCTGTAGACATTAAATAATTTTTATAAATAAAATCTGAATTCTGTTTTTTAAAGCTAAAAACTGAACATAGTGTCTGTGTGGAGGAAGTGACATCATCTTGCGAGCGTTGCTATGGAAACAGGTTGTCAGGTTGCGTCCTGCTGCTTGTTAGTTGTTCACTTTCTGCTTCAATTCCAGTTTAATTTCAAATTTTCGTCCAGATTTCTGCACATTAACTCCTGGTGAAACATGGGGGCGGCAGCATCATGCTATGGGGATGCAGGAGCTGACAGTCGTCAACATCTGGAGGGAAAATGGCCGCCAGACGTCTCCGTCCAACAATTTATTCTGAAATTAATTTATTTTATAGAAATCTTATTATTTAAATGTTACTGGATACTTAATTAGGCATTTGATGTTACCTTTAAAATTTTGTCCGTTTGGGCCTCCGTAGCTCAGGGGTCACATCAATATCTCATGACCCTCTGGGGGCCCGGCCCCCAGTTTGGGAACGCCGGGTCTACAGCAGACGTTCCCAAACCTTCCAGCCTCTGATTCCCAGAATAACATTAAACGATGAAAACACATAAAGTAATTTTAAAATATTCAAATAATTACAATTAATTGATAAATTACTGCTGAAATTAAGGCTTTCACAAACATTTTACATTTTCTTCCATTTATTCCATTTATATTTCTATCTGTTAGTTGAGCAGTATTTTCCCTGAGGGCCCCGGGCCCCTGGGCTCCCTCTTTGGGGTCGCCGATGGTTTCCAGGTCAATAAGCATTTCTGTCCTGAAAATAAATTTAAACTGGTTTTAATTTAATCTTTACATTTTATAACTGAGCTAAAATCTTCAGAATGAGAAAAATACAAAATAAAGTTCCAGGTTTTGACCTGGTGGCAGCAGCAGGGGGAGTACTTAGTTTAGTACTTAGTTTAGTACTTAGTTTAGTTTAGTACTTAGTTTAGTACTTAGTTTAGTACTTAGTTTAGTACTAACTAAACTAGTTTAGTACTTTAGTTCTTATGGCTGGTTTGATGGGTGCGCGCTCCCGCGGCGGCGCGCGGGCTCGGCGGGCCGCCCCTCTCTTTAAACCGCTCGGTTCGGTTCGGTTCGGTTCGGCGCGCCTCTGACTGCGGGGCTCCGCTGCGGGGACGAACCCGCACATGTCCTGAAGAGAAGAACCAGGAAGTTCGGAGTTCGGATCCGGTTCTGACCCGGACTGTGCGGTGAGTTTGGCGGTGTTTGCGTGGCAGAGTGGTTCCGGAGGTTCCGGAGCTGCTGCTGTTCGGAGTTGGTCCGGACCGGGATAACGTTCTGCCTCTGGTCCCGGTCAGCAGGATCCAGCAGGAATGATTCACCGACCGGAATTCTGCCTCCTGTAGAACCGGACCCAGTCTGCCTGAGGGGTTCGGCTGCGGGGTTCGGCTGCGGGGTTCGGCTGGTTCTCTGTGGATCATGGCTTTTCTGCTCAAGAAGAAAAAGTTTAAGTTCCAGGTCCACTTCGTCCTGGAGGAACTGGCCGCGGTTCCGTTCGTCAACGGGGTTCTGTTCTGCAAAGTTCGGCTGGTGGACGGGGGAGACTTCAGCATCTCCTCCTCCAGGTGAGTCCGGCCGGTTCCTGACCGGTTCCTGATCCGTTCCCAGTCAAACCGCTGACTCGACCCAGTTCCTGCTGACTGTTTGAGTCGGTTCGGTTCGGTTCGGTTCCGGATGGCTTGGTGACCGTAAAACCTGCTACCTTTAGTTGTCATGTTGATCCGCCTCACACACCCTGAGGGCCGGTAGCTGCGGGAACTTTCAGACATACAGAACGTTCTCTTAAAGGAACGACTCAAACTCTTCATTCAGAACCGTTTCCTCCCAAACTGATTTCAAACCGGTTTCAAACCGATTTCAAACCGATTTCAAACCGGTTTCTGCTCATTTGGGTGATTTTCTGTTGCTGCCATTATCAGTTCTTCTCACGATTAATTGATTATTCCAACAATTAATCAATTACTCTGCCAATACACTTTTAACTATTAATTATTCTAATGATTAATTGAATATTGTAACAAATAATCAGATCAATTGTCACATTCTGCACATTTTTCATTTATCTGTTTAATGCTCTTTTATATAATATCAGAAATTCATTAAATAAACGTTCAAATGACTTTTAAATAAATCATTTCCTTCAGTGAACGTTTGATCGGCTTCAGCTAAACGCTCTGACATCATCACAGGCCGATAACGGCCGATACAGGCCGATACCTGCCGATAACGGCCGATACAGGCCGATACCAACATCTGGTTTCTTTGACCGAGTCCAGTTTCAACTATTTTAATTTAAATTAAAAAGATGGATGAAGTTCTGCAGCTTCTTTCCTCTGGATCTCAAAATTAATGCGAGAGGAGACAGTGACTCAACAGAACCCGGTTCTGTTCCAGCCAGAACCCGGTTCTGTTCCAGCCTGAACCCGGTTCTGTTCCAGCCAGAACCCGGTTCTGTTCCAGCCTGAACCCGGTTCTGTTCCAGTCTGAACCCGGTTCTGTTCCAGCCAGAACCCGGTTCTGTTCCAGCCTGAACCCGGTTCTGTTCCAGCCTGAACCCGGTTCTGTTCCAGCCTGAACCCGGTTCTGTTCCAGCCTGAACCCGGTTCTGTTCCAGTCTGAACCCGGTTCTGTTCCAGTCTGAACCCGGTTCTGTTCCAGCCAGAACCCGGTTCTGTTCCAGCCTGCCTCATTCCTCCCAGCAGCAGCGATCTGGACTCATGACTTCATCTGCTCTCTTTTTGTTGATCTTTGAATCTCCGGAAAAACCTGCTGAATCGTTCTGTTAGCTGTTAGCTGTTAGCAGTTAGCTGTTAGCGGTTAGCTTTGTTCCAGCCTGATCAGTTCCTGCGAAGCGCCACACCTGGACTCACCTGTCAGTGTGGAACATGAAGAGGATCCGCCACAGTTAGACTGAAAGTAGAGAAGTTAGGAAGATGCTCATCCTGCAGATTTTAACTCCTCTTCTGATTTATTTCTTGTTTTTTAAGGTCACAGATCAAACAGAGATCACCATTTATAGATTTGGTTATTGATCTGTGATTATATTTAAAAACAACAACAAAAATAATCTACCAGTCGGGTTTTATTCGCTCCACATCAGGCTGTTTTGCTTCAGAAACGAGTTGCCAGTTCCTCCCCACCATGTAATCATGGGTTGGTCTTGTTTTTACACGTGCAATTCTGTGTTCCACCTTAAATCTTCCCCTTTGCTCTGCAGCCAATAAACTTTAATTAGCTCAGATTCAAAACAAGGCAGCATTGAGACACATTGCTCTCAACATAAATGCTAAAACTCTGATGTTTATCTTTCTAAACCCTCATAAAAATCGAATCGACGTCTTTGGGTTCATGCTCTGCTGACATATTTACAGTTTAAGCAGCTAGCAGAGGCTACGTGTTACATAACATCACAAAACTGTTTTCATTTTAAATTAAAGATAAAGGCTGATGAGTTTCTCCTTCATGAAATCAAAGGTTTCCTGTCGAGTTTATTATACTAGCTAGCTAGGCAGCATAGCTTTGTGCTATGCTGCTTAGCTGTGGGCAGCTGCAACAAGCCGCGTAGCCACATGCTAACAAGCTGTTAGCGTGCAGTGAATGATTCACACAAAAATCATAAAGTTTCAGTAAAAATCAGAGTCGAGTTTCTAGACTTGTGTGGACGTAGCTTCTGTCTTGTTAGCTGCTAGCATGCTACTCTTTAAAATGTTTAAACTGGTATTTCATACTTCTTAGCTGCGGCTAGCTTTAGTTAGCTGTTATCCATTTGTTAGTGATTTATTAACTATTTCCTAGCCAGTTTTGAGGTCGTTACCCTGCTAGCTGTTCAGCTGTTACATTTTGTTCTGCGTTATTTTCAGAAACAATAAAAGTAAAACTGCTGGGCTTTTTGCCACTTTGTTATTTTAGACCCATACTTCAGATTGGTGCTATAATCAGTCAGAACACAGAGTGAAATATTTATAACTGCTCCATCAGAAAACATCAATAAAAAGATTTGGTCACATTTTCCCAGCCGGGTTGAAACGGAGCAGCAGCAGCAACACGTGTTGCTTTCAGGGACCGAGGATCTGCAGCGGGTCAGCCGCTGGCTCTGCCTCACAAAGGTGTGCCTGTGTGTCCAGGTGGGCCGGGCCGAAAGCGCAGAACCTGCAGAACCAGTCGCTCCGCCTGGCTGCAGTCGATGGGGGTTTAACACTTCGAAACAATCTGAAGGAAGGAAGTTCCCAAAGCATGAATGGAAAAATGATTATTGACAGAAATGTTTTAACTCCTGAGGAAAAACTCAGGTAAAAAACAGGAAATGTTTCCTCTCGTGGATGAAGCATCACATGGGGAGTTAAGCAACCGCCGCCATGAAATATAAAACATGAGCAGAGATGGATAACCGGGTCCAACAGTTGCCGGTTCTGGGATCTGGTCCTGCTGGTACCGGGTCCAAAATGTAGACCAGGGAACACAGAGCACTGAAGCAGAGTTTAGAGTAATTACTCAAATCTACTTTAGTTTTGCAAATAATCTGTTTAAATTTATGTTTCTTTGCAATTTGTGACAATTTTTGTAAATTAGTTTAACTTGGTAATATTTGCTCTAAAACAATAGTTGATAGATTTGTGTCTTATTTTGAGGAAAAGTTGAAGAATCTGAAGATCAAATGAAAAACTTTCAATATTTTTGCTGTTCTGCTCAAAAGTCAATTTATTCAATAATTCATCAGCAGAAAGAGGTTTTGCACTGAAAAATCCCTTTCAGCGTGGAGCCTTTGTGAAATCTCCATCCTGTTTTAAATTTCAGTTTATTTATTTCTCATCGTCTGACAGAAGAAACGTTTCTGGTTGGTTCTGGAACAGCAGCTGGACTCCAGGGATCCAAATGGAAGCTGTGACTTTTTCATAACAACTTTGTGTTGATAGACGTTTCCATCTATCAGCAACTCTTCTGGGATTGATCAAAAGGTCCTATTCCAAGTCTAATTTAAACGAGTCTCAGGGTTTCCAACAGAGAGGCAAGAGTCCTAATTTTCATCATTTATCATCCTGCTGTCGCACAAAACTACTGATACTGAAGATCAGCAAGAAGTTCCAGATTTAAAACCCAGATACTTTAATTTCCTCTGCTGGAACATCTCTGATCTATAATCTGATCTATAATCTGATCTATAACCTGATCTATAATCGTTGATCCTCCTGAACCTGTATCATCGTTAAGAGCCTGAAACTCGTCCTGCTGCTGCGAGTCGAGGTGAAACTGATTCAGTCTCAGCTGATTGGATGTTTGTTGTTCGATCTGATCAGATGTGATGAACGTCCATCTGTTTGCCGTTAGCATAGAAGGAAAACCCCGTCGTAAAGTCAGATCATCTTGGCTCTGCAAAGCTTTTCTCTGGAGAACTGGTTGTTTTCTTTTCCTTTAGCTCCAACAGGCTAACTGTTGGGCCTTATGCGATGCTGCGATGACATCATGACCTGATTTATTTCATATTAAAAGCTGATGTCTCATGTTTACTAAATAAAAAAGTTTTGCTTCAGGAAAAAATGAATCTAGAAGCTGGAAAAATGAAACAGCTAAGATGCTAAACTCGTTAGGTTGTAGCCATTTGCTACCAAGTTATTGTGCTGAGCTTTTTTAGACACTTTTTAGCTGTTTGACCTCTGACCTCTGTAAGCTGCTGAGCCTCATCCAAATGAACTATTTAAGCCACCTGCTAATGAGATGCACACCTTTCAGCTAGCTAGCTATTTGCACAAAGGACATCAGCCTAATGAGCTACTTGGCTAACCTGAAATTCTCTGGAGTTTCTAGACAAGCAGGTAACCTTTTAGCTACTTGCTAACATCCTATTAATGTAGCTTGAACCAAACTATTTGGCTATTTGCTAGCACATTATTTAGCCTCTTGGCAGCAAGCAGCTTAGCTTATTTCATCACTTTTAAATTACCCGTTAGCCACTTACTAATGAGAATTCGCTTGGTACGTACTACCAAACTATTTACCTCCATTACTTGCTAGCTAGCTGTTAGCTTTAGCCACATGTTGCCAAGATTTTAGCTATTTGCTGTCAAACCTTTAGCAGTTTAGGATCTTTACGTCTGATATTCTAATTATTCTAATGTTATATTTACAAAAGGAGGCTAATTCTGGGGTTTCAGAGGATATAAAGTAGTTACAGACATTGTACAACGTTTACAGAAAGTCAACAAACTAAAGATTAATTTTGTCTGTTTCAATTTAAACGATTTTCACAGATTTTTGGAATATCTTGTTTGTTAATGCAACAGCTGCTTTGAGAAAAACCTTCAGTTTCAGCTCTAAATGAAGCGTGTGTGTGTGTGTGTGTGTGTGTGTGCGCATGTCTGTGTGTGTGTGCGTGTGCGTGTGTGTGTGTGTGTGTGTGTGTGTGTGTGTGTGTGTGTGTTTTGCAGGGAGGAGGTGCAGCAGAACTGTGTTCGATGGGGGAAGAAGTTCTCCTTTGTGTGTAAAATGAGCGCCAGCCCCGTCACTGGAGTGTTGGATCCCTGCATCTGCAGAGTTTCTGTTCGCAAGGTAAACATGGAATCACCTCCAAACTGCTGAGGGTCTCTAAACGCGTCTTTTGTTGTTGCTGTCAGTCGCGTGTTGGGATTCACTCAGATCAGGAGGAGGAACCTGGAATTAGTTGAACTATTGTGCAGAAATAAAACCAGGAAACAGGAAACGGACCTGATGGTCACTATGGAGGTTAAATCAAGAAACTACAGAAGATCTCTGTGCTGATTGGTCAGAGATGCTGGAACTGGTCAAGGTCATTACAGGTTTAAGAAACCACCTGTGGTTTCATTATTTCTGCAGGAAACCACAGGTGGACATTTCCCACTAGCATCAGGGGAAAGATGCTGGTCACCAGGACCAGAATGCATCTGTCCACAGAGCGCTCAAGGTTTCCATCAGTGTTGGACAATGCTAACTAAAAAGCTAGCTGCGCTAACCCTAAAACACATCATAAAACGCTGTGCCAACATACTACTTAGCAGAAGCTAATGTTTCAGTTTTACAGTTGCTAAGATTTGATAGCGCTGTTGGACTTCAGACAGAAAATAAACGTTAAACTCTTTATTGTAGAACAACAGCAATGCATTCTGGGTAAATGGCAATCTAACTATTTGAATCATTCTTAACATGCGATAACAAATAAGTTTTTCAAACTTATTTGGCAAGTTTAAAAAACAGCCAAATAAATTAGAGGTTCAGAAGCTAAAAATGCTAAATGTTTTCAAAGCTAGCCGCAGCACCAAATGAACAGTTAGCTTTGCTGTTAGCTTTGCTGTTAGCTTTGCTATTAGCAGGTTAGCGGATGTGGCCCAGGACCGGTTTGTCTTAATAAATCAAAGTGCCAGTGAAAAGGTGCAGCTCTGTAGAGGGAAACGCCGCCTGGTTTGTTTTCATCAGGAAAGTCATAAAATCATAACTGGGACCAGTGAGAACATGTTAGACGTCTCATCCTAAACCTGCCAACAGAAAACCTCTGGCGGTTTCCAGGAAACGGGAACTCAACCCGGTCAGGTTTCAGTTTGTTCCTGACTGTTTTGTTCTGTCTCTGCAGGAGCTGAAGGGAGGGAAGGCCTATTCCAAGGTGAGTTCATGAAGCGTTTCTGTGTCACAGATAATAAATGTAATGATTAACGGAGCCGCGCCCACACGGCCCATGAACCGGCCACTTCCTGATGTCACCAACTTATTTTAAAATGTTTATAGTTTCTTAAATGGGTTTGGAGATCGGATCTTTATTTATTCCTAAGATAAACTATCAGTTGAGGTCAGAGGTCAGAGAGAATCGGGCAGATTAAGGTGAATGTGGGGTTAAAACTGGACTTCATGAAGTTTGATCACATCCTCTGACGAGGGCAGAGATGGAAAAGATGAGGAAGAATCAATCCGTCTGCCTGAGCCGACTTTCACTTTCTGTTGATTCATCCATTCGTTCGTCTGTCTCTCCGTCTGTCTCTCCGTCTGTCTCTCGGTCTGTCTCTCCGTCTGTCTCTCCGTCTGTCTCTTTGTCTTCCTACAGCTGGGATTTGCTGACCTCAACATTTCTGAGTTTGCTGGTTCAGGCTCAACGGTCCGCTGCTGCATCCTGGAGGGTTATGACACCAAAAACACCCGGCAGGACAACTCCATCCTGAAGGCATCACACACACACACACACACACACACACACACACACACACACACACACACACACACAGAGTCGATTTAGAGCCTTGAAGTGTGTTTGGTCTCTTTGTGTCTCCATGAAGTTTCATCCAACAGTTTTTCTCCTCCAGGTCACCATCGGCATGACACTCCTGTCTGGAGACCCCTGCTTCAAAACGTGAGTTCAGGAATCTGACCTCAACCTGGGATGATGGATGGATGGATGGATGGATGGATGGATGGATGGATGGATGGATGGATGGATGGTTGGTTGGTTGGTTGGTTGGTTGGATGTTGGTTGGATGGATGGATGGATGGATGGATGGTTAACAAACAGACTGATGGACATGCTGTTGGATGGATGGATGGAGGGATGGATGGTTGGTTGGTTGGTTGGTTGGTTGGTTGGACAAACAGACTGATGGACATGCTGTTGGATGGATGAGCAGAGGGTTGAATGAACAGATGGAGGACTGCAGCTAATGCTAATGCTAATGCTAGCTGCTGCCTGCAGGCCTCCCAGCACAGCGAAGTCCGTCCTGATTGGAGTGGAGGATCCCAACCTGCAGCTGGCCTGTAAGGGGGACAGCACCGCCTCTCTGCAGCCACCAGGGGGCATCGTGGAGCGGCCTGGCGCCGTTAAACCCAGACAGTCTTCAGTTCGGGGTTTAGGTGGGAACTGCTGGTCCGGTTGGGTTCAGTGAATCGTAATGAAAGCCTTTAGACTCTTGTGTTGTTGTGTTTTCCGCTGCAGGGCTGCCGGAGCACGCCGACGGCCTTCACGGTCCGGATGACGTCTTCCTGACTCGGCACGTCCGCAGCGCCAGTCAGCACAGCAAAATATCTGGTCAGCTTCTGTTTCCATCAGCATCATTGATCAATGAGGCTCTGATGGAGCCAGACGTTAAATCTGTTTCATCTGGAAAACCTGCACTGCTGGAAACACCAAGGAGCCAAATTCACACTTACAGGAAAATTAGTGACATTTCTTACATTATTGTTGATTTAATCTGGACATCAGTTTGGTTCTAGAACAGTTTCTATGTTAAAAACAGAAATGGAGAGAAAGTAAGACTGGACATCGAGCAGAACAGAGAAAAATGAAACAGAATAATCACAGTTTAATTATTTATGCTTATTTATACACAGGGCTGTGCATGCTAACTAGCATGCTAACTAGCATGCTAACTAGTATGCTAACTAGCATGCTAACCAAAGAGACAGATCAATACTAACATTTTAAGAAGTTATTGTATCTAAATGATCCATGTTTAAAATGAATTGAGCATCTGAATTAACTTGGTGGAAAGTAGATGTGACATAAAAGCTGCTGCAGCTTGGATAGAAAACTGGCTTCATGTGATTTTGTTAGATTGTAACATCTTCAGCCTGGGATTAAAGAACAACCTGATCTAAACGTCTGAACTCAGGAGACGAGTTCAGCTGAACCGTCCAACATTCACAAAACAAGATTCATAAAACCAGCAGGCTCTGGATCATTTTCAGCGTCTGCTTCTCCTCCAGGCTACAGCACCGGTCACTCCCGCTGCTCCAGCCTGACCGACCTCAGCCACCACCGGAACGCCTCGTCCAGCAGCGGCGCGTCCTGCGGCGCCGCTCAGCCCGCCGCCCCCGCCAAGCCGGAGCGGCCGCCCCCGCCCTCAGCCGCCGCCCTGCTGTCCCACCGCTCCTCCAGGTGGGTTCTCACCTGTCCCGGCACGCTGGCCGAACCCAGACGTGTCGGCTCACATTCCTGCTCAGCAGGAGAAACGGGGAGCAGATCGCATCAGAATGAGATTCCCATCGGCATTCTGGGTATTTAAAGCTGCAGTTTGTAACTGATGAAAATATGATTTTATATATTCATTAAAACTCAAACAGTTTGATCGATCTCCTACTATTTCTATTGTGTGAAGAAATCAAACCAAAGACAGCCAATCAGAGCTAGGGGGCGGGGCTTATAGCTGTCAATCACTCTCATGAACTCACTGCTAAATGTGCTAACAGCATAGAAAAACTGTTTGGCCACCAACATTGGTGGATATGCTAACAAGCATCAGCATCCATGGCAGGTTATGCAAGCTGCAGCTTATCAGAGCAAGGGATTAGGATGATTGACAGCACTAAGACCCGCCTCCCGGCTCTGATTGGTTGTTTCTAATTAGCAAGTGCTAATTCTTACAAGTGACAAACTGCAGCTTCAGGGTCATGGCAGGCAGCATTCAATGACTGACGATGACGATGACGACGACGATGATGATGATGATGATGATGATGATGATGATGATGATTATGAACAGGAGGAAGAAGGACACAGTGGAGAGCCAGCGGAGCTGCGTGGACGACACTCGCATCGACGCCGACGACATCGTGGAGAAAATCGTTCAGAGTCAGAACTTCTCAGCCGGGAGCAGCGACGAAGGTTCAGATCTCACTATGAACCAATCAGCTGTCAGCTCAGAGTCTATGAACCAATCAGCTGTCAGCTCAGAGTCTATGAACCAATCAGAATCCAGAGTTAAACAGGAAACATTCATCAGCCATAAAGAGGAGACATGTTAAATCAAAGTGATTTATTTGATCATTTATTGGTCATTTCTGGTGTTTGTTGTTGTTTCCAGCTGTTGGACGTAGAAATTCAGATCAAGGTTTGTTTTTGTTAATTAAGGGTCAAAGTTCAAACTCTAAATGTTTTAATTCAAATGTTAATTGCAGCATTTGTAATGAATTAATTGAAAAGTTATACTTTTTCTCCATTAATTACTGCATGTATTTATTCCAGCTGATGAACATCTTCAGTTTTTGTGTTAACTACGGTAACCATGGTAACCAGGTGGACGTTGTCGTGTAACTCTGGGCTCTGTTTGTCCTCAGACAGCCACCTGAGACTCTTTGTCAGTAAAGACGGGACCACGGCCCTGAGCGGGACGCAGATCGCCACCAGGTAGGGCTCCAGAACCCAGCAGAACCCAGCAGATCCAACCAGAACCCAGCAGAACCCAGCAGATCCAACCAGAACTCAGCAGAACCCAGCAGATCCTGACCCGATCTCTGCTTCCTGTCTGTCTTCCAGAGGAACGCCGGGCGTCTTTGAGCCGGTGGAGATCGAGACTCACTGATGCTCCATGATGGAGGTTCTGACCCGTTTACTCAGAACCAGCGGTTCCTGTCCACTCCGGGTCGCTCCACTCACTTCCATTATCAGCTGCTTTTAAATCTGAATAATCTGGATTATTCCAGTAGGTCCTGGCAGGATCCAGGCCTCCAGATGATTAATCCTGAATGTTGAGAATAATCCAGAATAATCCAGAATAATCTGACGGTCGGTGGGTAAAAACGTTTCCTTCTGTTTATGTATTAAAACTCATAAAGTTATGAATTTATCTCAGATTCAGATGTGAAGCTGCAGGAAGTTTTAATGTTTTTGTTCTGAAGCATTTCAGCTTCAGAGTCGGTTCTGACCCGATCCAACAGAACCGCTCCGCTGTAACACAACAAGGTTCTGCTACATTCATGATGACATCACAAAAAGTTTGGTTTTATAACTCAGAGGATCATTTAACACTGAGGACATTATTATTATTATTATTATCATTATTATAATTATTATTATAATTATAATTATTATTATTATTATAATAATCTACGGGTTGATCAGTGTGTTGTTTGTATTTCACAGTTTTGCACGTCCAACCTCTGAGGTTTATTATTAATAACCACTAATTATTAATAACCACTGCAGGTTTTGAATCGCTGTCCTTTAATCTCTGCCGTGTTTCTAATGGAGAGAAAAATGATGAATATTTTCTCTGATCATTAGATCAGCAGCTTCGATCCTCCACATTTTATTCACTGAATTCCTTCAAATCCATTTAAATCACATTAACGTTCCTTTAATATTTTGATTAATGCAGGAAAATTAAACATTGATTCTTCCTTTGCTTCTCAGAATCTGTAGCTACTGAATGATTAGCCGCTAACCGGCGTGCTAAAGGCTAATTGCTAGTTTATTTTACTATTCTCTAAATTTTAGTCACAATTTTGACACTGATGCATGAAAAATGTATTCTTCACATTTTTTTTACTTCTGTCTGTAGAACAAGTGCAGATGTGTCTGCTAAGGTTTTAAATGTAGCGGCTAGCAGTAAAGAGAGCAGCTAGCTGCTAACTGTAACTGTTTGTTGTTTCTCATCTGGATAATAGTTTTACATGCGGTACATGAAAATGTAATGTCAAGATCTACTTGATCTTTTCTTCTTGCTCTTGAGGTTATATTTAAACCATTTAGCTGCTAACTGAGTTAGCCACGGTGTTTAGAAGTTAGCGGGATGCTAGCTGCTAATTTTCCTCAGCATTTTCTTCACTGATAGCATTTCAGTCACAATTTTAACAAAGTTATGCTTAAAAAAATGTATTTTCCCTTATTTTGATCTTTGAGAGGTCCTGTAAGAAACATCCAGATCTGCAACGTTTTTATTTGTAGCATTTAGCAGCTAATGTGTCGATGCTAACATTTATTATCCAACCTGACAGGCACCATGTGCTGCTTGGACCTGTATTATTTTATTTGACTTTTCGTTGCTTCATTTTAGCTTCTGGTTTAAGAATCTGTTTACTGCTGAGTCGCATCATGTAGCTAAAAGGCTAACGGTCTTTAGCCGTTTGTTTGTATGGAACCACAGAAGTGCCACAACAAAGAAGAGATTATATATTTTAAAAAGAAACATTTGTATTTTTGTGTCTTTTATTTGTTTATATTAATATTGAATATTTCCTTTGGTGAAATATTTCAGCCAGTAACTTGGTGCTAAAATATGTCAGGTGGATTTGAACTATCTAGGGATTAGCAACACATTCATATTATTATTTTTATTATTATTAAAAAGAACTATAATGAAGTGTGGTTGCTTGAGAGGAAATCATTTTTGGTGTTGGACTGAATTCCCACGTTAATATTTCTGTTCTTTATTTTTATCCTGGTTTTTGTAATATTTCACACATTTATTCTTTTTGTGGCACTCTTAAGATTCCATACAAAGAGTAGATTTAAGTTTTCTAGAGCTAGACTGACGTCTTTAGAGATAAATTGTTGTTCTGATTTCCACAGTGATTAATTATTAGTGCCGTCAAACTGAGGAGGAAAAGTTTTTCTGCTGGATCAGAAACGTTTGTTCGTTTTTCACCCAAACTCCCGTCAGAATCAGCTCTGTTTTTATGCATGCAGATGTTTCTGTGGTTCTGTCGGGCTCAGACCCACAGCTGCTCCAGGACAAAGCCCGGCCTGTTCCAGAACCAACAATAGACAGAGAAACGGACCTGAACGGGTTGGTTTGTGGTTCTGGAAGCGTGGACGGATTCGTGCAGGTCACGCGTTCACTCCTTCCGCCATGTTTCACATCGCTTTAATAAAAACAGTAAAAACTGAATATGTGATATTTATCTGCTCCGTCTGACCCAGATAGACGCTCAGATTTAGAATCAGAAACATCTGAAGCCAGCAGGCTGGTTCTGGTTCTGGTTCTCACTGGATCTTAAACACTGGATTAATTACAGTGAAACCACTTAACTGTATTTTAAACGAACGTCCATCAGATGTGTATTACCTGTTATTTTTACACAAAGTGTTTTATTTTTATTTTGGTGAAAAGGGTTTTAATATTTCATAATGATTCAAATGGAACTGATGAATGAGATTATGATTTATATTTTAAGTGTTGTGATGAATTAAAGTGTTAAAGGGAATGTACGCAGTGATTTATTTCACGTCATGGTTTTATTACGCAAATCTAAATGTTAATGGTTATTTTGGGTAAATTTATGGTTGTGTTTGTTATTAATGTTCAAACAGATTTTAACTATTTACATTCCTTGTTGTGAAACAGTTGTTATTGTGTGAGTTTATCTGTTATTTTTGTACATGAACATCAAATAAAATGGAAAAGTTGTGATTCATTTCATGTTGTGCTTCATATTTTCATCTACATTGAACTTAAAAAATATATTTTTCTTTTATTTATGTTCAGAGCTTTACTAAAATATTCACAGTCTTTTTCACATTTTGTAGCTTTACAAACAAACTTAAAGAGGCAGAGCAACACAAAGCGCTGCATGATCGTGAAGTGGGATGAGAATGATGCATCGTTTTCAATATTTTTACAAATTGGTTGTTAAAAAAATTACTAAGGTTTTAGTGTGAATATGTTAAAAATAAAATTATTTTTATTTTGGTTGAAGTATTTTCTTTGAGTCTGATATAGATTATTTTTTGGTAACTAAAACTGAAGATCTTTTGTATCTAATCTGAAAGTATTGCGGTGAAATTGCACCTTAGAAGCGTTAGGGGGCGACGGAGAGCTGAACCTTTGCGGTAGGTTTAGGAGAAGAAGTAAGAATCCGGAAGCATTGACAAATAATCCCTCTCTACGTGTCTGTAAACATGGTAAGAAATATAAATAAAGTAATAATCAAACATTTATGCTGAAAGACAGATTTAAAATGAAATGTTTACGTTTAATGTCAGACCGGAAGTTTCGGAGGTGAAGCATGAAAATAAAGTTGTTTTTAAGAGGTTAGCCGGTTAGCTAACTGCAGCCTCGCAATAAGTGTGAATCTGATTTAGTGTTATACAAACTATTATATAGTTTTAATAACTGTGTTGGTTTCAGTCTTAACTGATTATTCGCAGATAATTTGAAGCTAATTATCTGCGACCCGTTTCTAAATGATTTGTTCATGTAACTTCTTCCTCTGTTCAGACAACTTTTATTTATTTGTTGAAAATAACTCCAGATTTATAAAACTGTTCAACGCCGAATTCAAGAGGAAACGTTGCTTGCTCAGAAATTACGTTTTATCATCACCTTCTTACTCAAAAATCTCGTTTTTGTCTAAAATTTTCAATTATTTGTAGGGAGTTCCGGACTGGACGGAACCAATGTGAGACAGAAGAAAAAGGGAACATTTAGCACAGGGGAGCCCACAGTGGGCCCCCCTGATTTAGCAGCTGCACCTGTTCGTGTTTATGATTCTGTTCAGACTCGAAGAAAATAATGAAATCTAATTTCATACAACCTGAATGTTGCTGTTACATTTTCCCCTCAAAAGGTTGAAAATGAAATAATTACCCGTATTTCCAGGTCTAAAAGTTTCATCCATCTAGCCGTCACAGGTTTTTCCAGGTTTTGTCCTTGTGTCCCAGGTTTTGTCCTTGTGTCCCAGGTTTTTCCAGGTTTTTCCCAGGTTTTTCCAGGCTGGAGCCGGAGCAGAAACCTGTCTGGTGAACTCCCAGTGAAGGGAATGTGTTTGCTGTATTTCCAGGCTACAGGAGCGGATCAGGCGGTCGGGATGAGTCTGGTTCTGTTCAGCCTGCTGCTCTTCTCGTATTACACCGTCTGGGTCATCGTTCTGGTACGGGACCCGATCCTGGGAGAGAAATGAACCCACTATTATCAATCTCAATGTCTAATTACTGGATGTTATCATAAATTCGGTCTCTGTGTTTCTCTGCAGCCGTTCGTCGACGGCCACCACATCCTTCACAGATATTTCCTTCCTCGGGAATATTCGGTCATCCTGCCTGGAGTCGCTGCGGTGCTGCTGCTGCTTTGCATAGGTCAGAGGTCATGTTTCCTCTACCTTTCAGTTCCTAACAGACTGAAGCTGACCTGGTTCTGGTTCTGTCCCATCAGCTTTAACTCTTAATATTAATTCATTCAGTGTGTTTATGTAGCTAACAGGTTCATACTGTTAATGTTGAGATAATCAGTCAATAAAATTTCACTTTTGGTTTTTAATAAGTAGAACTGCATGTTTCAGTTTCATAATAAAAGCCCAAACTGATGCAGGAATCAGATCTTTAGTTGTTTCTTGGTTCTGAAGGTTTTCGGGTCTCATGTTCTGTTCGGTCCGACAGGAACCTTCACTGCCGTCATCCTGTGGAAAAACCGCAAACCACAGAAAACCGACTGACTTCAGGAAGTTCTGCGTTTTGTTTCGCTCTGAACTCAATCTGATGAACTCTGGCTCCCCCTAGCGGCAGTTCTGTCCCGATGACGTCAGAGACGGTGCCGCAGGAATGACGTCACAGTTCAGGAGCTGATTATTGAATAATGAGGAAATCTGTAAATATTCAAAGTTTATTGCCGTGGAAACAGTTTTCTATAAGTAAATGAAGATAGGAGTGAATTTGTGTACAGATGGTTTCTCTTTTGTTTACATTGAAATAAAATAACATCTTTGCTCCTTGACATTATTTGTGTCTAAATTTTTCAGACCAAACAAATAATTGAAACAAACTCAGATTTAATTTATGTAGGAAATAAATTGTTTCTGTGAAAAAGTAATATGTCTTATGTCTGCTTAAAGCTTATTTGAATCTGACAGGTGAAACTCAGAGGTGTATTTATTCATTTATTGAATTATTAAAATTGTTCCTTAATAAATGTAGATCTGTAAACTGCAGGTTATTTTCCTGAACTGGATATTCAGATTTTTTCTTATTCCAACAAACATAAAATACTCATTTGTCTGGAAGGCTGAAAAAATCAGAAATAAAAATGTTAGTTTTTAGCCTGCGCTGCATTAATGCTTCCGTCCAGAAGGGGGCAGCAGATCCAAACTTTAAATATGTAGAAAACCGAAACCACCGATTAAAAACTTTGTTTCCAGCTGGAAATAATGCAGTTTCATGTTTCTGAAACGATTAACTGGATTAATTGATCATCGAAATAAAAGTCAACTAATTTACTAATTTATGAACTGATACTATAAACATTTTGTATAAATAAAATCACGAAGGAAACTAAAAGGGAAAATAAAGAACATTGTGTAAAGACACAAAATATTATGAAACTAAAGTTTAAAAAACGATGAAAAATCTTAATAAATAAAAAGAAAATCAGCTTTGATATTTCATAAAATTGTTAATGAATCAATAATTATTTACTTCCTGAATATTTAATGCAAAGTTGCAGAAACTAAAGAAAAGTTCAGCAGAACTTTGATTTCATTAAATTATTGCATAACATATTCATAAACCTGAACGTTTTCAGCCCAGTTCAAAGTTCGGAACCCATAGAAACTCCTGCAGGACCAGCTGCTGGTTCCGGACCGGTCCGCCCGGCTGGACCGGGCTGGGCCGGGCTTTTAATTTGAAGGGACGCTGCTGGTGTGGAGCCGGAGCCCATCAGCCCGCAGAGCCAGTCGGTGTCAGGTTCTGGGTTTGACCGGATCCAGGATCAGTCCGGGCCCGGTCCGACTGCGGCACAAGAGCCAGAGACACCGGACCGAACCGGAACCACAACCAGCAGAACTCACTGTGAGGTGAGCAAAATAACTAATTATGGATGGATGGATGGATGGATGGATGGATGGATGGATGGATGGATGGATGGATGGATGGATGGATGGATGGATGGATGGATGGCCTGATTGATTGATTGATTTAATAACTGGATCATTTAATAAATGCTGACGTTACCGTGCAGATCATTTGAATGCTTCTGATTGAAGTGATGCTCTCAGCTAAACAAACTCTGAGGTGAGCTAACCTGCTGACTCCAGGACCGAACCGGTCCGGACCGAGCCGAACCGAGCCGAACCGAGCCGAACCGGAGCTTTGTTAGTCAAATGAAGGCCGGAGGTCTGAATCCTGATGGGAGAAAATCTCTGCAGAGCAAAGAGACAGAAAAGTTATTCTGTGAAACAGCAACGATCTGTTACTGGAGAAAAATCATATTTTCAGTTATTCATTCATTTAAATATCCCATCTTTAAGTTAAATACCTGATTAGCAAGCTAATTGTTTAGCTTAGCTTAATTAGCATAAATTTATGTTAACTATAAATTTTGTCGTCTTACATTATTGCAGCTTTTTGTTGCTGCAGTTTAATTAAAATAAACTAAACATGGAGAAAATATTTATCCTTTCATCCTTTCATCATGAAGCAGTTCAGCGCAACAGCTACGCTAACTTCAGCTAACTTCAGCTAACTTTAGCTAACTTCAGCTAAATATTAGCTAACTTCAGCTAACTTTAGCTAACTTCAGCTAACTTTAGCTAACTTCAGCTAACTTTAGCTAAATTTAGCTAACTTCAGCTAACTTTAGCTAACTTCAGCTAAATATTAGCTACATTTCTAAAGTAAAACAGATGAAAGCTGTCTGGGTTTCTTCCTTTCTGCTGTTTATCTCTCCACACCTGGATGTTTCCTTCCTGTTTAGGTTAGCATGTAGCCGTTAGCGCAGATGACCTTTGACACTCCTTCTTTGTGTTCCTCCAGGTAGCTCTAATGTTGGGGATGAACAACATTAGAGAAAGCAGTGACATCATCAGCAGTTACTTAAAGGGCCAGTCGTCTTGTTAGCTGTAGAGGTTTGATCTCTGGCTGCTCTGCTGAAACGTGTTAATGAGCCGCTCGGCTCATCAGGAGTGGCAGCGCGGTGGCGCGCAGCGCGGCCCGCAGAGCTTTCATCCCATTGTGCTGGTCACCATGGCAACCCAGTTACAGACTGCTGTGTTTGGTTTTGCTGGCCTCCTCTTTGCTTTCTGCAGAAAGCTTTCAGCGCCTCACGCCGCTGCTCTGCTCTCTGCCCAGATGGAGACGCCCGGACGGCCGCCGCCGCCGCAGCGATCCGGCACGGTGAAGCGGCGGCGCTGGGGCGGCTTGAGGCAGCAGTGGAAACTTCTGGGTCTGTTTGAGATCGACCAGCAGCACGACTTCTACGGCCTGACCTGCAGGATGAAGGAGGGCCTGGATGCAGCCATACACACCTCCACACACACACCGGCAGCGGTGAGTAACAGCGGCAGCAGCTTACCTGGCAGAAACCACAGAGGAACCCTGCTGGCTCCCCAAACCCGCCCACAGGTCAGAGGTCAGCAGCCTTTATGTTTTGGTCTCAAATCAGTTCAGTTCAGTTCAGATCAGTTCAGTTCAGTTCAGTTCAGTTCAGATCAGTTCAGTTCAGATCAGTTCAGTTCAGTTCAGTTCAGTTCAGTTCAGATCAGTTCAGTTCAGTTCAGTTCAGTTCAGTTCAGTTCAGTTCAGTTCAGTTCAGTTCAGTTCAGTTCAGTTCAGATCAGTTCAGTTCTCTTCAGTTCAGATCAGTTCAGTTCAGTTCAGTTCCTCATATCTGACTCTGGATGAGTTGAAGGTAAAAACTTTGTGGTTTTGCTGAACGTTCGTCTCTAAAATGATTCCTGCTTCATCTGCTGTTTGTAATTGATGAGGTGATTTGACCTCTGACCTCTGCTCCTCTCTCTTTCCTGTCAGTAAATTGATCCGAAGCTTTTAAATCTGTACAAAACGTCTCTGATGTTCATTCATTCACTTCAGAGCTGAATCTTTTTGTTTTTATGTCACTAATAATAAAACGCTGAAGGTCGCTGCTCCGCGCTGAAGGTCGCGGCGCCGCGGCGCTAACAGCTTTCCAGGGATTGATTATTGGATTTCTGAACGCGTCGGCAGTAAAATCATCTGTGTGTCCAGATCAGAGGAAAACCCGCAGCAGAAACGTCCACAGATTATGAATGACCCCTTGCTGCTGCCGTAGTTCCCTTTGGCAGCAGTGGAAGCAGATCAGAGCTTAGTGACGCGACCGCAGTAAACAAACTGCTTCAGCAACCTGGGATTCAGCAACAAACAGCCTAAACATCCATTAAAGTTGCTCAATGTGAAGCTGCCGTCTCCTGGTTTCAGGCAAATAAACAAGCAGCAATTATTCCTGAAACTGAAACCTGAAGATTATCAGGAAACTCCTGATGCTAAATTATAGTAACAGCTACAAAAAACGACCATTTGTTTAAAATATTATAAAAACCAGAATCCAGACAGTGAATAATTATATTCAGCTTTTATGATTCTGTTTTCAAATGTTGCTGCTGCTGAGTTGTTGCTAAGACTTTGTGTTGGTTCAGTTGAAGCCACTGGACAGCAAGACATCTGCTAATCCGTTAATAGCACAGCTAGTTTTTACCTTAGCGTGTTAGCGTCTTTGCTAATGTTGAAAACATTTATTGCTTTAGCTTCCCCTGAACATCTATGAATTATTTTGAGAACCTCTCCTTATGAAACCTCATGGGAATCAACATGGCTGAGTTTAGCGCTTTAGCGATAGCATGTGTCCAAAACCATTTTGGAACAGGGCTTTAGCATTAGCAGAACTAGTGTTTATTAGGGTGACGTAGGGTTAAAGGTTAAAATATTTAAACTTGAATGAATAAAGTCAGTTTGGCATCAAGTTATATTTATGTTAGCTTTGTGAATTAGCCACAGGTTGAGTCGTTAGCATGCTAACGATCTGCTGAATGATGCGTTGTGGTGAAGCAGTGAGTCTCTCTGAGCTTCATTCAGGAGGTAGAAGAATAAATAAATGATTCTGTTTGTGTAAAAATCCTCACAGGAAGTAAAATGTGATCCAGGTTGGAGCTCACTGAGTTTCTGTTGCCACAGAACAAACAGAATTCCCGACCCGGTTCAACTCGGACCTAATCCCTATGATGCCCAGAGCGCCGACTCAGCAGGGAGCATTACGGCTCGGTCAGCGGCGCCGCCTGTGACATCACGGATTGCCGCGGCGACCTCAGCGCACTGAGCACCATCAGTCACTGAGAAATACACAAATATCCACAGAAATCTCATATTTAAAACAGATAAACCGAATTAAACGAGTCGCTGCAGAGACGGACGGAGTTTGAAGGACCTCCTGTAGAGGTCTGTGTCGCATCACTTCTGGAAATCCCTCTGACTGAAAACATTCTGTTGTTTTGGCTCATGAATTCCTGAATTTCCACTTTCCTATAGAAACAGAAACTGAAATATGAAGCAGATGATGAATCTTTCTGTCTTACTGAGTTTCTGTTTCCAGAACGACCTTTCAGACGAAGACTTCAGATCCAAGGTCACGCAGGTGCACAAGGTGAGGTCGGGCCGGCAGGCGGTGGTTGTGGCTCTGCAGGCGTCCCAGACAGTTTGCTGTGTTTGTCCAGGACTTCTCGCTGGAGACGTTCGGCGGCCCGGTGTTCGCCGCTCTGCGCGCGTCGCTAGGAATCACAGAGGACGAGTATCTGCAGTCTCTGTGCTCAGAAAGCTGCTACCTGCAGTTCATCAGCAACTCCAAGAGCAAAGCCGACTTCTTCCTGACGTGAGTCTGGTCCTCACTCAGCAGAAAAACAAACAGGAAGCAAAAACTGATGGGTCACAAGGCATAGATCGAAATACATAAATCAGAATATTATAGAAAAGCTGCATGTTAGCATCTGACATTTTAGCAAGGATTTCAACCACTATAAAGTTATTAGCTAATGCTAACAAAATAATTTGATTAGCATAGTTGCTAAGATTAGTCATTCTTAGGTATTGGACTTTTTTTCAAATGTTTGTTGCTATAAGTTTAGGAGCTAATGCCAACAAAATAGCTTTTTTGGGACAGTTGCTAACATTAGCCCATGGTAGCTGTGGTTAGCTGGCATGCTAACTGAAGGATGTTTAACAACATGTGTTGATTGATGCATTTTGTGTTTTTGAACCTTCAGAAATGATAAACGTTTTTTCCTGAAGACCCAAAACAAACGGGAGATTAAATTCCTTCTGTCCAACCTGAAGATCTACGTAGAGCATCTGAGGAAGTTCCCACATTCACTGCTGGTCAAGTTCTTAGGTGCAAAACGTGACCTGACTCTTAGCCTTACCCTTAGCCTGACCTTTAACCCTAAACATCGTCAGCTGGAGGTCGTGTAATCATGATCCTGTGAACTCTGATGATTCTCCTTTTCCTTTCAGGAGTTCATCGGATCCGGATCCCGCCCGGTCAGAAGGTAAAGATCCGCTTTGACCCGGTTCTCTGGTTCTGAACGTCTGGATCAGGAACTGAGGAATCTTTAAACATTTCTCCCTGTAGTGGCGATTGTTTGTTAAACCAAACATCCAATAAAAAGTTCCATCAGCCACTATGAGGCACTGGGGTCCAGATTCTTGACGCAGCCGAAAGAAGTTTAAGGTCCAAACTTGTTGATCGTCTTGGTTGCTTTTATTTTCCTTTTATGCAAGAAATTACAATTATCCAACTTTTCTTTGTTCTCCAGAGGATTAGGGTTAGGGTTCTCTTACATTGCTCTCTTGCACTGGTAAAAACCATAGGCCCCAACCCAAATGCCTGCTGGTCCTTTACCGCGCCCCTACATTTATAGAACGTGGACTGACCCACCCACTTCCTGTCTAGCTCACAAATAATAAAAAACAGGAAAAAATAAGAAAACGAAACAAAAAATAAAATCAATTATTAACCTGCAAATAAATTCTGTAAATAATGGAAAAAATAGAAGTTTAAGAATAAACTAACAAAATTCAAATAGATAAAGAAACAAAGAATAAATAGCTACAGCACTCCCCCAAAATGTAGCATGATCAAAACACATAAAAAATTCAGAAAACAAATGTGATTTTTATGTTATGAGAGAATAAATCTGCTAATGCTAACTGTGTTTTGATATTCCAGAGTTTAATCTTCTGTATCTTGTTGAAAAATTACCTGTAAATTCATTTCTGAGTTTTTGGAAACTAAATAATTATTTTGGTGAGATTTTGTGTTTTTAAGTTACTTCCTGTAGAAACTGCCTGATAACAGGAAGTAGGCGCTGCTCTGACATGTTAGCTAAAACGTCTGAATTTCTTCTTCTGCTGTTTTGTGGATCTGAACGTTTGGCGCCTCCTGCTGGATCATCTCATGTTTCCTTGGCAGAAATATTTCATCGTGATGCAAAGCGTCTTTTATCCGGACGAACGCATCAACGCCCGGTGAGTCTGGGCCGCCGAGGTCCGGGTCGGTTCTGGTTCTGATCAGTCCTGGTTCTGGGTCGGTCCTGGTTCTGATCAGTCCTGGTTCTCGGTCGGTCCTGGTTGTGGTTCCGGTTCCGGTCGGGTCCAGTGACGCTGCCTGTGTTCTGCAGGTACGACATTAAAGGCTGCGAGGTGAGCCGGTGGACGGACCCGGCGCCAGAGGGCAGCCGGATCATCGTGGTTCTGAAGGACCTGAACTTTGAAGGCCAGGTCATCACGCTGGGTGAGGAGGAGGAGGAGGAGGAGGAGGAGGAGGAGGAGGAGGAGGAGGAGGAGGAGGAGGAGGAGGAGGAGGAGGAGGAGGAGGAGGAGGAGGAGGAAGGTGCAGCGCGCCCGCTGCTGGTCACGCAGAGAACTACTTCTGTCCTCCAGAACTGAACCAGTTCAGTCTGAAAACATCTGAAAAACCTGCTGAGTTCAGGTCTGGACTTTGACTAGGCCATTCTAACCCATGAGTCAGCGTTGATCTGATCCATCCCATAATATCTCTGCGTTGTGTCAGAAACCAAAGCTCAGATTTTTAATGGTAAAAATGTAGAAACATTAAACCATGAAAATGAAACTAAAGTTTCTCTGAGACCAAAGGATGAAACCCAAACCGCCTGGTTCTGATCTGACACCCATCCGGGTCTCTGTGTGTGTTTAGTTTTTGTTGTGTTTGTGTGTCTGGGTTTGGTTTTGTGGAGTTTGTTGTATTTTTGTTGTATTTTGTTGAGTTTCGTGTTGTTGTGTGCAGAGCGGCAGCGCTCCTGGTGTGTGCAGAGCGGCAGCGCTCCTGGCTCGTCCAGCAGGTGGAGATCGACACCGGCTTCCTGGAGCGGCTCAACGTTCTGGACTACAGCCTCCTGCTGGCCCACCAGCCGCTGCACCACGACGAGCGGAACCAGAACCTGTCCTTCGCCTCGCTCATCGTCAGAACCAAGAAGTCCGTCCGCTCCGCTGGCTCCACTCATAGGGAGCTAAATAATTAGCTAAACATTTATCTGGCTGACATGCTAGGTAGTTAGCATGTTGGCTAACTACCCAGCTATCATGCTAGGTGGTTTATTTTGCTAAATAGTAAGATAAATATTACAAACTCTACAAAGTTTATAGTAGTTAGCTAAGTATAGCTTAGTACCATAATTAGCTAATACTTGGCTTTGTTTACCAAAACATCTGCATTGGTAAATATCGATACAGATGTTCCTACTAATGGATCTATTGAAACAGCTTTTATTTTGATAGTCTACTTCTGCTTATCAGCAAGTGAATTTGCATGTAGCTAAAGCTTGTTTAGCTTGCTAGCCTGAGCAGATGCAGGTCTTGGTTTGTTCTCATCTCTTGCTGCTCCATGGGAAAAATGTGAATCACCATGGCAACCAGTTGGTTCATCAATCAGCTCCTCCTTCATTCGTCGCCTCCATAATTTCTATAAATCTGATTATCTGATCAGAACAGATTAGATTAGGAAGCAGAGCAGAGGCTGCATCTCAATTAGCCTCCGTCTCCATGGTAACAGCTAATGGGTCGGGCTCCAGCCCAGTTCGGTGATTCTGACCCTGTGGGAGTGAAACGGACCGGGATGTTTTCTGGTTCCTTTCCTCAGAACTATAAATGGAATAAGTATCGACCCGGTTCTAATCTCAGGCTCGGTTCTGTCCAGAATCCCTTACAGTCACTTCCTGTCTGGTGCCGTTCCAGGTCCGTGAACCCCGGGTCCAGCCCGATCCACGGCGGAGTCCCAGGAGCGGTTCTGAACGACGACGCCGGACCGTCACCGGAACCGGACTCGGGCTTGACGTCGTCCCAGGACCGAGACGACTCGTCCCGGACGAGTCCGCGCCCCGCGGGTTCCGGCGCCGACTCGCCCGACGTCCCGGACTTCAGGGCCCAGAACCGGCGCCTGCTGCCGAACCTGAAGAACCCGCTGCACGTCATCGACGGACCCGAGCAGCGATACTTCATCGGCATCATCGACGTCTTCACCGTCTACAGCCTGAAGAAACGGCTGGAGCATCTCTGGAAGAGCCTGAGGCATCATGGCCGCTCCTTCTCCACCGTCAGCCCACAGGAGTACAGCCGCCGCCTGCAGCGCTGGGTCCAGGACCACAGCGCCTAGACCGGACCGGAACCAGGACCACAGCGCCTAGACCGGACCGGAACCAGGACCACAGCACCTAGACCGGACCGGAACAGAACCATAGCACCTAGACCGGACCGGAACCAGGACCACAGCGCCTAGACCGGACCGGAACCAGGACCACAGCGACTAGACCGGACCGGAACCAGGACCACAGCAACTAGACCGGACCGGAACCAGGACCACAGCAACTAGACCGGACCAGAACCAGAACCAGGACCACACTGCTTAGACGCTCCGCCTCCTTCAGCTCACAGAACCAGAACCGTGGCGCTCCGTCCAGTGGACCGGCGCCAGGCGAAACGTTTCTGGTTTCCAAATGAAAAGAAAACAAACTTGTCAGAAACTAAAGCATTTTTGGCTGCTGCTCAGGAAAGAAGCAAAGTTGTGATCTGGATTAGATTTGGGCGATTAAACCTTCCTGATCTGATCTGATGCAAAGAAATTCTAATTCAGAAATATTTGATTGATTCCAGTCATTAAAGTCTTAAAACGTCTTAAAGTCATTATCAAAAATGTGCCTTTAATACCAATCACAGGAGTTAAACTTGGCCTGTAGCTAGCTGCTAACATGCTAACTAGCGAGCTAGCTTGTTTTGGACCTTGGTTTTGGTTCGGTTCTGTCTGAAGTTTCGTTTCAGCTGGAATTAAAACGTCTTAAATTTGATTTTCTGATGTTCAGAAGTATTTAGCGCCGTCTGGCCAACAACAAACCGACTCGACGGTTAAATACGAAAACAAGACAACAATGGCCGACTGGATTTATTGATCTCATTTACTGATTGGAACTAATTTTACAAACTGCTGAATCATCAAACTGCATCATGAATGATGTGAAATCATGATGAAGATCCAGGAAGTAAAGACACCCTGCTGGGTCACAGCAGGAAGTAAAGACACCCTGCTGGGTCACAGCAGGAAGTAAAGACACCCTGCTGGGTCACAGCAGGGTGTCTTTACTTCCTTTCCCTCCCAGTTTCCAAATGATGGTTTAGTTTCTGATGGGCTGCGTCTCAATATGCATCATTTGTTATTTATTGACGTCTTTCTGCCTTACAGAAACATCCATGATGATGTTTTGTTTGAACATTTAAATTAATAGTTTGGATTTTATTTCTTGTTTTTTGCTATAAATCTGTATTTTTATGCAAACCGACCTGAAAGGCCTGCAGTCCAGTCCAAGAAACAAACATTACAAATCCTTCATTGTGAGGATTTCTGCCTCAGGCCCACAGCATGATGCTGCCTCTGCCAGCCACAGAACCCGGCCGCTCCGCTTCCCGTCGCTCCGTTTCTTCCTCAGGAGTTCTGATCCGACCGGATTCTCGGACGGTTTCATGATTTCCTCTGCAGGAAGTAATCGTCTGTCTTTCAGGAACTTTGACCCGTTTGTTTCTGTCCAGAACTGAACCCAATAAAACCCGGTTTGGATCCGGATCAGAACCTCCAGCAATTAGCTCCACCTTCACCTCCCAGTCCTGAATCCAATTAGAGCATTTAGCTATATTAGCTTCTGCTAAATAGCATGTTGATGTAGCATTTTAGCATTAGCTTTTGCTAAGTACCTTGTTGGTCTAGCGCTGTAGCATTAGCGCAGCTAATGTTTATGATGAGTTATTTAAATGTAGCGCAGTTAGCTTTTCAAGTAGCTGTGTCCACCACTGACTTGTTGAGTTCAGGCTACTTTAGGTCAAAGGTCAGTGAGGATTAGCAGGTGTTCTGTAATGATGGCAGGAAGCAGATCGATCAGTGGATCATCTGGTCAGAATCTCCAGTGATCCAGTCTTTAGTTTTGGTTCTAGAACTGAGAAACTAAATGTTTAGTTCTGGTCCAGAACCAGAACCAGAAACCATCAGGTCCAAACAGGATGGCTCCCTGTGAGGGGAAGTGGAACCAGACCCGGGTGGGATCCTGACCTCCCTTTGGATCCGGTGAACTCCTCAGGAACCGAACCTTTCGGCCCAGAGCGGCTTCAGCTCCTGCAGACGTTCGTCATGATGAAACTGTTTCTGCTGCCAGAGAGGCAGGAATGATGTGAATGGATGAAACATCTTTGCTTTTTGCCGCCTGGAATAAAGAGTTGAAGAAAGAATCTGTTTTATTTCAGCTTCCTGGTCTGTCGGCTGCTAAATGCTAACTGGTTTTATCTACCGAAGTTTCACAAAACAGCAAAACCAGCTGGTAAAAGTCTCATATCAGACAGTGGTTAGAATTGCTACCTAAAAACTACTGTATGCTAATGTAATGCTAAATGTTTTCAATGTTAGCAAAAGTGCTAAATGAAAAATTAGCTCCACTATTAGCGGTACAGACGTTTATGCAAATAGAAACTCAACATAATTATGTTTTTTCCAGTGGATCGTAACTCATTCTGTTTTACATTTAAATATTCAACAGGAAATGCCTGCAGGCAGCGCTACATGACATGCTAACGGCTGGCATTAGCAAAGCAGCCGCGGTTGTTTTTGCTTGGTGCTGATTGGCTGAAATCTGGAGAGCCGAGATGTTAGCTTGTTCAGTGGAGCCATTTTGTTTCCACTGTTTATTAATGAATGTTAAAGTGTCTCTGGTGGTTGAACAGATTATAAATGTTTAGTTGGGATTTTATTTTCCTCTCAGTTTTTAACTTTGTTTTGTTTTTAGAATCAATGATTTTTATGTTTTATTATGAGACTAAAATCATCCTACATCTGGAGCTCATGATGAGATTTATTTGAACTCGGTTTGGTTTTTCCAACTTTTCTACATTGACTGAAAGTTTTTAATAAATAGAGTTATAAATAGAGTTGAATCTGGTTTGTGTTTTTCTCCATGTGAGGTGAAAACAGATCAAACTAAAATGCAATAAGATGATCATAACTTCCTGGTTGTTAACTGATTGGAAGTGGAGTTCCATCCATGGCCGCCAGGGGGAGCCACAGAGTTAAATATAACTTATGTTACCTTCCAGGTTTGAAGCTTCGTTTCTATTTTATTATTATTTTACTTTATTTCACTGATTCCAGTTTATTATTTTTACTTGTGTCGTTTTTCTGGTTTAGCTTCTGAGGTCTAGTTATTCTTTTAGAGTCCTGTTGCGTGTTCTCGCTCGCCCACTGTGCCATTTTCTCTCTCTGTGAGCCGTTGGCCAATCAGGTGGCCCCATGGCTCCCAGTATTCATCCAGTCTCTCTCTCCTCCTCGCTGGTTCTTCTCCTTTTACCCATTAGATCCTTTCCTCTGGTTCTGTTCTGATTTGGTTTTGGTTCTCCTCTGGTTCCCTGACGTCCCACTTGGGTTTTACACATGTTTGCCACTTAGCTAATGATTAGCCTCAGTTTGTGGACGGATTCAAGTTTGGTTTCCTCAAAGTGAAACGAGTCAAAGTGAATCGAGTCAAAGTGAATCGAGTCAAAGTGAATCGAGTCAAAGTGAATCGAGTCAAAGTGATGTTTCTGAATTTAGAAAAAGTCTGAAATCTGTCAGAGATCAAAACTAAATGGCACCAGAGTAACATAGCAACTGGTTGAAACGGACCTGGAGGTCGCCTGACCTTCGGGTCGCCTGACCTTCGGGTCGCCTGACCTCCGGGTCGCCTGACCTCCGGGTCGCCTGACCTCCGGGTCACTCGCAGCAGCTGTGGGAACTCGAGGCTCTTTCTCCTCTTTATGCTCAGACATGAGGTTTCCTCGGTTTTGTTTGATTTTCTCAAATTGTTTGTGAAACAAAACTTTAAAACTTTCAGGTTTAAACCTGTTTGTAATTGAATGTTGTTGGACAAACAAACAATTATTTCTAAACATAAAGTTAATGAATATTTTGTATTTGTTCAATATTAAACTAGAAATGCTAATTCTCTGAAAAAAACAAAACTAAATCATTGGTTGGAGGAAAAGCTTTTTGAAAATCTCTGCCATGACATTTTATTATTAGACAGTTTCAGTTTTCTGGTTTTTCAGTTTATTTTTGTTGCAGCTTCAATAAATTGGGGGTAAAAGTTGATTTTCGTGCTTTTATTTACAATAAAATTAAGATAAATTTACAGGAAAATATTTTATTCATCTGTTAAAATGTTTTCCTGAAAGATTAAATAAGTTTCAGATCTAGTTTAAGATTTAATTGATTCTGTTTTGATAAGAATAAAGATCACTGTGCGAGCCACAAATGGCCCCCAGACCGCAGCTTGGACATCCTGCTGCGATGCGTTCAATGACCACACCGACAACACGGCGTCTGTGACACACATGCTGTTTATTGAACATCAATCCAGGAGAAATGAGACGCCAAAAAAAATCACATTTAACCAAAGAGTTAAAACACTGAAGCAAATAAACGACACTTTATTTACACACACACACACACACACACGGCGCACGGTCCAGTCAAAGCCCGCGCTCTGATCATGCTGAAAACACGTCGACAGTTCTCCTCAGAGCTCAGTTTCTTAAATCAGAGAATCTCAGAGATTAAACCCAGAAACCGTTTCATCATGTGACGCCCGGCCCCCACCGTTGCCATGGAAACAGTCACCGCCACAAAGCGACAGAAGCCGTTTCTGTGGATCTGCTGTCGGTTGCTGTGATTTCTGGGTTTGGTTCAGTTTGTGTCTTTCTGCAGGTTTAGGAGATTTAAAACTTTCAAACTAAAAAACTTTTTCATCTTTAAATCTGAAATAAACACCAACACGTTTCTAAGTTTTAAAATCTGAAGTTGTGGTGAAACCAGGAACGGATCCACCTGCTGCTTTCTAAGCGAGTGATCAGTTCTGATGGTTCTGGTTCTGGTCGGATCCATGTGGGTCAGAATTTCCCTTAGAAAGTTTTAATCATCAGAGTGAAAATTATCGAGTTCATTTTCATTTATTCTGGTTTATTCGTTTTAATGAAATGTATCTGGTCAGATGAATTTCCTGGGATGCGAGTCGGGATTTCAGCAGGAAGCTCAATGAAGGCTGAGTCAGCCGCCGTGACCTTTGACCTGCTCCAGGAAGACTGGATGCGGTGAGGAAACATGATGACAGGATTTAATCGCCGCCCCAATTTATAGCAATAAGCTGAAGAGCTGCTGATGGACGACTTTATGTGACATCACTGTCTGAGCGGGAACATTTAAAGGGCCGGTGTCGCATCAAATCCACCGTTTTATTTTTACATCATGTTATAATGTTGTAACCTGGAGAGTCGCTTTGATTCATTTGTTTCAGAAATCCTTTCATCTCCATGGCAACCATTCAGCTGTTTAAAACGCCTGGGTGGCCCTAGCCCCGCCTCCGAGGCACAGCTCCTCCCCCACTCAACTCCTGCAGACTAGCCAGCAGCAGTTAGCAAGAGCAGCACTGGTAAAAACGTTAAAGGGTTAACAGAGTAGCCATGTTGGGTTGACTTCCTGGAGGCGGAGCTTCAGAAAGAGCAGGAGCTTCTTAAAGGGTTAAACTGAATCTGACCCCAGAAACCGCAGCAACAAATAAAAATGTTCCACCGATGAAAATGAAACGTGTTTATGGTGAAAAGGAGCCAATTCCTGTTTCTGTGCCTCATATTTCAGCTTCAAATAAAAAACTGCTGAACGTTCGTTAGTTTTTACAGTGAAGTTGTTGCATTTTATTACTATGAATACAGCTGCATATTTCTGATATGTTCCTTAGCGTCACACCAACGATTGATCTAAATAATAACAGTAATAACTGACAGATGCATCCGATCCCTCATAAACAGTAAAATTGCAGCGTCATGAATCGAAGCTTACAGGAAAGAGAATCTGATCCTGAGTCAGATCCATGACATCACTTCCTGCCAGTTCACAGCAAACAGCTGCAGAGGAACAAAAAGCTTCTACATTGAACTTTATTAGTTTTAAAAGTGTTTTTCTGCTTTTATTTCTCTGCTTCTGTGTCGTGTTTAAATCATTTACTGGGAGGATTTTCATGAATTATAAATGTTCATATCAGAAATAAGTTCCATTAAACTGTGCATTAAATTTACTAGTATGAGTGAAGTCGTTGTATTAAACATTAAATTTAGTTCTGCACTCTGAATCAGCGACTAATAAAATCCGACAGATAACAGGTCCTAGTCAAATCACAGTGTTTTCCTCTGAAGTCATTTCTCAGTTCTGGTTAGTGACTCTAAACAGCCACAATTTTGATTTTTCCTTTTTTAGAAACGGGAAAAGTTCATTTCCTGATAAATGAACTGATTCTGAATGATTTTATGTCCTTAAAGAAATTAAATCAGAGATTTTTATTAGTTTTGTCAAATAATGGCAAAAACATAAAATAATCTGGCTTTAAATGAGTCAAATTATTGAGTAATTATAAAGGACCAAAACTGAAGAAACTTTTTATGATTGTAGAAACTGGGAAAAAATATTTGAGTTTTTGGTATAAAATAATCAAAGCTGAAAAGGAAAATAGAAATATTTTGTCCTGATTAGTTTTGTTTGGAGGGAAGGAGCTGCGCCGCCGTTAGCCTCCTAGCTAAGCGGCTAACAGATCGTTCCTCTGAGTCGCCATGATGGAAATAATTCATCACCAGCTAAATGAACATTAACAGTTTGTGATCAACAAACCACTAAGTTAGGTTATGTAAAGTATGTTTTTATATTTTTCATGTTTTTTTTGTAATTGAAACAGAAGAAAACACTCGTTAACCAACAAACGAAGCTAGCTGCTACTGCTAAAGCTGCTAGCAGCTAGCTTCGTCTCTGTTGACATGTTATCCAAACAACACAGATATGCTACAACAATTAAGTAATTCAGAGAAAAAAAGTTACAAAACCGAAATATAAATAAGCACAATGCTAGTGTCTTTAGCATTAGCTCCCTGGTTTAGCTTGTGATGCTTCATGTTTCTGTCTTCTGAACCAATCACCAGCTGATTAGAAGCTCAAACCTTCACCAAATTAGACTCAATCTTTACAATCCTCAAAACCATTAAGACTTGCTAGTTTTATGTTATGATGCTAACTGCTAATAGAAGCTAATAGCAATTAATTTCTCAGCAGATGATCATCCAGACACTGATGGAGCGCGTAACATGATGATTTTGAGTAAATCAGTGAGATTCAGCCAATCAGAAAGTTAAATAAATAAATAAATATTTTCCAACCTGCAGGCTGGTTGGACTCAAGGCGGCCATTTTGAATTTTGAGGCTACAACTGGTAAAAAAAAAAAACTTTCCAAACTTCTTGGTACTTTTCAGGATTTGTTTTAAACTCAGATGTCAGAAATGTTTGCTGAAACTTTGCATTGTGAAGGAAATGAAGCTTCTGATGGAGGAAAAACCCAAAGTTGGAATTAAAACTGGGAAATTCAAAATTCCTTAAACAGCCGTATGTTCAGAATCCAAGATGGCTGCTGCTCATTGATGTAGCTGAAATCCAGTTTGCTAGCAGCTCTGCTGGTTTGAGCTCAATAACTCCATCAGTGTCAGAATGAATGAAATGGACGGAAATGTTTCATCCTGCGTTGCTACTAGCCGTTAGCACCAAAACAATTAGCTTACTGGTTGTAGCTGGTGAGTTTCCCAAATTGGAGCTCAAAGTTCAGAGATAAAATTAAAATGCATCAAAATGCCACGAGCCAACATTTACATAGAGAATGACTGAGATATGGGCCCCATACGGTGGACTCTGAGGGTCTGATGGGTGAACTGGGACCCTTAACGGCTCCTTGAAAACTGTTAATGACTCAGCTGGGCCCCAAACAGGAAGCCAATCTGAGCCCAGCTCCACTTCGAACCCATCGGACCTGAGGAGAAACCATATGGGGCCCAAATACACGCAGGAGTGACTTAATGAACCAGATCAGGAAACTTTCCTGGTTCCATCTGAAAGCATCACTAAAACATTTCTGGTTTTTCTCCAAGGAAAGGTGTCAGATAAAAATCCCTGAACTGAATCTGAACTGAATCTGAACTGAATCTGAACTGAATCTGAAATTATCTGAATTTGAACCAAATTTGAATCTCAGTTGAATCTAAACTGAACTGAAACTGAACTCAGTCTACCAGAGGATTCAGATGTTTCACCAGATAGCATGCTAATGGTCCATTAGCTTAGCAGCTCCAGGTAGGTCACAGGTACTTTGCCTTTCTCGTTGCCCCGCTCTCCAACCAGCCAATCAGGATCCATTCCTGGTACCGTGTAGACAGTGATGACCTGGACAGAAACAGGAAAACGGATCAAGATAAAAAACAAAAACATCTAAAACCTGAAGACAAGTTTCCAAAAGGAGCTAACTGACAGAATGACCAGCCAGAAATAAAACACTGGCCCTTTAAGAGTTTCGTTGCTTTATAAATGTAACAAGCGCAGCGTCAAAGAACTTTGAGTTTGCACTCTGAACTTGAAATTGGGCTTCTGTCTCTTTAAGAAGCTTCTGCTCTTTCTGAAACTTCAGCATCACAACACAAGCTTGGAGAAAAACAATAAAAATCTGATAAATATTTAATTTAAAACACTGACCAGGAATTGACTAATGATGTCATTATAATCTAGATTCTGTTAGGATTAATCCAGATTAAAGTTAGTGTTTAATCTGTGCAACTCACTGTTATTATTTGTATCATTTTACTGAAGCAGAAATAAAACAGCAGCAGCGAAACAGAGAGCGAGAGCTGAGCGCTTTCTAGATGAAAACTCCCCCTAGTGGCGGGTGGAGGCATTACAGCCGATTCCAGAACAGGATAACTAGCTGACCTCCTCCTGGTGGATATCTAGTTACTTTGCGGTTCTGGTCGGCCATCAGGGCGGTCGGGTCAGACTGACCTCGTCGGCCAGCAGGGACAGTTCGCTGGTGTCGTGAGCGTCGTAGTCGTACAGAACCTTGGCCTTCCTGGAACCCGAGGCGCCGGGAGACAGGCGGCCGGACGGGAAGGCGGTCGGAACCGGGTCGGGCCCGGCGCCAGAGGGCGGCGGGGGGCCGACGGCCGAGTTCGCACATCTGCAGCAAAACAAGCAAATATTCACTATAAATATTCAACCGACCCGATAATCTGACCCACAGAACCGGCAGATTCAGAACCACGGAGCCAGCAGAGAAACCGTCTGATCTGGTTCTGATGGATCACCTCCCCGACCCAGAAGAACTGACTGGACCCAGAAGACCTGACTGGACCCAGAAGACCTGACTGGATTCAGGCATCTGGAGCCGTTTGCTCATTTTTCATTCATATTTTCATCTCGTTATTCATTAATTAATTTCAGTTTCGGCTCTGAAGTGTCTGAATGTGTTAAATGAACTTATAGCCAGACAGAAGGTGGCGCTGCAGCTCCTCACCTGTTCAGCTCCTCACCTGTTCAGCTCCTCACCTGTTCAGCTCCTCACCTGTTCAGCTCCTCACCTGTTCAGCTCCTCACCTGTTCAGCTCCCTCTGCAGGTCCTGCATGTAGTGATGACACTGAGCGAAGTACGTTGCCTGAGCCTCCGCAAAGTCCTGCAGACACCTGAGGTGGTTCAGCTGGAGGAGGAAGAGGAGCAGGAGGAAGAGGAGGAGGAGCAGGAGGAGGAGGAGAATTAGCGGAGAAAACAAACGCTCTGGAGTGGCCTAGTCAAAGTCCAGACTTTAATCTGAATCAGGTTGTTCTTGTTGGAAAACTGTCCAATATGAATTAAACTAATCCATCAAAGCAGAGCAGGTCAAAGGTCATCCAGAGTGTCATTAGTGACTCCGTAGCAGCTGCTGAGTCAGCAGGTTCAGGGTGTGAATACTTTTTCACTCAGGTTGGTTTGGTTCCTTAAATCAGGAGAATCAAACTGATTTTCATTCGGGTCACATCCAGACCCTGAATGACCTCAAAGGTCAAAAAGGTCAAAGTTTCACATTTTTTAATTAAAACGTTTTAAACTTTCAGTTTTTACACCTGATCAGATTCAGACCTAAAGAAATAAAGACTGATCAATAATAATCTGGAAAATGAAAGTTGGATCCATGTGGATCACTAACGGCCACATGAACGGCCACGGCGGGCCGGATCCGGCCCACGGGCCCCGAGTTTGACACAAACAAAACTGAAAACATGAAAAGTTTCTTCAGTCGCTTCAGATGATGGAATAAAATCAATAAATATCAAATAAAATAAAATGAATATATCAAAGTTTAAATTTAAAACAATAGAAACGGAAAATAAACAACAGCAGCTGTTTTCTTTCCGGGTCCAACAGAACCTGATCCAGTGACACACTGTGGCTCATCAGGTCCACCTCCGGACCGGACCGGACCGGAACCGACCTGACCCGACCCGGCCTGACCGGCCCGACCCGACCCGACCTGACCCGCCCGACCTGGCCCGACCCGAACGGCGCCTCTGACTCACATGTGTGCTGCTGATCCCCTCCAGCAGCAGCCGGGTCACTTCAGCCTGCCGGTCGAACTCCGTCTGGGCAACACGCAGCTCCAGCTCCGCCTGGGGAGAGAGAGGGAGGGAGAGAGAGAGGGAGAGAGAGAGAGAGAGAGGAGGGAGAGAGAGGGAGGGAGAGGGAGAGAGAGAGAGAGTGAGTGATGGAGGGATACAGAGAGAGAGACAGTTTTGTCTCCTCCTCCTGTTTCCTGTTTCCTCACCTTGTCCACTTCCTCGCTCAGCAGCTGAGACAAACAGAACCAGAGAAACGTCTCAGATTAAATCGGTAACTTTTCACCATGAACCACCTGGACCGGCTCCCGGCCCGTTGCCATGCCGACGCAGGTCAGCAGCAAAATCCGGGTCAACCGGTTCAGATGTGGTGGTTTTCCACACAGGCTCACATATTTACATACACCCCAAAGAAGATGGAGTCCTCCATCTTTGATGATCCATCCACTTTGTGGCAGTGGAGCTATCAAACATCCCTCAGCATGATGCTGCCACCACTGTGCTTGATGAATGGTACAGTGTTACTAGCAGTGGTGGGCAGCGCTAACCAGGAATCACAAGCATTAGCTATGCTAATGCTAATCTGCTAATCACAGATTAGCTACATTAGCTACACTAATGCTAAAACACCAATATAATTAACTGTGGAGCTGCTAGTGCTAAAGAGCTAATCATAAAATTAGCTCAGCTAACGCTAATGCTCTGTCACCATGGTGGACATCGAGTCGCTCCAGGATTTCACGTCGTTTATTAATTTTTAAAAATCAAAATCAATAATTTTCTGATGCTTCTTCAGAAATACTTTGAAATAACATTTCAATGTTTATATTTCAACATTTTTTCTTCTACATGGAGGAGAAAAAAAACAACATTTTTATTATTTAAAGAAGTTGAAAAGCTCGATTTGTTTTGATGATGATAATCAGACTTCAAATAATGCTGAGGTCGGAAATACCGCCACCTGCAGGTGGGAGTTAGAACTGCTTACTGTAAAACTACAGCAATGCATTCTGGGTAAACAGCAAGCTAACTACCTGCTGATAATCATACAACCAAATTAACAAATGCTGAAAAATTAATTTAGAAGCTAAGCTAAAGGTTTTCAAATGCTAAAGCGCTAAGCTAAAAATTAGCTCTGTTGTTAGCGGATTAGCAGAAGTTATTAGTTAACTTCAGTTCTGTGTGTCAGAGCAGAAAAACATTTTAATAAAAATGCTGAAGGTTCTAGAAAGTGTTAGTGATGTAAAGTGTTCATCTCCGTTTGCTGGATTCAAACGTCTGAGGCACCAAGTCGATATTTTTCTTCTGAATCACTGAGGTTCACATTTCTCCTCTGGGTGAAGGATGAATCTCAAGGATCCAGAAAGAGAGGATGAATCCATAATGAAAGGATGAAGGAGACGTCTGATCAGCTGAACAACATGGCGGCGTCTCAACTGGACGCTTCAATGGCCGATCGTTTTCCAGGAACCTGGCCGACCTGAGTGGGCAGATCCAGATGTTCAGCTGATCCAGACGTTCAGCTGATCCAGACGTTCAGCTGATCCAGACGTTCAGCTGATCCAGACGTTCAGCTGATCCAGACGTTCAGCAGATCCAGATGATCAGCAGATCCAGATGATCAGCTGATCCAGATGATCAGCTGATCCAGATGATCAGCAGATCAGACGTTCAGCTGATCCAGATGTTCAGCTGATCCAGATGTTCAGCAGATCCAGATGTTCAGCAGATCCAGATGATCAGCTGATCCAGATGTTCAGCTGATCACAGTAAAACTCAATCAGAAACTTCTGCAGCTGAACTTAACTATATTCTTTACAGCGCCCCCTGTGTTAAACAGCTGCTATTACACTGCAGCAGGAAACTAAAAATAATCAAGATAAATATATGAACCTGTTATTAAAGCTCTTCAATTCAATTTAAAAATACTTTATAAATCCCTAAATTAAATGTCAAATATATTCAGACTCTTTGTGGATGGTTCTGCTGTAGCAGTCAGTCTCACAGCGTATATGAAGAGGCCTCTGACTGAAGACTGTTCTCACATGCTAACAGCTCAACATGTCCTGATGACATCATCAGCTTTTCTGATGTCCACTGCAGGAAACGACACTAAAACCTCTGAAGACGCTGAGAGCAACTTCCTGTTTCACCAGATGAAACAAGATGGAGGCGTCAGAGTTTAGAGCTGGAGGATTTCTCTTTAGTCTTAGGCTGAAGACCAGGAGCCATTTCTGCTGCTACCGCTAGGCTAGCATGTTAGCTTTGGTTGTATGTACCCAGAATGCCCTGCGCTGTAGTCCACTTCCTGGTTTTGGAGAGGTCTCTGGTCCGCTTGGCGTTCACATTCAGACCAAACCAGACCGAGGTTTGGAGGACCAGAGGTCAGAGGTCGATTAGTGTTCACACCTCACCAACTGAGCTGGACTTTGACTAGGCAGGCGGACTGGTTTTTAATTCTCGTTAATCTTCTGATCTTCAGTTTTTGTTTCTCAGAGCTTTTCTGTAGATTATAAAGTTTCTCTGACTCTAGAACTGGACCTGCTGCTCTACCACCACCGGTTCTACGGATCTAATCCATTCATCGGTCCAACCTTCCTGTGCGGCGGCGCCGCCGGGTCGGCCGCCGGGTCGGCCGCCGGGTCGGCCGCCGGGTCGGCCTCCAGGCTCCAGCTCTCCCAGCCGCTCTGCAGCCGCATCACAGAAACAAACTGGAAATCAGAACAGCTGCTGGAAGATTTTCACCAGATTAACTCCATAAATTAAAATGATTCCTGGAATAATCCCACATCTGATCCCAATCATCAATTATTCCTGGTTTTCCAGGCTGATCCAGATCAGATAATCCAGATTATTCTGAAGACATTTAACCACTTCCTACAGAAAGAAATCGGAACCGGCCCAGATTGGACTCAGCAGGCCGGGTTTCGCTGATCAGACAGAAACCCGGAACCGGTGCTGCATAATCAACCAAACAACCAACAAAATCATCAGAACCTTCAGCTCCAACCAGAACCGGGTCGGCGCCGACCCGGAACGGCAGTCAAACCCTCCAGAACCCTGAGAGATTCTGAACCAGAACAAAGCTGGAAACGACGCATCAGAGCGATCCTCTCAGGCCGGTTCAGAACCAGAACCAGAACCATCCTGAGGAATGCTGGGTCTCTAAACGATGACATCATCGACAGCACTGGGACTCGCCCAGTGAAACCAGTAACCAGTGAGACCACCACTGCTGAGCAGAGACTTCCTGCAGGCGGATCCGACCCGTTTCATGATCAAACTGTAAATAATAAAACGTGAAACTGGATTTATCTTCTGATCCTGGAGGATCCAACCCAGTTCTGAGGTCAGAGGTCAGCTCAGGATTAAACTAACTTTACAAACAGGAACTTGATTTAAGATTAAGATTTTCACTCCTAACCTGGTGAAATGTCTTGTTGCTGTTCAAAGTCAGTTTGGAGAAATTATTGACTGAAAATCAAAAGTTTGATCTTATCTGAAATTTACTCAGATATTTAGAAACTAGACTGAAATATTTCTCAACATCTTGTGTTTTTGCATGTAGTTTTGACTTCCTGTTTGTGAGCCAATCAGATGACGGCGGCTCTGAGGGGAGCCGGTATGATGGCGGCTCTGAGGGGAGCCGGTATGGCGGCGGCTCTGAGGGGAGCCGGTATGGCGGCGGCTCTGAGGGGAGCCGGTATGGCGGCTCTGAGGGGAGCCGATATGACGGCGGCTCTGAGGGGAGCCGGTATGGCGGCTCTGAGGGGAGCCGGTATGACGGCGGCTCTGAGGGGAGCCGGTATGATGGCGGCTCTGAGGGGAGCCGGTGGCGTCTCACCGCCGACGCGCTGGCCGACAGGACGTAGTTCCTCGGCCGCGTCTCCTGGAAGTCTGGAGTCGCCTGGAGACAAAAGCACAAACTTTGTTTCATTTCACATTTCAGGTGAATTAAATGAAAAAGAATCAGAAGAAAGCGGGAGACGCGTGTCGCCCTCTAGTGGACAGCGACGGTACAACATGAAAATTAATTCAAATATTTTCAAATTACAGAATAAAAAAAGTGTAAAAATTTTATAAATTCTTAAATATTCGTAATTTTTAAAGTAAACAGTAAGAAATTTATTTATAAAATACATATGTAAGATAAAGATATTTCTGTCAATAATGTATAAAATACACAATAACACTAAAAAAAGTTACGTAAAAAAAAAGCTTAATTACAAGTTAGAACTGTAATGTTATGAAATATCTCATATTTCCTGCACTACAATCCATCATGAATAATTTATCTGCTGCTGTGAGTCAGCAAACAGACTAACATCTGATTGGTTCATCAGCACAATAAAATAATAATTCATGTAAAGTTGGTGACAATCAGAAAAGGTTTGAACTGGCAGCAGAACTGCAGATGAATAAATTATGAAAAGATTTTACTTTTAAATGGACAAAAGAGCAAAGAGGCCAAATCGAAACCATGAAGTTGGTTTTATTGTTTTGTTGTTTTATTGTTTTATTGTTTTGTTGTTTTGTTGTTTTGTTGTTTTATTGTTTTGCTGCCGGCAGGTTCTGATGAACCCAACCAGAGCAGCTCTATGAGCAGCAGCACAGCGCCACCATGTGGGTGAGCGTGTAACTGATGTTCTACTATTATTTATTTGAGGTTCTGGCCCGTTAAGGCGGCTCGGTTCTGGTCTCACCGCTGCCTTGGCTTCGGCCTGCTTGGCTTTCTTCAGACGGGCTTTGCAGATGTCCAGGTCCAAACGCCGGTTCTCCAGGAGCCGCCGCTCCTTCTGCAAACACAGACAGAACCGGTTCTGATCCGGTTCCCTGGTTCTGATCCGGTTCCCTGGTTCTGATCCAGTTCCCTGGTTCTGATCCGGTTCCCTGGGGATCTGGGCTTTTTTTCTGTCTTTGGGTTTAGGAACCGATTCAGAACCTGGAACAATTCTGATCCAAACGGGTTGAACTAACTTTTTATTAAAAATATCTTGTATTATTGATTATTATTGATTATAATATTCTGTATTATTTATAGTAATAAACATGTTTTACATATTTATTAAAGTGTCTGAAACAAATAAAACATGTAAACTGATCTCCTCTGCCGTCTCCCAGTGCTAGAAACAACCAATCAGAGCCAGTAGGCGGGTCTTACTGCTGTCAATCACCCTCCTCCTCCCTGGCTCTCTGCAGTTAGCATAGCTTGTCATGCATGCTAAAGCTAGTTAGCATAGCCACCTGGGATGACAGATAAAAGTTTTTTCTGTAAAAATTAGTTGTTTCTCTGCCATGAGCACATTTAGCAGAGAGTACATGAGGATGATCGACAGCACCACCTCCTCGCTCTGACTGGTTGAGTTTGTTCACAGATGATCTCTCATGACATGGAGACAGTTTTATCAAATATGTAAAAAGTCTATATCTAATAAAAGTTTAAAGGAGGACTGAAACCGGACCGGATCAGAACCGCAGGCGGTCCAACTCACAGAGATGGTCCTCCAGTCGCCCTCCAGGAAGTTGCGCAGCGGCGACAGGAAGGTGACGGCGGCCGTGTGGAGGAACTCCCGCTCGGCTCCGCCCAGCTTCCTCTGGTACTCTCCCACCGTGATGAGGGTGGTACCTGCAGCGGGTCACCGGAACCGGGTCACACAGAACCAGAACCAGGCCCGGTTCTGATGCATCGGAACCGTTCCTCACCGTACGGAGTGTCGGCTCCGAACTCCTTGGCGGCGTCCAGCATGTACTGGCCCAGCAGTTCGGCGTTGGTGGTTCTGGACGGAAGCTTCCGGTCCAGCTTGTCGTAGATGAACTCCTCGATCCGTGCGCCTGGTTCCGGACGGGAACGGAAAACAAGTGAGAATTAAACACTGGAAACATTTACAGTAACCAATTAACATCTCCAGAACACTCAGAGCCCAGATGCATGCTGGGAGATGGAGGAAACTCCTACCTGTGTGATCGACTGAGGCATGAAGGAAAACAGAAGTTAGACGTTAGACCAGAACCGGTCCAGTTCATCAACGACCTGGGACTCTTCAAAGGTTCATTTCCACCAAAAGGAACTTCAAAACACTTCCTCCAGGAAGTGAGGTTTTCAAAATAAAACTGATCAAATTGAATTTTGAAAGGATTTCTACCAAAATGTCAACATGATGGATAAATGATATGCAGGATGTGAATCTGGATCCTACAGAGCATCAGCAGAACAACCTGAGCTCTTCTTCTTCTTCTGGTTTCCAGCAGGAACTGAAGCTAACATGGTTCCTGGATCTGCTGTTAGAAGTTCCTCCTGATTTACATTAACATGTAAAGTATTACATAATTATTAAATTGGGTCAATGTTGGTCATTTTCAAGGCAGATATTCAACCTAATTTAGCGTTAGCAAAACTGATGTTTTGATTAGCGCTTTAGCATTAGCTTTAGCTAACTACTATGATGGAGAAACTGGACCACTTACTCGGGTTGGGCTGCAGCAGAACCTCCGTCTGTCTCAGGATCTTCTCGGTCCAGTTCTTGGTGGAGTCGGCCTTCGCCAGCAGGTTCTCCAGGTGAGGGTCCAGTTCAGTCTTCTCAGCCTGGCCCAGTTTCTCCTCTGTGAACTGAAACACATGGAGGTCAACCAGCAGCATGACGGAGGTCAACCAGCAGCATGATGGAGGTCAACCAGCAGCATGACGGAGGTCAACCAGCAACATGATGGAGGTCAACCAGCAGCATGACGGAGGTCAACCAGCAACATGACGGAGGTCAACCAGCAGCATGACGGAGGTCAACCAGCAGCATGACGGAGGTCAACCAGTAACATGACGGAGGTCAACCAGCAGCATGACGGAGGTCAACCAGTAACATGACGGAGGTCAACCAGTAACATGACGGAGGTCAACCAGCAGCATGACGGAGGTCAACCAGCAGCATGACGGAGGTCAACCAGCAGCATGATGGAGGTCAACCAGTAACATGACGGAGGTCAACCAGCAACATGATGGAGGTCAACCAGCAGCATGACGGAGGTCAACCAGTAACATGACGGAGGTCAACCAGCAGCATGACGGAGGTCAACCAGCAGCATGACGGAGGTCAACCAGCAACATGATGGAGGTCAACCAGCAACATGATGGAGGTCAACCAGCAGCATGACGGAGGTCAACCAGCAGCATGACGGAGGTCAACCAGTAACATGACGGAGGTCAACCAGTAACATGATGGAGGTCAACCAGCAGCATGATGGAGGTCAACCAGCAGCATGACGAAGGTCAACCAGTAACATGATGGAGGTCAACCAGTAACATGACGGAGGTCAACCAGCAGCATGACGGAGGTCAACCAGTAACATGACGGAGGTCAACCAGCAGCATGACGGAGGTCAACCAGTAACATGATGGAGGTCAACCAGCAGCATGAGGAGGTCAACCAGTAACATGACGGAGGTCAACCAGCAGCATGACGGAGGGCAACCAGTAACATGACGGAGGTCAACCAGTAACATGATGGAGGTCAACCAGCAGCATGATGGAGGTCAACCAGTAACATGACGGAGGTCAACCAGTAACATGACGGAGGTCAACCAGCAGCATGACGGAGGTCAACCAGCAGCTGAACCTCTGGGTTTTATTTCCTGTAATCTTCTGAAGTTCTCCAGAACTCTTCAGAGCTTCATATGCAGAAAATGGACCAAAATATTTAGTTTTTGTAAATTAATGGTATTTAATCTGATGCTGGAGATATTCTGGTGAGTCTGTGTGGATTACAGCCTCACTTCCTGTCTGTGGATTACAGCCTCACTTCCTGTCTGTGGATTACAGCCCCACTTCCTGTCTGTGGATTACAGCCTCACTTCCTGTCTGACAGCAGAGACTCTGGTCACGTTTCCTGCTGCTGTAGCTCATCTACTTCAGTTTCTCATTTATTTAGAAATGTTCTGCTTACATTGATTATAACGAGTCATTATTTGAACTTCTATTCTTCTATTTTCATCTCCGTAGTTCCTGCTTGTTTCTTTTCTATTTTCTCTTTTTTGGACCGACTGTTAAAATCCCAGTAGAAAAGCAGTTTCTCTTTCAGTCTGGCACCATCATTACACGTCAACAGCCAAAGCTCCTCACCGTGTTTGGTTAGCTAAAAAACAGCTGCAGGAAAATAAATCCTGCTTCCTCCCCCAACACACTGATGCCCTGGGCAAAGAGCCATTTTCTCCACATTTTAAAAACCTCCTCCTCCTTCTAATTGCATCAAAATGTTACCGAATGTCAGAATAAATCTTCCAGATTATAATCCATAAAATGCATAACACCAGATTACAGCCGGCCAGAGAATCGGAGCCGTCGGTTAAATCAGCTGTTTTTTGCACGGAGTCTGGCTGCGGGCAGCAGGAGATTCTGCTGGTGTCACATGAGTGATGGAGCTGATCACAGCCATCAATAATGGATCGAGGCAGGACGGACCTTTATCGGCTTACAGCTGCTGCTCATCTGAGCAACAACAACCAGGAAGAACCGCAGAAACCAGCAGAACCGGCACCTGCCGGTACCAACCGGGCTCCACGCAGCCAGCCTCCCCCCAGCGGGACCTGCAGCTCCTCTGACCGGCGATGGGAGCCCCATCACCCCGCAGCCCGCCGCCGGAAAGCCGCTGCTGTACCTGCACGGCCCGGGTGAAGAACACCCCGGCATCGGAGGCCAGCTTCTTCACGTTGAAGTCCATGGCGCTGGGCGGTTCTGGCGGCCTTTGTTCCCCCGGATCAGCTGCTGATGGAGCGGAGGAAACGCGGAGCTGCGGCCGTAATCCACTCCGAGGAGGAGGATCGGAGATCTGCTGGCCGCCCTGCGCTTAAAGGGACAAGGGGGCGGGACGGAGGGGGATGATGACGCCCCGCAGCCGGACTGACGCCCCGCAGCCGGACTGACGCCCCGCAGCCGGACTGACGCCCCGCAGCCGGACTGACGCCCCGCAGCCGCATCATCCCTCCATGAGCTATGATACAACAAGTATATAAAAAACATGTATAATACACTTAGAAACTATAAAACACCAAACATGTAAACTACATAACATCCATATAAAGAATCCAATCAAATTTAGTTATAATTTTAGTTATAAATTTAGTTCAGCTCTAAATTAAAACCACAGATGAACAAGAGAAATTGACCCACAACATGAAAATCAGAGAAAACACAACAATAAAGTTTATTTAAAGTGGCAGCTGATACACTAATATCACCATTTGCTGAATCACATGATAGCATTAGCTGTAGCATCTGCAGTACAATAGTAAAATAAAACAGGTTTAAAAGTTTTATTTGGAAAATGTCAGAGCTGCAGTGAAATGTGACATGAAACCAAATGAGTCAAAAGTTTAAATCAAAATGTGTTTCGCTGTTTCTTGACAGTATAGAGCATTGAATCTAGAGCAGCGCTGTGCTGCAGATCTGGATTTTTACTTTTATACTTTCAGCCAGTTTCTATGATGATGTGTAACCATGGCAACAAGATTTCTCGTTGTTTTTACAAGTGGCATCTTAATGGATGCAAAGCAAAGGCAGAAGGAGGAAAATCGTCCCCTTTGTATCCCGATTCTAACATCTCTGGAGCCAAACGGCCAGTCAGAGTAAAGAGGAGCAAAAGCAAAGGAGGAGGATCAGCAGAGCGAGCTAAAAACTGATGGAGCCACGGGGATATCGTCTCTGCTGCCTGGATGTTGAGCTGCTAGCATGTTAGCATGAGACTGCTGTGCACCAACAGTCTTCAGTCAGAGGACTCCTCAGTTTCGTTGGTAGACTGACTGCTACTGCAGATCTTTTGAACCACAGCAGGAGGAACGATCAGCTTCCTGACACATTGTAGCCGCTGGGTACTTTATTCTGAAAGGACTAAACGTGCTGTTTCCTGATGCAAAGTAAAGCTCAAAACAATCTTAGGAAGAGAAACTGAACATTGTCTTCTTTGGCGTCTCCATGTTGGAATCCCTGAGGGGCCACGTTCTCTCTAAATAAAGATGCTAATTAATCTGATTATAAATCTTTCATTGTTGTCATTACACTGTAGGCTTCATAGCTGACATGTTGGAATGGGGCCCCCAACTGAAACTGTGCTCTGGGCCCCACAGAGCCTCGGACCGGCCCTGGACGGCTCTGCTGCAGGTTTAACTCCTAAACCTCCAACATGGCCGCCTTGCTGCCAGCATGCTGGAGGCGGAGGTGAGTTAGCGGCGCAGCTAGCTGCTCCGTGATGACAGCTACCGGAAGTGGGAGCAGAGGAAGAGGAGGAGGAAGAGAAGGGGGCGGAGTCTGTTTGTTGACATCGGGACGAAAGCGAAAATCAGATGATTGAGGACTGAAAGCAGCTTCACCGAGCCCGTCACCAGGAACCGAAGCCCAGGTAGGCTCCCGCTCACCTGGCGGAACCCGGACCGGGCCGAGCCGCGGTTCGGCCCCGCTGACCCGGTCCGCCAGCCGGTCTGATCCAGCTCAGCTGTCCGGTTCTGTTAGCTCCCTGCTAAGTTTGGCTAGGAAAGTCAGCGCTAGCAGCGAGCTAATGGTACCGAGAACCCGAACCGGGGGCGGAATGAGGCGGACAGCCCGAACCGGGCCGAACACCAGCTCCTGACCCGGTTCGGTTCTGCCGGGTCACAGGTTCCGGTCCAGTTTGCCAGCAGCTAGCGGAGCGGCTAGCCTGCTAACCTGCTAACTGTTTCTCCTTCAGTTCATCTCAGGGTTCAGAACCGAACAAACCGGGTCACCGAACTCCTGCTGGTTCGGACCGACCCGCAGGCTCCGGATCAGATTGATCCAGTATCACAAATAATTTGAGATGATTCCTGAACATGGAAGCAGCCGGTTTCATTAAGGTTAATTATTAATAATCTGATTAAGATTGAAATAATCTGAGCTCCAGACTTTAGGTTTTACTTTCAGCTCATGTTTAACAGCTGAGTGACTCTATTTATAATATTCATGTTAATGTTTAATGTGAGCTCAGCAGAGACCAGCGAACTTTTCCTTTCATCATAAACTTCACTTTGTTTTCAAAGTTAAGTGGAAGGAAAAAATGACACATCCACCAGACTTCTACCACTCAGCTCAGGTTGGATGGAGAACATCTAAAGGCAGTTTCCATGTTCTGGGTTCAGGAATGGACTTTGACTAGGCCATGCTAAGCCATGAATCTGCTCTGATCTAATCCATCCCATAATATCTCCTGCCGGAAGCTGAACCTTCATGGGTCCTGGTTTTCCTCCAGGACCCATCCATGACCTCTGACCTCTGAGTTTCACAATCCTGATGATGATGATGATGATTTAATGTGTTAAAAAGTGTTTTATTTTTTGCAAAGTTTAACTTCACAAAATTCTCATTTTCACCTGCTGGTAAAAAATAAAAATACAACAATTACAACTTTAACCCTAATATTATAACTTTATCATAGCACAATCCTCACGTTATTCTGACTTTAGTTTTTAATATTGCATTTTAATTTTCATATTATTATGACTATTCTTTATGTGATAATCTGGTCATTATATTATATTATTTGAGTTTGTTCAGATTTTTCTTGTTTTTATGAGAATTTTTAAAGTTTTTCTTCATCCTTCTCTTCCGCTGGTTTTAAAACAATCTTAGAGAAACGACTTCCTGTTAATCTGAGGTTTCTGGATCAGAGCCGCTGCTGCTCAGCTGATGGGATGTTTAATCATTTGAACCTTTTCTTCCCGTCAGAACATTTGGTTTCTCTTCCGGAGCGCTGACGTTCTGCCCGTCCTCCTTCAGGTCCTCTGTTCTGCCCGTCTCCGACCTGAGCCAGCAGCGCGGGGCGAACATGGCAGCCAAAGCGGGCGACGACCCGGACAGCCTGATGACGCTGGCCACCGTGTTCTGCCTGAGGAACCTGAGGAAGACCATGTGCTACCAGGGCTTCAGGAACAAGCTCTGCATGCGCGCCGACATCTTCCTGCCCAGCGAAATCTGCGACAAACTCGTCAACACGTACGCAGACCGCTCGGCGCCTGGAGGCTCTCTGTCGCCGCCGCCGCCGCTCTGACTTCCTGTCTCCTGCAGGTACATGGAGCTGGTCCACACCGACAGCAACTTTGAGCCGGAGGAGAGCTTCTTCCAGCTGTTCTCGGACCCGCGCAGCACCAGGCTGACCCGGGTCCAGCTGAGGGAGGACTTCGTCCGGGACCGGGACCTGGAGGCCATCAGGAAGCAGGTGGAGCTTCGACTCGTCCGACACTCTGACCGTTAAACAGGCTGCAGGTTTCAAAATGAGAAATACAATAAAATATGCAAATAAACTCATCTTAAATAGAAAATAACATTTTATTACAGAAATGCAATAAACTAGCAGGCTGTTAAATGTTTATTTATTTTAAACTCCAATTAATCAAACAATAAATTAATAAATTAGTTGACCATTATTTCTACAATCGATTCATCAGATTAATCGTTCTAATCCAGACTTTAAATTTCTCACTCTGGTTCTTCTGCAAATCAAGAAAAATTACTTTTAGTTTGTTTAAAGTGGAGCTAAGCCCCGCCCCCTGATCAACGCAGAAAGATTCCAAAGTGGGCGGAGCCTAAACACGCTGAGGGGCGTGGTCAGCACAAGAAAACTTCAAGACTTTCTCTTTATATTTACTTTTTAAAAAAAAAAACAAAAAAAAACAAAAACGAGGAGAGACAAATTTAGCGACATGTGAAACTCCTGACTCACCAGCAGGGGGCGTGTCTGAGTGAGAGGGATTCAAATTCACCTGCAGTACCACCATTCAGACCATAGAGGGCAGTTTGAGACTGAGATGTTGCAGACTGAAATAAATTTACACAAAAGTGTCACATTTTGCTCAGAAATATTGAAATATAACCTCTAGTGACAGATTTAGACAGTTTATCTAGTTCACTAGCTCTATAAATCTGATCTAGATTCACGTTTCTAATTTAAGAAACAATCAGGAATAATTGTTTTCATTAGAGATGCTCAGATTTAAAGCTTCAGATTTCACTTTTATTAAAATATTAAACTGATTTTTTTTATTAACATTTAAAACTTGCTGCAAGTCTAAACCCAGTCTAACCCAGTCTAACCAGTCTAAACCAGTCTAACCCAGTCTAACCCAGTCTAACCATCTCCAGTCTAACCCAGTCTAAACCAGTCTAAACCCAGTCTAACCCAGTCTAACCCAGCCTACACCAGTCTAACCCCAGTCTAAACCAGTCTAAACCCAGTCTAAACCAGTCTAAACCAGTCTAACCCAGTCTAACCCAGTCTAAACCAGTCTAAACCAGTCTAAACCAGTCTAACCCAGTCTACCCAGTCTAACCCAGTCTGTCTCCCTCCAGGACCTCATCGAGCTCCATCTCACCTACTGCAACAGCCTGTCGTCCCGCAGCCTGAAGACTCTGTCCAGCTTCCGGGAGACTCTGGTGTCTCTGTGCCTGTTCGGCTGCAGTAACATCTTCTACAGGAAGGGCGGCGCCCCGCTGGCCTGCACGGAGGACTCCGAGGACGAGGACGAGGACGTCCCGGCCGCCCGGCAGGCCCTGGAGACGGACTTCAGCTTCCAGGGCTTCGACCGGCTGCGGCTGCTGAACCTGGGCCAGCTGCCCGAGGAGGTGGAGGCGGAGTCTCTGCTGCGGCCGCTGCGCTCCGTCACGGCGCTGGACCTGTCCAACGTCCGCCTGCAGGGGGCGGCCTTCCTCACGCAGTGGAGGGAGCGGCTGGCCTCGCTCGTCCTCTACAACGTGGATCTGTCGGAGGACGTGATCGGCACCGTGCTGGAGCTGGTCAACCTCAGGTAGGAGGAGAGCATGCTGGGAAATCTGGAGCGACAGTCACAGTCTGATATCCTGCTGAGGCTCAGGGGCCAGAGGTCAGGGGTCGGCACGCTTTTACTTTCACTTTGATTCAGTTCAGAGCGTCTGATCCTACAGGAAGTCCTGATGTTCAGCTACTTCCTGTTCCTGATGGGAACGCAGCAGTGTTTACTGGTTAAACTGGAACCAGTGGAGGATCTGCTGAATGTTTACTGGTTAAACTGGAACCAGTGTAGGATCTGCTGAGTGTTTACTGGTTAAACTGGAACCAGTGGAGGATCTGCTGAATGTTTACTGGTTAAACTGGAACCAGTGGAGGATCTGCTGAGTGTTTACTGGTTAAACTGGAACCAGTGGAGGATCTGCTGAGTGTTTACTGGTTAAACTGGAACCAGTGGAGGATCTGCTGAGTGTTTACTGGTTAAACTGGAACCAGTGGAGGTTCTGCTGAGTGTTTACTGGTTAAACTGGAACCAGTGGAGGATCTGCTGAGTGTTTACTGGTTAAACTGGAACCAGTGGAGGATCTGCTGAGTGTTTACTGGTTAAACTGGAACCAGTGGAGGATCTGCTGAGTGTTTACTGGTTAAACTGGAACCAGTGGAGGATCTGCTGAGTGTTTACTGGTTAAACTGGAACCAGTGGAGGATCTGCTGAGTGTTTACTGGTTAAACTGGAACCAGTGGAGGATCTGATGAGTGTTTACTGGTCCTTACTGGTTTCCTGATGTGGTCATGTCAGAGATTGTTGTGACTGTGTGAATCAGGTAAACTGAGTAGCAGCTGGAAAACGTCCTGATTGCCAAACCAGTCTAACCAGTTTAACCAGCGGCTGAAGATGTTTTCCTACCAAAACGGAAGCGGCTCAGATTCTCTGGCTTTTAAAGCTTCTTGCTGTTTGTGTTTATTGTGGTCTTGCTGTTGACACCCTGACCTCTGACCTCTGACCCGGCTCTGCAGACATCTGGACCTGTCCCGCGAGAGCCGGCGGAACGTGAAGTTCAAGATGACCCGGAAGATCCTGACGGTTCTGGTGCAGCGGCTGCTCCACCTCGTCTCCCTGGACATCTCCGGTCACATCATGCTGGACAACTGCACCATGCCGCACTTCGAGGAGGCCGTGGGCCGGCCCAGGTGCGTTCCGGTCCCGGTTCTGACCCGGTTCCGGTCCCGGTTCCCCCAGGTTGACGCCTGTCTGTCTCCTGCAGCACCGAGCCATGCAAGAGCAGCATCTACCCTCTGCAGGAGCTGAAGCGGCCGCTGCAGTTCCTGGGCCTCTACGACACGACGCTGTGCAGCGTCACACACATCCCGGCCTACAAGGTACCAGCAGAACCAGAACCGCCGCATCACCGACCCGTCACTTCCTGCTCCATCGCGGCCAAAACAAACTTCAGAATAAAAAGTTTAAAGCTGCTGTGAAAATATCCCATTAAAACAGAAGAAAACTGGGATGAAGTTCAGTTTAAACCAGATTGCAGCTGTTATAACAAACTACACAGGTTCTGGACCGGTTCAGCTGCGGTTCTGCTGACCTCTCCTCTGTGTTGCCCTTTGACCCCTCAGGTTACCGGGTCAAAGAACGAGGACCAGGTTCTGAACGCCATCGAAGCCTACACCGAGTTTCGCCCGGAGCTCGCCCACAAAGCCATCAACCAGCTGTTCGACATCGCCCGGATACAGCACTGCAGCCAGCTGCTGCGGGCCCTGCAGGTCAGAACCGGGCCGGAACCGGGTCAGAACCGGGCCGGAACCGGGTCAGAACCGGGCCGGAACCAGAACCCCACAGCCCTTCACGTGTTTCCTCTCCCTGTGTGCAGCTGGTGATCGCCGCCCTGAAGTGCCACAAGTACGATAAGAGCATCCAGGTGACGGGCAGCGCGGCGCTCTTCTACCTGACCAACACCGAGTACCGCAGCGACCAGAGCGTCCGCCTGCGCCGCGACGTCATCCAGGTGGTTCTGAACGGGATGGAGCAGTACCAGGAGGTCACCGTAAGTCAGCGGGGGGCGGGGCTCCACCGGGGGCGGGGCTCCGCCGGGGGCGGGGCTCCACCGGGGGCGGGGCTCCACCGGGGGCGGGGCTCCACCGGGGGCGGGGCCACGGTGCTGAGGCGTCTCCCTGCTGCAGGTGCAGAGGAATTGCTGCCTGACGCTCTGCAACTTCAGCATCCCGGAGGAGCTGGAGTTCCAGTACAGCCGGGTCAACCAGCTGCTGCTGAAGATCCTGGAGCCGGCCCGGCAGGACGAGTCCATCCAGAGGATCGCCGTGCATCTCTGCAACGCGCTGGTCTGCCAGGTGGACAACCACCACAAGGAGGCCGTGGGCAAGATGGGCTTCGTCAAGGTAACGCCGCCTGGGACGCCTGCCGGGTTACCAGGGTCACTGGGGTCACCGGTTTAGGGTTGGGATTAACCTGTATGTAGTGAACTGAGTTGTTATTTGCTGTTTCCTCTCAGACTATGCTGAACCTGATCCAGAAGAAGCTGCAGGACCGAACGGTGAGTCTCGGCCCGTCGGGCTCCTGGTGTGTGTGTGTGTGTGTGTGTGTGTGTGTGTGTGTGTGTGTGTGTTTACTGTGTGTGTGTGGCAGAGGGTGTGTGTGTGTGTGTGTAACTGTGTGTGTGTGTGTAACGGGGTGTGTGTGTGTGTGTGTGTAACTGTGTGTGTGTGTGTGTGTAACTGTGTGTGTGTGTGTGTAACAGGGGTGTGTGTGTGTAACGGGTGTGTGTGTGTGTGTGTGTAACGGTGTGTGTGCTTGCAGTGCGACCAGGTGATGGAGTTCTCCTGGAGCGCGCTCTGGAACATCACCGATGAGACGCCTGATAACTGCCAGATGTTCCTGAACTGCCGCGGCATGAGCCTCTTCCTGGAGTGTCTGGAGGTGAGGCGCCACCTGGAGGACCCGTGGAGAAGAGCGGCAGCTCTGAGCAGCCGATGTCTTACCTGGTTCTGATCCGCAGGAGTTTCCAGACAAGCAGGAGCTCCACCGCAACATGCTGGGGCTTCTGGGTAACGTGGCGGAGGTGAAGTCTCTGCGGCCGCAGCTGCTCACGCCTCAGTTCATCACCGTGTTCAGGTGAGAGTCGTCCGGCCAGCAGGGGGCGGCGTGGGGCCGGCGTGGGGCCGGCGTGGGGCCGGCGTGGGGGCAGCGTGGGCCGGCGTGGGGGCGTCCTAACGTTGTACCGTCCCACCGCTGCAGCAACCTGCTGGAGAGCAAGGCGGACGGCATCGAGGTCTCCTACAACGCCTGCGGCGTTCTGTCCCACATCATGTTCGACGGGCCCCAGGTGTGGAGCATGGAGGAGCCGCGGCGCGACGCCGTCATGGACGGGATGTGGGACGCCATCCAGAGCTGGGACGTCAGCTCCCGCCGCAACATCAACTACAGGTCAGGGTCAAAGGTCAATTAGTAGTGGAGGAGCTGCTATCTTGTTAGCACCAAGCTTTACCTGTTGTTTTATTGTGAGCTGATTTCTTTATCGTTTGTGTTGAGGATCAAACCTCCAGACTGTGTAGAAATGCAGATCTAGATCTGTTATTAGAAGCTGTGTGTGCTGCCTGGTGACGGTGCGGTCTCGCCCTGCAGGTCGTTCGAGCCGATCCTGCGGCTGCTTCCTCAGAGCATCGCCCCGGTCAGCCAGCACTGGGCCACCTGGGCGCTCTACAACCTGGTGTCGGTTTACCGTGAGTATCCGCTGGTCCACCTGATGAACAGCATGACGACTGCTGGGCAAACGCTGCCCTGACCCTGCAGCTCATGAGATTTACATAGAACAATCTGGTCTTTTAGCTTCAGATGCTAACTGTTCAGTGTTTGGCTCATTCCATGATTTATTTCTGTCTGTTTCCGTCTGCAGCCAGTAAATACTGTCCGCTGCTGATAAAGGAAGGCGGCGTTAGTCTTTTGGAGAAAGTTCTTGAGCTGGAGAGTTCCCAGCCAGAGACCAAGGAGATGGCGAGGTGAGACTCAACTTTTGTTCTTAAGCTTTCGCTCTGCCGTCTTTCTGGAGCAACAACAGAGTCGTCTGCATAAAGACCAATCACAAGGAGTCGCTCCTAAAACCTCACTTCCTGTTACCTTAAAGTGACAGGAACAAAGTTACAACTAGAGATGAAGAAAGAAACACTGCCCCCTGCAGGTGGGAGTTAGCATCACTTCAACCCAATGTTTTGATTACTTCTGTGAGAAATTTGAAATAAACTCAGTTATTAATTAGTGTTTAAAAAATTATAAAACCTTTTATTTATTTAATTTGTGAATTTCCACAAAAACCTGGAGGAATTGTTGAAGCTTCTGGTTTCCTGTGTGTCAATCTGCAGAGTCAGCTGGTTCTGGTTCTGGTTCTGGTTCTGATGGGTTTATAACATGGCCGTTAAAAGATTCAATAAAATAATTGAATGCTGCAGAGTGGATCTTTATCTGTCACGTTTTTCAGTTTGCAAACCTTTGGGATGAAGGCCAAGCTGCTCAGTCAGCTGCAGTAACATTCGTGCCCTTTGACCTTTGTCACGCCTCATCTCAGCCACATTTATTGGGACTTTATGAGGCAGAGCAGCAGGAACATAAACAGTCAGAAGCTTCCTGCTGGTTCTGTCTCTGTTTGGGCCACCAGGAAGCAGCTGGGAGTGCAGAGGCGTCAGGAGGTCCTGATCGACCAATCAGATGCCGGCTTTGATAAACTTAGCCATGTGACTCTAAAGAGACAAAAAGTTCTGGGATTCTGGGATTTTTATCCAAAATGTTCTGGAAAGTCAGAGAAACGAGTTTAAACCAAACCTGCAGCTGCTGCATAGTCAAAGTTTCTGACATGAATATAATCTGATAAAGAGGCTGAGTTTACCACTTTCATCATTAGCCATATTTCTGTCAATGATTTTATGCATATTTTGAAATAACCTGGTATTGTAGAGAGGTGCTTGCGCCCCCTGTAGGTGGTTTAGTTAATGAGCGGGAAACAGGTTTACTGAACATTTCCTGTTTCCTCCAGCCAAAACATCTGACTCTGTGCAGCCTGGTTGGTCGGGTCCGGTTCGGTCGGGTCCGGTTCGGTCGGGTCCGGTTCGGTCGGTCCGGTTCGGTCGGGTTTGTTTAGTTTCCTTGGACTCATTTTGGCGCCCCCTGCTGTTTTCCAGGAAGGTGATGGAGCAGTGTGAGAACTTCAAGGAGGATCCGATGGAGACGAACAACGGCCAGGAGGCCAACTACGGCCAGAGAGGCTGAGCCAGAACCAGAACCAGAACCAGAACTCCTCGTCTGCAGCGGGTCCAGCTGAGGAGAACCGGCTGGTTTCTGCTTCTTTTCCCGTTTCCTCTTGTTTCGTAGAGCAGAGCGACCTCTGAACCCGAACGCATCATAGGAGCCGCCATGTTTGGGTCGGGAGGTGTGTGTGTGTGTGTGTGTGTGTGTGTGTGTGTGTGTGTGTGTGTGTGTGTGTGTGTGTGTGTGTGTGTGTGTGTGTGTGTGTGTGTGGGTGGAGGAGTAGCACAGATCTCCAGTTCTCAGATGGGACTGGTGTTTCCTCCTCTGTTAGCGCCTGCGGTCCGGTCCGACCCGGTCTGGTCCGGTCCGGTCCGGCGCTGGACTCGTTGTTAAATATGTAAATATTCAGTGTGGGTTTCTTCTTTTACTGTGTGGATGTTTTATAAACGGCTGTAAACACTCATGACTTCACAATATTTAAACGGAAATGATCTGCTGTCAGCGCCGACCATCCACACCAGCAGCCCTGGACAGAACCAGAACCGGAACCAGTTCAAACCAATGGAACCAGTTAAAACAACAGGAACCAGTTAGAGGACTGTGAACCCGTTAAAGGTCTTGACCCAGTGACTCGGCTCGTTTCCGGGTCGTATCCGGTTCTCTTTCACTTCCTTCCTGTTCGTCTCGATTCCTTTGGTTCTCGTCTGAAGAAACTGCTGAGTCATTCTTAAAACGCCGAGTCACTGGTCGCCATGGTGATTATTGCTGTAGGAGATAAATGGTCACTGTGTGAAAACTGAAAATGTTTTGAACTTTGGGAACCAGCCTGAACAGAACCATCAGGTCCAGTTTGTCCAGAACCAATCAGAGTGGGCGTCGCCCTCTGGGCTCTGATTGGTCCAAAACCAGGAAGTCCTGGCTGGAAGGGGACAGAAAGACCCGGGTCAGAACCGTCATCACTCTGAACTGGAAAACGGATCAGACAAACTCCCTGTGACCCGGTTCTGATGTTTCTGATGGAGCAGACGGCTGAGGGACAGAGGTCCAAACGGAACCGGGCTTCTCATTAAAATCATGTTCATATCTGCGGTTTGGTGGATTTCTGGATTTTTCAGCCCAAACAGGGAAACCCGTTTGGACTCTGGTCTGGTTCTGATCCAAACAGAGTCTCAGAGATTCAAGCCTTCACTCTTAGAAAGACAGCTGGCATGTCTGAATAATCCAGAATATCTGAGATTATTCCAGAGATCTGAGAACAGATTAGTATGAAATAATAATAATGTTTTTGAAATCAGAAACGACGGTCCGGTCCGGTCCGGTCCGGTCCAGAGATGCTCCTCCATCTTGGTTCAGTTCTCAGAACTTCAGTCGGGTTAAATAATCCCGTTAATCCCAGAACCTTCACCAGGATTTCTCTGTTTTCTGATTCCCTTCCTGGTTCTGTTGGACGTTTTTCTCTGATTTCTCCAGTCTGGGTTTTGGTTCCTCGTTGTCATTGGTTCTGTTATTGATCCGATCGCTCTGATCGAGCGTTGATCAGCTGTTCCGGCTCCAGAGACCTGCGCAGTATTTGGACCCAGCAGACGAAGAGCAGCGTTTCCGTCTGATTGTTTTTGCAGGTGAACAGGAAACTCGACTGTTTGTGATTATTTATGGGTTCTGGTTTCATCCTGATGATGTTTCTGTTATCGTTGATTTATTCTCACTGCTGACGAGTTCGATCCCAAATGACAAACAAACGGTTCCGTTTCTGTTGATCTCAGTAGCTTCATGACTTTAATGTAAAAATATGAATAAGCAATAAACATGGAGTGGTTAAACAAGCTGCTGCTTTGGGTTATATTCAGCCGAGATTTAATAATAAGTTAATAAATTACAGCAGCAAAAATGTTCTTTAAAAATAAAATAAACTGCAGAATTTAAATGTTTATCCTGAGTCTTACTTACACGTCTAACCTTTGAGATTCATTTTCACATAACTGTTATCAAAACTCAGTGTTCATTTTTCATGAAATAGTGGAAATGAATAACATTTTTAATCTCTTAATAATGTCTAATGTTCAGAATTTCTGCTGAAAGAAGTGTATGTACAAAAAATGAGCCTTAATTTTTAATATTTGAATGTTTAGCAGCTAAATTAAACTTGTTTCTGATGAGTTCATTTTATATCCCTCTGCCACTAGATGGCGGTATAACACTTCATGTTTTTAATTCAGCCAGTTTTCTTCTCACTGACTTCAGATTAAATCCACAACAAAAACATCCACTGTCATCAGAAATCCAATTACAACACACATTTATTAATCATCTTCGAAATCACAAACAATATGGCTGCCACGAGTAGAAACGCAGCGGCCATTATTCAAATAAACACGCCTAAATACTTTATAGAGCTTATTGAATCACACACTGATTTCTGATCAGGTCACAATTAGTTTTATCTGTTCAATCTGTGTATAACTATGACGTCACGGTGCTCCAGATTCCGACGCAAACTGAATGCGGCATCATGTGCTTATTTGTCCCTCGTCGCCCGCCGTAGCTCTGCCTGCTGGCTGAGAAGGCGGAAGTTCCAGCAGGCTAACTTGCCTGAGTCCAATAATTCATTCCCGTTTCTGGGAGAAAGGCTGAAAGGGAAGCAGCGTCACCTGCTAGACATGTCTACTGCCTATAAGAACAGGTGAGTTTCCCTCCTCAGCTGAGACTCAGAGGCAGCCGGGAGAAAAACGCAGCTGGACGCAGAGAAATCAATTAGCTGGAGCTAACAGCCCCGCTAACCAAACAAAGGCTAACTTCACGTTCAACACACGACTAATTTAATCTCATCCGTTATTAATACAGCAGACTTTATGTCTGCATTGTCTCGTTTTAAGCCATTTAATGCTCATTTTAAAACGTTTTTCACGGTTTGAGTCAGTTAGCTGTGTTTGTTTAGCCACGTTAGCTCCCTGTTAGCAGGTCAGCTGACTGCTTCCAGCTGCTGACGTCATCAAAAGCAAACAGGAGTGCGCGAACAGCTGCGAAAAAATAAACAGCTGCAGGTTATTTTAAAAACATTTCTGAAGCTTTATGTGGGCATTAGGCTGCGAAACAGATTATCGATATACTTTTATCAGAATATCAGTCGCTCCATCCTGACCTCTGACCTCAGATTGTGGGGTCACCATGAAATAGAATGAAACTTTATTTCCAACATGTTAGGATAAAATCATGAACAAGGAATGCAAAAGATATATTTGTATCACAGTAATCTTAACAAGCTGGAAGAGGAGCAGGCAGAAGTAAGAAACTTATGACCTCTGACCCCATAAACTCGTCAATATTTTCCGTTGGACCCTCATTAATAAATCCTATCAAAAATACAAATAGGTTAATTGTCCTATAAATCTGGGTTCACATATGTCTAAATATATACATCCATACCCAAACACTCATATTGCATTAGCCTCAGTTTACAGAAACACATTAGTGCCAACAATCACCCATATTTCTATATCTTGTGAAAATCATCTTCCTTATATTTCCTTTTAAATCATATTAAATCTTGACTTTAACTCCCCATTTAACTTGTTCCATGATTTCATCCATGAATTGAAACACAGAAGCTGTTTCTTGTTGTTGCTAAACTACGAATCCTTCAGTTTGAGTTGAAGTTTTATCCATAAAACATGCTCCATCAGCTCAGGCAGCACCTGAATTTGAGCAATTTTAAACTGCAGCAGCTCTTCAGCTTAAGAGTTTCAGATTTTAATGCTGACGGGTTTGTGGCCTCATAATAACCAACATTATGGATGATTCTAATGTTTCTGTAGGAACTCAGTGGCTGTAAAGAGCTTTAGTCATTAATTCCCCAAAACTCTGAACAATATGTTCAATATGGCAAAATCAGAGAGTTATATAGAATATGAAGAGATTTATTATTCAGAATATGTTTGGCTTCAGCCAGGATTGATTTGCTTCTACTTAGTTTATTCTGTAAATGTTTAATCTGTTACCGTGGTAACGGAGTCTCTGGCACCGTGGTAACGGAGTCTCTGGCACCGTGGTAACGGAGTCTCTGGCACCGTGGTAACAGAGTCTCTGTTCCTCATCCACTGGAACAACTTCCTCCTCGTTTCTTCAGGATCCAAGAGTTCAAATCGGCGTTAGGAGAGGAAAGCATCAACCTGACGACGCTGAGGGAGCTGAGCTTCAGCGGTAACCTTTGCCCTCCAGCCGGTAGACGCTCTGCTCTGATTGGTTCAATCTGACTCTGGTTGTTTCCCTCAGGAATCCCTCATGAGGAAGGACTGCGCTCGCTGTGCTGGAAGGTGAGCTTCACTCACAGGAAGGTCCAGAACCGGTTTAGACACCGGGCCAGAACCGGGCCAGGAACAGGCCAGAACCAGCCTGGAACCGGTCCTGGATCAGAACAGGACCGGCCCGGAACTTCCTGCGTTGCTGTTGTATTTATTGTAATAAGTTCTGTTTCCTGTACCGGCCGTGTTCTGACCCGGTTCGTTTGTCCTCCAGATTCTGCTGAACTACCTGCCTCTGGACCAGACGTTATGGGATTCCTTCCTGAAGAAGCAGCGGTAGGAGAACCGGGCCGAGCGGGTCGGGGTTCAGGGTGTCATGCCTCTAACGGCCAGCAGGGGGCGGAGCTTAACTCCAGCGCTGCTCACTGGGTAGAAGAAGAAGCTTCACTGGTTGAATCCGGCTATCCAGATTCTGTAGAACCCTGCTGCTTTTTTGTTACAATGATTGATTATTGATCAGTAATAATCATTAGCTGCTTGTTCAACAGCAGCTGATGGCCGACCCGACTCGCTGGTTCTGAGTCCTGTTGCATAACGGACCTGGAGGTCTGGTTCTTACTGAATCAGAACCGCCTGTTGCTGTCATTCAGCAGAAAACTTCCAGTGGTCTCGTTCTGTCCGGTCTGATCGCGTCTGGTCTGATCCAGTCCAGTCCGGTCCGGTCCAGTGCAGTCCGGTCCGGTCCAGTCCGGTCCGGTCCGACCCTCTGTCCTGTCTCCACAGAGAGGTCTACTCCCAGTTCCTCAGAGAGATGATCATCCAGCCCGGTATCGCCAAGGCCAACCTGGGCCTGTCCAGAGCCGACGTCACGCTGGAGGACCATGTAAGTACTGACCCGGTTCTGGTTCTGATTCTGACAGATGGTTCTGGAAGGCCAAGATTGCATAATCAGTAGAACTGGTACCAGCCAGTTGTACCGGTTCTACCCGGTTTTGGTGGACCGGTCCAGTCGCGTCTGTCAGAACCGGTCCAGTCAGAACCGGGTCTTTTGCCGTTGCAGCCGCTGAACCCGAACCCGGAAAGCCGCTGGAACACGTACTTCAAGGATAACGAGATTCTGCTGCAGATCGACAAGGATGTGAGGTAAGAACCCGGACCGGCTCCGGGGTCGGTTCTGGACCGGCTCCGGGGTCGGTTCTGATCCGGCTCAGGGGTCGGTTCTGATCCGGCTCAGGGGTCGGTTCTGATCCGGCTCTGGGGCCGGTTCTGATCCGGGTCGGTCCTGATCCTGGTCGGTTCTGACCCGGGTCGGTTCTGATGCGGGTCGGTTCTGATGCGGGTCGGTTCTGATCCTGGTTGGTTCTGATCCTGGTCGGTTCTGATCCTGGTCGGTTCTGATCCAGAGTCGGTTCTAATGCGGGTCGGTTCTGATCCTGGTTGGTTCTGATCGGGTCGGTTCTGATCCAGAGTCGGTTCTGACCCGGGTCGGTTCTGGTTCTGCAGGCGGCTGTACCCGGACATGGCGTTCTTCCAGCGGCCCACCGACTATCCGTGCCAGCTGATCCTGGACCCGCAGAACGACTACGAGACGCTGCGGCGCCGCGTGGAGCAAACCACGCTGAAGGCCCAAACCGTGAACCGGAACCGGAGCGGAGTCACCAACGTGAGTCAGCAGGGGGCGCTGGTTTTATTGTCAGTTAATATTATTAAACAGCTTTTATTTTTAAGTATTATTAACATTTCTTGTATTTATTTATGAATAATAAAATAATAAAAATAAATCAACACAAAGTGAATAAAGGAACCTCTGAATTTATTCCAAATACAAAAGTTATCAAACAAAAAGTAAAAATTTCAGTTCATTGTATTTATTAATATGCATTAATACCTTCATTTATTTATTTCCTCAAATACCAAAAATATATTTTAATTTTTGCTTCTGATGTGAGAAAGAGAAACTTGGAAGAAATGTTCAATATGAGCTTTTATTATTATTATTATTATTATTATTTATTATTATTGTTAATATGGATCAGGACTTTCCAGTTTTAGTTTTTGTTCTTCTCTGTCTAACTCTGATCTCCTGGTTCTGACCTCTGACCTCCTGAACCCGATCCCTGGTTCTGCCGGTCCAGGTCAGCTCTCCAGGGAAGGCTCTGAACCTGTACCCGTCCAACGAGTACGAGGTTCTGCCCAGCGGCAGCGAGGCGCACTGGGAGGTGGTGGAGCGGATCCTCTTCATCTACGCCAAGCTGAACCCGGGCATCGCCTACGTCCAGGGGATGAACGAGATCGTCGGGCCGATCTACTACACCTTCGCCACCGACCCCAGCAGCTCCTGGAAAGGTTCTGGTTCTGGTGCTCTGGTTCTGGTTCTGGTTCTGGTTCTGACGGCGCTGTGCTCCGACCCGCAGAGCACGCCGAGGCCGACACCTTCTTCTGCTTCACCAACCTGATCTTCTTCTGCTTCACCAACCTGATGTCAGAGAACCGCGACAACTTCATCAAGAGTCTGGACGACTCTCAGTGCGGCATCACCTGCAGGATGGAGAGCGTCTACGCCATGCTGCGGGCCAGAGACCCCGAGCTCTTCCTCAAACTGGTACCGCAGCTCCTCTTCCTCTTCCTCAAACTGGTACCACAGCGCCGCTCCTCTTCCTCTAACTGGTACCACAGCTCCTCTTCCTCAAACTGGTACCACAGCTCCTCTTCCTCTAACTGGTACCACAGCTCTTCTTCCTCTTCCTCTAACTGGTACCGCGGCGCGAGGAAGAGGAGCGAACCGGTCTGGTCTGGAAACGCTCTGTAAAAATCAAACTTTTAGAATAGAATAGAATTCAACTTTATTGTCACATGTACAAGCAACGAAATGTAGTTTGCATCTATCCAGAACTGCTACACATGATATAAATATTTATAAACGGGTGTATGAAGATATAAACATTTAGTTTATATTTCAATACAAAGTTTAAATAGAAATGATTTAATCAAAAATTCCCAGTAATTTGAGTTTTTTTCTCATTCATTTGTTTAGATCAGGTTTCCAGCCTGGCAGCCACCAGGCTTTATTTGCTCCTGCCAGGCTGAGCGTAGACGTTTATGACCCAGAGCAGCTAGAAGCTCAATGCTAACATGTTTCCATCAGCTTGTGAACTCAGTTCTCTATTCACCCTCGGACCCGGTAACTGACCCGGTAACTGACCCGGTAACTGACCCGGGTCCGATGGGCCCGGCCCGTGACCGGTTCTGGTCTGTCCCACAGGAGGAGCAGAACATCAAGCCTCAGTACTTCACCTTCCGCTGGCTCACCCTGCTGCTGTCCCAGGAGTTCCTGCTGCCGGACGTCATCCGGATCTGGGACTCGCTGTTCTCCGACCGGGACCGCTTCCACTTCCTGCTGCTGGTCTGCTGCGCCATGCTCATGTGAGGCTCTGGGTTCTGCTCTGGGTTCTGCTCTGGGTTCTGCTCTGGGTTCTGGACCCTGACCCGTCTCTCTGTCCTCCTGTCCAGACTGATCCGGGACAGCTTGCTGTCCGGAGACTTCACCACCAACATGAGGCTGCTGCAGGTGATGATCGGGATCCACTGCTGTCGTCTAAAGTCTAAACTTTAAGAGCAGAAAAACAGGAATGAACCAACGTCACACGAGGCGTTCCTCAGGGCTCAGTCCTAGGGTTAGGGTTAGTCAGCAGCTGACCTCTGACCTCATCAGATGCATGTGAATATGCCAAAACTTTCTGAGGAACAATCTGAAGTTATAGATCTAGAGTCACACGGCTTCAGTTCATCCATCTGGAAGCCAGAGGTCAGGCTGACCTCTGACCTGAACCTTCAGAGCCACATAAAGACGGTTCCAAAATCAGCCTTCTATAAAACCATCAAACGTTTAGTTTCTGTATCTGATGGAGATCAAAGATCTGCTGCTGTTATGATGTCATAAATGTTGCTTAGTGTTTTCTGATCAGGTCAAATAGTTTTCAGAATAAAAGCATTTATTTTGAAGAAACATTGCATCAAATGTTCCACCTGCTGATCAAACTGCTGAATTCGGATCTGGAGGAATTTCATCCAGAACCTTTTCAATAAAAACTGATTGATCCAAAATGTGAATTCAATGTTAAAACGTTTTATTGATCTATTGTTTGTTGATTTCAGAGTTTAAAATCAAACATCATCTCGGTGATGAAGCTTCAGAAATAAACGGCAGACTTCCTGCTCTCCGGGTTTCATGTTCCGGTTTTCCGACCCGGATCAGAATCTCAGTTTCTGGATTTTCTGCTCCTGGTTGATTTAGTGAATTGAATCTTTTCTTCCTGCAGGATTATCCCATCTCAGACGTCCACCTCATCCTGACCAAGGCCAAAGAGCTGCAGGAGAACTGCTAACCTGGAGCAAGGTAGGAGGTCAGACCGGGTCAAAGGTCAAACCTGCTTCATCATCCGTCATGGCAACAATCCTCCTCTTCCTTCCGAACTGATCAGAAAATATCGTTTCATTGATCATCTGGAGGAGGAGCCAGAACCATTCAACACTACAGAGCCGGTTGCCATGACGACTGCTGGAGGAGAGCCGCACATCATCCGAGACGATGCTTCGGTTTTAATGTCACAAACTTTTGGGCCTTTATGGAGCAGGAAGTGACCAGACCCACTTCCTGTCCGTGTTTAACTTCTCTACATGAAACATCCGGTTCTGGTTCTGCTTCTCCGGGTCGGATTCGGTAGAACCGGTCCTTCAGCTCAACAGAACCTCCAGGATTTCTGGTCAGAGACTTTCTGAAGGTCCAGAACCAGCAGCAGGTATCAGATACTCAGAACCAGGTTGGACTTTACTATGAGACCAGACGGAGCGCCATGCTGCACGTTTTGCACCTTTGACCCCTGGTTCTGGTTTGGTTCTGTTCGGTTCTGGGCCTGGTTTTTGGTTCTGGTTCTGGTTCGGTTCTGGGCCTGGTTTTTGGTTCTGGTTCAGTTCTGGCCTGGTTCTGGTTTGGTTCTGTTCGGTTCTGGGCCTGGTTTTCGGTTCCGGGTGCAGACTAATATCTGGTGAAGCTCAGTTCTGCTGGAGCCTTTACGGTTTTTCTGATGGTCAGAACCGATTTCAGTTCAAAGCCGAGTTACCAGGAAACCTGTGGTCAGTATTGTGCAAAAGTTTTAAACCAGCCACTTCCTGTGATCCAGACGTTCCTGGAATCTGTCTCTGGTTGGAATCGACGGTTCTCCAGACGTCCTGAAGCTCTCGGTCCAGATTTGACATCTTTTCCACTGAAGTTTGGTGACTGACTGCTGCAAATGCCAAAAACCAAAATGGCTGCTTCACAGGAAACTGGCTGACTGTTTCCTTCCACTCGACTCTCAGCTCCACACGGCGAGTCTGGGATTCCTCCCATTGAGTTGGATTCCTCCAGAAACATTTCAGGCCAATCAGCAAACAGAAGAAGTTCTAAACGATCATGTTGACTTTCTAATCTGCTTCAGTCGCAGTCTGGCTGTAGTTTCAGCGACGGCAGCAGAGGAAGTGACGGTCAGTTAATGGTCACTTCCAAATATTAAATTAATAACCGTTCAGATCGGCTTCACAGTGGAGGACGGTTCTCTACAGCACAGACCATCTCTGGTAAACTTCATGTCATTGAGTTGATGCATTACATCACAGCCAAGTATTAGTGATGGTGTAACTTTAAAAATGTCAACAGAGGAAACAGGAAGTGATCTGTTCTAGAGTCCAGATCCTCTGGAGGAAGCAAAGCAGAGAAACGAGAAATGAATGAACCTGGAAAACGCTGCAAACTGGCTTCATAACCTGAAGACCTCCAGACCAGCAGGGGGCGTCGACTAGAAGGAAGCTGTAGAAAGAGAAGCTGTTTCACTTCATCATGTTTTCAGAATATATTGCATTATATAACCACAGCAGGTCAACATGTTTATATTACCAGCTCCAGACGCCCCCTGCTGGTTCGGAGGACTTCAGTTTGGTGTTTGCAGCATTTTCCCTTTTGCTCCCATGATCTGTGGGAGAAAGATGGTTTGTTTTTTATCTGCAGGCTTTTTCTGTTGCGTTTTATGGTTTTGAGCCTCATCATTTATTTGTAGCGTTTTAGCATCATGAGGTCACATCTAGAAACTAGATCTAGACTTTAATCAACTGATCCGTCTCCACATGTCGAGTCGGTTTTACCTGAACAAATCGTCATGTGCTAATTACCGTTAGCCATGCTAAAGAAACGTTGTAATCATGTTTGCTCGTTGGCTAGACGCCACGCTGCCATCACGATTTAAGTTTCTATGAATTTTCTGGATGATTTGAATCCGAGTTAAATTTTCTGGAAATGAGTGAAAAAGCATAAAAACTGGAGAACTTGTTGATCCAAAGCAGCTTCAATGATTTATGGGAACAATCTGGAAGTTATGATGAAATTAGTTTGGTTTAGAGCATTAAAAATAAAACCTTGGCCTCACGTTCATCATCTCATCCAAACTGAGTGTTTATAAATGTTTCTTTAAAATCCAGGATGGAAATCAGATTTTTTTTCCTTAACATAAAGCAACAAAAGTGGTTTAATTTAACTGCTTTTGACACTAAATGCATCATGAGACGTTTATCTCCTGAAGGATCATCTTGAAGCTCTTTACATTCGATGCATCTTAACTCCGGATCACAGGAACATTTTTCCAAACTGTTTCTCTGAAACTCCTGCAGGATCCTGTGGATTTCAGTGCAATCTGAACTTGAGCCACTAGATGGCTCCACGTAGGCAGAAGGCATGGACTCCATCATCTGAACCTGATCCGGTTTGAGGCTCGGATCGTCGTCCCGACCGAACCGGATCAGGATCAAAACTGATTAATCATGTTGAGAAAATCCCAGTTAATGTCGGTTTGTATTGAATGAACATCTGAAGTTATTGGAGCCTCTTGATCAGAACAAATGAAGTTTACTGACATGGAAACCAGAACCGGTTCTGGTTCCGTCGTCCAGCTGTGATCCAATGACTCAGAATCTGTTGGTTTCTGGCCGCGGTTTCAGGATCTGCTGCTGGTTTGTGGGAGAAATGAGAAGCTCGAGACATTTTCCCTCCTGGTGAAACGTTTTTTCAGCCTCTGCAGGAAAAGTTTCTGGAGTTTCTCAGATGTTGCGAAGCTTCACATTCAGACGGAAACAAACTGAAGGTTTTTACTTTGAGGGATTGTTACTAACAACGTCCCGATCAGCTTAACGTCTATTTATTTCTCCTGATGCTCTTCTGTCTGATTGTGGAATAAAACTCGTCTTTTTGTTATTTGCATGATTTTACATTTTGTAAACTCAAATGACATTTTTTGTAATATTCTCCAGTGTTTAAAATAATTGTATATAAATTGTTTTTACATGTTTGCATATGTGAATTAAAATAAACGATGACAAAATGTTTGACTGATTAATTTAGTTCTTTAAAATGTGTATTTAACATGTAAAGCTTTAATGGCGCTGAAGCCAAAATGGCCGGCTGACTGGCGGCCATTTTGTTCCATCAGAAGGAACTGAACCAGTTTGACTCAAACTGGTTTCCAGGACGTTCAGACCTGGTGGAGCAGAGGAGGAAAAGTTCCCTCAGACTGAAGGAGTGAAGCGACTTGAACAAGTGAAACGTTTCCATCCAGGAAGTAACTGGAGACAAAAAGGATTTGATAGAAAATCTGCTGAAGCTCTGAGAACGTCAACAAATTTATTTTCACGTTGAAATAAAGCGCAGCCTGATTCATTTCCTCTGGACGACGAGAGATCAGCTGGAGCTGCAGGTCAGAGGTCACAGGTCATCACAGTGTGAACATTTGTTTATTTGCAGGTTTCAGATTAACTCCAGATGATCCACTGGATCCTGTGTGAAGCGTTTTAACCCAGTTTCTCTAATAGATGCAGATACTTTGAACCAAACTGATGAATCCACTGCAGGAGCTTTGAGGGAAACTTTCCTCCAATAGAAACTCCTGCAGCAGAGTTTCTCTTTCTGTCTGTCCTTTCTGACCCCCAGGGGTCGCGACAGATGACCTCTCTCACTCAGCCTCTGGAGGAGGAAACTTCCTGTTAGTTTTTCCTCTCTACTGTCACCACATGCATTCCCAGTTTGTGGTGAGGCAGAGACAAACGGGTCAGGAGAACTTTCTATTTGAGGCGTCGGGTTGTTCTAATTCAGGTTATACGCTGTCTGTAGAGCGCCACCTTCAGGCTTCTCCCGGATCACTTGGACTGTTCTGCCACCTTGTGGTGGTGGAGGGATTCAGCGTCCAGAGATCCTGGGAGCCTCAGAGGCTTCATGGTTCTGTTGGGTCGGTCCAACGGGAAACGGGTCCAAACTTGGTCCTAGTGAGGCATCGGACCAAGATCAGCCCAGAGAAACATAGAAATATAAACAGTTACTGAATAGAACTAGAAATATAGACAGTTACTGAATAGAACTAGAAATATAGACAGAAGTCAAATTTCTCCAGTGTTTTCAGTCTGGCAGCCCACCAGGCTTTATTTGTTCCCCACCAGCTGAATGTCAGTTTATTTAAAAATGGATTTTTATTCTCCAGTGATGATAAACACAGACTAAGCTCTGGGTTAAAGTTGCTCCATTGAACCGGTTGTGCTGGTTCTGATCTGGTTGTGCTGGTTCTGATCCGGTTGTGCTGGTTCTGATCCGGTTGTCCGTTCGTCCAGCTGCATGTTGGTCGTCCAGCTGCATGTTGGTTCCTCACTTCTGAATTATGATGTCTAATTTTGCATCTATGGATTTTAGCAACTTAATGTTTTTTAACCCGAGCACACAGCAGGCCGCTGATGGATGACCTTAGTGACCCTAATGACCTTAATGACCCTAATGACCTTAATGACCCTGCCATCGGCTTCAACAAGTTTTTGGAGGAAACCCTGGAAGGTGAAAAGGAAAGCCTGTTGGCTGTTTGACTTGAAATATTCGTATCAGCTGTGACAGACAGGTGACCCCGCCTCTCGCCCGGGAACGCAGCTGGAGATAAACCAGCTCCTCCCGACCCCCGTTAGGGAGAAGAGTGACAGGAAAATGGATGGATGGATGGATGATGGATGGATATTCGTATCAATCTTCCTCATCGAATGCTGCAGGTATTTGCTGTTCCTTGTGATTTTTACAAGCATCAGGTTTAGAAAAGTTATATTTTTATTCTGCGTTATTAAAGGCTTTGACCTGAAAGCTGCAGGTTCTGCTGTCTTGAATCCTGAATCCTCCTGATTCCGTCTCTGGTTTTGCGTCTGCAGTGTCAGATGTGGATTTAGATTCAATCCTGGCTGTATAAATATTAATTGATCAGTGCTAAGATGATCGTAGGTCTAACATGAGCCTTTAATTTTACTCTTGTTTCAGTTTCATCCCTTCATGATTTGCTGGCCTGTTTAGAAAGTTTCTCTATGTGAAGGTTTGTGTATAAAATATTGATAAATCTCCCAGTGATGATCACATTATGATGTAATATGAGGATCATCAGAGCTGCTCTCACCGCCTTCTCACCGCCTTCTCTCCTCCCCACCTCCTTCCTGCGTCCTTCCCACCTCCTTCTCTCCTCCTTCTTGCCTCCTTCTCACCTCTCTCCTACTTCCCGCCTCCTTCTCGCCTCCTTCTTGCCTCCTTCTCACCTCCTTCCCACCTCCTTGCCTTCTCCGCCTCCTTCCCGCCTCCTTCTCTCCTTCTTCTCGCCTCCTCTCAGCTGTTTGTCTGGTCTTTTTTTCTGAATTATTTGCACTGCTTGAACTTTTCCATTTTGTCTCATTACAAACTTTAGTCTCAGTCTTTAGATTCTCATAGATTCTCTTCCTGTATTTGGCTCCATCCATTTCCACATCCACCCTGAAGAGAAGCACCCCAGAGCATGATGCTGCCACCACCATACACTGGTGTTAATGGTCTGTTAATGATGTGCAGTATTGGTTCATTTTGGTCATTTATCTTCTGGTCTGACCAAAACTGCTTCTGTGTCCAACATGGCTTCTGGCAAACCGCTAACAGGAAGTGTGATGGTTTCCTTTAATGACGGTTTTCTTCTTTCATGCTTCCATAAAGACCAGATCAGTGACAGGGATGACTGATGGTTGTCTTGTTGACAGATTCTCCACCTGAGCTGCGGATCATTTGGTTCAGAGTCTCTATCTTGGCTCTCCTTGTTCAGAATGGAAGTTTAGGTGGACTTTGACTAGGTCATGGCTTGGTAGGTTTACAGTTGGGTCGACTCCATTTCCAGATGATGGATTAAACAGTAAAGATGTTGGATTAGCAGAAACGGCTCACAATTCAATAAATGATGAAATGATGTAAAAATCCCCTAATAATGTTTAACATTCTGTCTCTAAAAGCTTAATGGATCAAACATCCTGTCACTGGTTAAAGTGACAGGATGCAGCTTATTATGTTCATATTTGTTTAAAATACTCACTATATTCTTTGGACTGCTGTAGCTCAAAGAATAGATTTTAAAATATTGTTAGTTTATAAATCACTGAACGGTTTATTAAAGATCTGCTGCTGTTGTATCAACCTGCCAGACTCTCAGGTTCTGGTTCTGGTTCTGCTCTGCATCCAGAACCAGAACCAAAAGAGGAGAAGCAGCTTTCAGCATCTATGCACCAAAAATCTGGAACAAACTTCCAGAAAACTGTAAAACAGCAGAAACCCTGACTTCCTTTAAATCTCATCTAAAAACCATCTGATTAGTTTTATTGGAAATGTAATCAATTAAAAACGTAATGAAGGAATTTGACTTAATGTATTGTTGATTCTATGACTTTGTGTTTTTGTGTTTATGATGTAAAGCACTTTGAAATGTCTTGTTGCTGAAATGAGCTATAGAAATAAAATTTGATTGATTTGATTTATACACTGAAAGTGGAAATATTACGTCTTCATAACCTTTTTTTCTCATTTTCTTGTTTTTCTGTTTCGTTCTTTTTATTTTATCCTATAGTTTTGTCAGTTTTTTGATTTAACCTGAGAATCATAATTTACTGTGCATTTGTTCAGATCTTTTATTTATCAGGTTCTGCCTTTCAATAAACTTCTCATCTTTATCTTGCATTTCATCTTTTGGTTCAAACTCGCTGCTGTTTTTACCCATTTTGAACAATTTAGTCCAGTTTGTCGACACCTGAGGTTTTCTAAAAACTGCTTTTGTTTCTCTAACGGGGAAACAAGTGAAAGTAAATATTATTAAATATTAATCCTCACTTCAACTCTTACTGGTGGATTATTGTTGCCGCTGCATCCACATCGGTTTATTTACAATCCTGCTAGTTTACATGAGATAAAAGCCTGTTTCATATCCGCCCTCTAATCACCACAACAGGCTCAAAGCTTTTTCATTTACATGTTAGAGTCTAGCATTCACACTGCTTTACCTGGTCGAGCCTCAAAGAAAGTTTATTTACTGTCAGTTTTTTCTCTCCTTTCATGTCAATCGTCAGATTCCAGCCGGCAGGCCGACTCCAGTCTGGATTCTAGAAACTCATCCTAAAGAGTTTAGCTTTGCTCCTGGTCTTTCTGGATTCCACCTTAACCACTGGAGTCTTTAGGTATCTTGGGCTCCGGCTCAAAGGACCAATTAAATGTCGGGTTCATTTATCTGAGCTTTTTCACACAGACAGGTGAGTTTTTAGTTTTTCTTTGCTCATCTTCATGTGCTGCTCCATGTGTCTCCTGCTGCAGCCTGGTTCACTTGTGTTGAAAATCAGAGGAGTAAATCTACTTATATTTACTTGCTCGTTATTTTCCTCTGATCTTCTGGGTTCCAGGAACTCTGCGTGTTCAGTGGAGTTTTCAGAGAACAATCATACGACAGCTGACTTCAGATATTTCCAGAGTTTTATCCAAAGAATTCAATGCAATACAGAGTGTTACAACAGCATTACACCCAGATTATCAAAAAGTCCAACACATGACAAACATAGAATTACCTGCATGAGTTGAAAACAGAAAAGACAAAAATGCATTTTTGGGAATCACTCAAAGAGACAAAGAGATTTGAACTTCTGCTGTAAAACAAACCATTTTATAAGAATGTGTATTCCCCTCATTTAAATATATGCATTAGAAGATGTGTCCTCTCCTTACAGGGCTGTTCCAATGTTCATTTTATTACCTCCTGCTAAAGAGCCCAAAAGAAAATATATGGAGAGGAAACAAAATCCTCCTAAACCAGAGTTTCCGTACCAGTTTATTTATGACCTCCCTCGAGGTCTGTTTTGTCTTCTGCCTCAGTGCTTCAAGCAGATAGTGTTCTGTGTACTGAAACTAAATCTAATGCTACAACTAGTAACTATACGTTCGAATTTAAAACTGCAGGATTTTTATTTTGGAAAAAACTCTTTTGAAAATACCTGAAATAATTTTAAGAGTAAAAATAATGGTTTAATAATCCTATTGTATCTTAGTAATATAAATTGCATACAAAGGAATATGATTTTAAAACTAACTAATTCAAAACATGCTGTTTAATGCTTAAGGAAATATCTTAATATGTTTGATTATACTTTGGAGAAGACTTTTCTTATACATTTAATGTTTCACTGAACTCTTGAACCAGCACCAAAGAATTTATTCATCCTGATAACAGACACCCCCTGTCTGCAAACCCTCCTTACGGGAGTACAAGGTTGAATCTCAGAGAGTCACCAGGTGTCTTAGCCTGAGTTTTTATCTAAGTTTACCAGTCGTAAAGTCTACTCCTAAAAATTCATGCTACATCTAATATTACCTGTTTCTATAATTATACTAACTAAACTTATATTCTGAACACTTGCAAGGAGAACGAACAGGAGCTTCAGTTTCAATCTCCTACCGCTCTGCCGCACGCGCTACCGCACGCGATACCGCACGCTTTCTTAGATTAGCTTTAGCTCAATCTTTGTGTTGATTGGCTGCAAAAAGATGATTGTCTGATCTGTCATCCTTTTATAGGAGCAACAGTTTAGGTTCAGTAATGATCGTCTTGGTAACGGTTTTCTACATGTAATTTTTTTACTCTTTTTTTCTTGAATGAAGCTGCAGTTCTTTGCTGCCTTCCTGCCCGTCGCCCTGCATGTGTCTCCTGCTGCAGCCTAGATCAGTTCAGTTCAGTTCAGTTCAGTTCAGTTCAGTTCAGTTCAGTTCAGCTCAGTCAGTTCAGTTATTTCAGTTCAGTTCAGTTCACTTCAATTCACTTCACTTCACTTCAGTTCAGTTCATTTCATTGTGAACTAAACCTGGTTCTGCTTGGATGTTTATTGTACAACAGAAACACTTTAATTGCTGTGATTTATTTTGTATTTGTGACAGAGCAATGGTGAACTGGTTTGGACTAACCAGAAGCTGGTTCTTTTGTTCAGGTCACTATCCTGCCTGGCACCCAGAAACACGTTTAGTGAGAGTGATTGAGGCTCTAATTTACAACAACTATTTTTATATTGAGTAAAGAAAAATGTGCTTGAATATAGTAAATAAAATGATTTGAAATAGGATGAAATGGTCTCTAGAATCATCTGTAATGAGTTTGTGCCTTAAAGGAAACTAAAGTGGGATCAAACTGGTTCCATCACTAAAGCAGTTAAACCTGCTCAGGTTCTCTGTCAATTAAAGAAAAAAATTACAGTATGTGAAACTATTAGTTGGTTTTTCTCCATGTTCTCAACTGGCTGAAGTTGCATGAAGCTCTAGGGCCTCTAGGGGGCGCCCTGCAGTTTGAGCTGTTTAGATATTCCTGTATTTATTGTTTAAAATATCAAAGAACATAAAACACATTTAAATAATTCAAACGTCCAACTTTGTTTCTCATTTATTTGTGATTTATTGCAAGCTTTAGCAGAAACAGAACAAAAACTCAATTCACCAGCTGAGAAAGATTAGATAACATGTAACAATCCTAATCCAGGGTTCTAAAAGGAATCAACAAAAAATCCCAAAATATATGGAGTAAATCACAAAACGTTGATGGAAATATTTAGTAAAACCCGATTGGACCTTGGTGCTGATTTCTTCCAAGCGGTCCAGAATCCCCAGGTTGAACCGGGACATGAAAACTTAATTTGGAGGAATTGGCATCAGAACATCTCAGCACAGAAACTTCAGTCACATTTCAGGAGAAGCTTCGACGGTTTCTGCTGTTGATCCAGTCAAATCTTTAAAGTCATGAAGCAATAATCTTTCTGGTTTCCTTTATTCTTGAGCGCGTCGCATCCTCACTTCGTCTGAAGCTGTGAATGTTTTTCACTTCAGCCATGTTAAAGCTTCAAGTTTTTTCTCCCTCAAATTATTTAGAATTTAACACATTAAAAAAAACTGATGATTAAAAAATAAAATGCATATTTTCTCTAAACAGTTTTAAGATGAGTTGAAGAGCGCTCACCTTATTTTGACCCTAATGCAACACGATGAAGTTTAGAACAAATCTAAATATCTTGGACTTATTTAGCTTTTTTTCTCAGCAGGTTTCCACAGTGAATCGTCTTCATCTTAAAGCTATCCTCTAAATATTTCCATCTGGAGTGAAGGGCGTCACATATTTAAAATTCTGTCCTCATATGTGATGATAATCCATGATAACTAAAGTTTAAGTATTTAGAACAATAGATAAATGTGACACGTTGAGCTTGTGGTGGATGTTCCCACCAACACAACATGTTAGTATTTATTTGTTTTATATTAGTTTATAGTGTTTCAGTTAATTATGTATTTAGATATATTTTCATATCATGCATGCTGTAGTTAATGTCTGTCTGCTTTATTGACATGCTTTTTGTTTGAGTTGCTGCTGCAGTTTTCCTCCAGCAGCAGCAGGAAAACTGGAGAAATCATTTTGTTTTCTGAAATACTTTTTGTTTCAAGTTGATTTTAATTAGTTTATTTTGTCACTTAAATATTCACTTATTGTTTGTGCTAAAGTTAGTTTTGCTTTTATTTGTTTCATCGGATGCGTTAGTTAATTTTTGCATTAGTTTTTTTGTCATGTTGTGCCTCCATCATGTGCTTGTTGCAGGTCATAAACCCAAATTTAATCAGCCAAATTTGTTTTTCATTCTTTGACTAATTCTTGCATTGAATCTTTATGCTTTAACTATTTTTGGAAGAATTAAGTTGAAACTTTTTTGTCCTTGTTTGAGTCTTTTTCCCTCACTGAGCTGTAAAAAACTTCAATTAGAAGATTTCAGTCTAAATTCATAAACTGATATTTTTAGACTAAATATTAACGTAAAGAATCCACTGCAATAATACAGGAGAAACATCTAAATAAAACAGAAACAGATATTTTAATGGTATAACTGCAAGTTCAAATTGCAACTTGAAGTTGATCCAAACTAATGTTCATCTTTAGAATAAAAATAAAATCTTTATATAGTAAAAAATAATATGCTGTATTTGAGTTTACTAGCTGCGACAGACTGGCGACCTGTCCAGGTGACCCTGCCTTTTGCCCGGAGCGCAGCTGGAGAGGCACCAGCACCTCCCGACCCCGTGAGGGAGAAGGAGGATGGAAGATGGATGGATGGATGTTTAGCTCAGATGCAAGCATTAAAGTGAAACATTGTATTGCTTTATATTCCTAATCAATTTCCCAGCATTCTGCAGCAGAGATGGGTTTTCATTTTCTTTCTCCATCCTGATCTTCAGCTCCTCCAGAACTTGGACCTTTTCTTGGTCTCCTTGTTCCTTCATCTTCTCTATCAGGGACGTCCAAAAATAGACTTTGAGTTGACGTTCATAGCAATCTGCTCCAGTTTCATAACACAACCAAAGGCCTCTTCCAGCAGCAACGACTTTTCTCCTGTCAGTTTGCTGGTTTCCTTTTAAGGTTTTCCAAAACACTCCCCTTGCTCTCACATTCTGCTTTATTCTGTTCATATTTCTTCTTGACATCATTCAGGGTCTTTCTTAACCTTTTCTGGTCTTTGTCACATATCTCCAGTTTTCTTTGACATGAACTGATGCAGGACACCTGTTGGTACAAACTGTGCAGCAACCCCACTTCATGACCTCACAGTCTTTTTGGATACCAGGCCAGTGTGCATCCAGGGTGGTGACAGTTCTCCTTACAAATATTACAGGTGATGGCTCCTTCATAAAACACCAACCCCCACATTCCTCCCCTGATTGGTTCTTTGTCTTTATAGACCTCATCAACTTCTATAGTGAAGTTCTTGTTCTTCTTTATCTCATCTTCATGTTTCTTATAAGCTTCTTTAATCTGTTTGATTTCATTCTGTTTCTGTTCATTCAGCTTGATTCTGTCCTGCAGGTTCTGGATGTAGGCCGTCAGTCTGATCCGTTCATTCAGAACCTGCACTGTTTTTTATCAGTGATTGAGGTTTGGTGTTTTTCAGAAAGTCTCTCAAACGACCCATATCTGCATTTGTACAGTCCCAGGAGTATTTATCACCAGGTTTATCTCTCTGTGTCTTCTGCTGGTTATTAAACATGAAGTGAACAGGCTGATTCATCTCATCTCTGGAACATTTAATCTTTGCAGCTTCCAGAGCCTTTAGAGCATTTTTCAGGTGTTCTTCCATCAGAGTGAGTGATCAGAGCTACGATGTTTCTCTCCAGATCTTTTCCAAACAGAGACATCACTGAATCAAAGATGTATCTCAGTCGGTCACTCAGTCTGTTGTCACTGGCCTTCATTACCAGACCCACTGCATTGATCTGATGAACTCCATCTACTGATCGAAACAAGTCCAACAATCTTCGACTGACAGCGTTGTCTTCTTGCATCCCTCTGGTGCTTCCATATCCAGGAGTATCGATGATGGTCAGAGAGAACGGCAGAGTCTGACCTTCAAACCCAAAGATCTGATAGACGATCACGTCTGATGTCTGACTTTCTGTTTGGTTTTTCTTCTCCTCCTCTACAATCTGAAACCAGACATTATCCTCAAACTTGACTCCTACAGCGTAGTTGAACAGAGCGTTGATCAGAGTAGATTTTCCTGTTCCTGTTTCACCAACCAGTAAGATGGTTTTATTGATCTTCATCTCATCTTTCTCTCCAACAGTCAGTCTGCTCAGAGTTCCTATCAGCTCTTTCTGTGGTATCAGCTGGTAGACAGCAGGGGGTCCTTGATGGATCTGAACACTTTCTGAGATTAAAGCTTCCTGATAGGATGAGGTGATTGCCATTCTGCAGAAAACAGGACAAACTTTTATTCATTAAAAATGCAAACAAAACGCATTGGAACTTATTTTATTAATATATTGATAATGTGATAAATCGTCCAAGGGGGTCAGGGTTCACCTCCTAGATTCACACCCCGGGTTCCCCAAACCAATTTATTTATTTATTGAATAATCTCTCTGACTTTCAGCTGCCTGCCTCATGCATCCTCCTTGACTTTTTGGATCTTCTGTTCAGCATTTCATTAGTTATGATCTTGTCATTGTATTGTACTGATTCTTCCTGGTTAGCTTTTCTCTCCTGAGTCCTCTGTGATCATGTTCCCATGACCCCATTGATTGATTGATTTGGTTCAATGAGCCGGCTTGTACTGACAGGGAGAGATGTTGACATTCCAGGTTTTAGCATTAAATGATCCTGAGCTGTAAATGGACTGAACTAATAGAGCTCTTCCAATCACTGTGACACTCAAAGCACTTTACCGTAATTTTCGGACTATAAGCCGCTACTTTTTTCATAGGTTTTGAACCATGCGGCTAATAAAAAGGAGCGGCTATTCTGTGGACTTTTTTCCACCGCTAGGGGCGCTCTAACCCGAACTAGAATCAAAACTAAGATCAAATAAATGCAAAGAAGAATACGCTACTTCCTCTTTAGCAGATATAACTGGTAAAAACAGATAGAAGGGACTGACAAATTTCCAATCCTACTATCTTCATCTTCTTCACCCCTTCATCATGGAACCCACACGAAGAAATTCGTATGATGCCAGTTTTAAGTTGAAGGCCATCGATGTCGCTATACAGAAAGGAAACCGCGCTGCTGCCCGGAAGCTAAGCGTCAATGAGTCTATGGTGAGACGCTGGTGAGTTGCTATCGTGTTAAAAGACAGGTTAGGAAAAGGATCTATTTAGGTACATACATGTTCATTTACAATTCAAAATCGTTTTTGTACCTGTAGTAAATATCTAATCTAAAAACATAAATATCTGTGGCTTGCAAAACTTGCATGTCTTTGTTTAATTTTTTTTTAAAAAATAGAGCGGATGCGGCTTGTATGCAGGTGCGCTTTATAGTCCAGAAAATACGGTACTTCAGAGTCACGTTCCCCCCATTTTCACTCACAAACGGACACATTTACACACCGGGATGCAGATCGGTAGGCAATTTGGGGTTAAGTGCCTTGCCCAAGGGCACAGCGACATGTGGCAGGAGGAAGCTGGAATCAGCCATGCAACCTTCTGATCACAAGACGACTACTCTACTCACAGAGCCAGTCGTAAAATCTAGAGACGTTGAACAGCTGAACGTAACATGAAGTGACATTTAGAAAGTACCTACCTGAGTTCTTGTGATGTTCTGGTTCCCTGATCCATTTGGTTGAATAGTTCCTCCAGTTCCTGCAACTTTGCTTCATCTCCTTGTCCTTTCATCCTCTTGATAAGGAAGTCCAACATGACATAAGTGGAAACTGAATCATCAATTGAATCATCATTCTTAACCAACTCAGAATGTTTGATCAGATTTCTATATGCTTCATTTACTAATAGTTTCTTCTCTTCCCTCAGCTTTATTTTCTCCATTTCAAGTCTTTCTGAAAGCTTCACCTTCTTCTCTCCTGCTTCCTGTTTATATTGTTGTTTCAGGGCTTCTTTGTTCTTCTCAACCGTCTTGGTCCTGATCACAAATTGACTGTTTGTTTTATCATGTTTTGATGCAGGACACTTGTTGGTGCATGAAGTACATTTTCCATTTCTCATCACTTCACATTGTTGAGCATTTAAAGCCTTTGTGCATCCAGGATAGTGACAGTTCTCCTCACAATCCGGACAGACCACAGCTGTGTCTGAACCACATCTTCCATCTCTCAGAGGCTCCATTCCTCTGTAGGTCTCAGGAATAAGAACATTACATTTTTTAGACTTTTTCATCTGTTTGTTATGAGAAAGAGCCTCTTGAGTTCGTTCCACATCTCTGAGTTTTAACTCGGTGAACCTGATTCTCTCTTGCAGGTTCTGGGTGCAGGCCGTCAGTCTGATCCGTTCTTGCTGAACTTCCATCATGACTTTCTGCTGGAGAGCTGGAGACTTTTCTAGAAAGGCTATGAACCGTTTCATTCCTCTTTCTGTTACTCTCCAAGCATTTTCTAGAGGTACTTCTGTATCTTCTGTTCGTTCTTCATCCTGCCGATTATCAAACTGGGAGTGAACTGGTTGTTTCTTCTCGTTTTTGGCACATTTAATATTTGCATCTTCCAGAGCTTCAAGAATATCAGTAGGTTCTTCTCCCTGTGAGTTTGTCATCAGAGCTACAATCTTTTTCTCCGGATCTTTTCCAAACTGGGACTTGATGAAATCATAGACGTACTTTCAGTCGGTCACTGACTGGATTCTCTCTGTCCTTCATCACCAGACCAACTGCATGAACATCCTGGATCCCATCAGCTGATTGGAACAACTCCATTAATATCTGATTGATCCTGATATTATCATGTGTGTCTCCATATCCAGGAGTATCGATGATGGTCAGAGAGAACGGCAGAGTTTGATTCTCAAAACCAAAGATCTGATAGACGATCACATCTGACGTCTGACTTCCTGTGTCTCTTCTGTCCTTGTTCTCATCAACTAACTGAAACCAAACTTCATCGTCAAACTTGACTCCCACAGCGTAGTTGAACAGAGCGTTAACCAGAGTAGATTTTTCCTGTTCCTGTTTCTCCAACCAGTAAGATGGTTTTATTTGGTTTGGTCTCTTGTTTCTCTCCAACAGTTACTGAGGTCAGAGATCCAATCTTCTGTTTCTTTGTTCTCAGCTGGTAGACAGCAGGAGGTCCTGGACTCACTGGATCACTATTGGAGACAAAGTCCTCAAACCTGGATGGATAGTTTCTGTAACAGCAATAAAGATGTTCAGTGCATGTTTTAAAATGAGACTTAAAGTTTAAAAAATATTACAGAGGGACAGATTTATGTCTATCCCACTTACGCTTCTGCATGCTAGCTTTTTAAATTTACACCACAAAGGAGCTGCATACAAGGATGCACAGTGAAATTTAAACAACTTATTGTTACCTCATCAGAGCACATATGGAATTTCCTCCCCAGAATGTTTCCCTGGGCGAACAACATGTGACACTGACGATCACCACAGAGCTGGTCTGTGATGTTGTGACCCAGATATTTAGTTTTGGACAAACATTTAACTTCTGCTTTACAGAAAAAAATAATCAGGGGAACAAAGTAGTTTGTCTGCTTTAGTCCTGCAAATGAGTACAACAGTTTACTTATCTGCACATCAAATCTAAACCCATAATCAGAGCAGATATTCAGCAACTGCTGAAAACCAGCACTGCTGGGTCAGAGGTCAGCCAGGTCATCAGCATACACAAAGTGATTGACCAAAGTATCACTGATTATACATCCCGTTTTAAAGAGGTTCATTTCTTTTGACAGGTCGTCCAGGTACAAGTTAAACAAGGCAGGTGAAAGAAGCAGAGATGCTATTGCCCCATTTAATGTGCATTTTCTGCTTAGAATACCAGCACAAGACAAAGTTTGCAGTTTATAGATAGTAACGTGTCCCTACCATTATTCCCCACTTCTTCAAGAAGATCACAGCATATATTGATTATTGAGCAAAAGTTAAGCTCTTTATCAGTCAATGCTTTGACAAGTTTTAAAGAAGCTTGTCGTGTTCTGGGGTTCTTTGATTTCTTTGTGTTTTTTTTTCTTTTTTGCTGCTTCTCACCATTCATCCACCAGATGGCACCAAACCTTCCTTCTCCAGAGATGTGTGCCGTCATCCTGCACACCAGAGTTCAATCATCTCATCAGTCCTGGAGTACAAGAGGAGCTGACTGCCAGTACTTCAATGCTTAAGTGTTAGCCAGTAATGGTACTCTTAACTCCTTGGAGCTACTCTCTGTGTTTCTTCAAAGCATTGTCTCCTAGTGATTTTTCTCGTTGCTTAATGTCTTCAGGTGTTTTCCTTGAGACGCCCTGGATCCTCCTTGTGATAATCTAGCCTAGTTTTCTGGATTAAACCTCCCTCGTGACACCACTCAACATATCCACTGGTTGCCCGAGTTTCTAAACTCACCTTCTCTGCCTGATTGCAAGTTCCTACTGGATTCTCCGGCTGGCAGTCGCGCCGCTCCTCTGTCTCCACTCCACCTGAACTTACCTGTCCACTCTCCACCGCACTTCCTCATTGCTTTCCAGATTCCTTTGGCCAGGTGCTGGATCATCTGGACCCATAAAGAGACTAAGACCCCGAACTCCTCAGAAAAACCCTCCCAAAAGGTGATCGTCATCCTCACAAGTAAGACCATTCCAGTAAACCCACTAGCACTCCCGTCTCCGACGACCGTGACCTTGCTGTGTTTTTCATAGTGTGCCGACCGCTCCATGAGCCATTCCCCTCTTGGACCAGACCCATTTCACCCTTATCCCTCCTGTTTTCATTAAATGATCTTTTACTGACTTCGTCTCTCCTGTGTGGTGTTCTGCATGTGGGCAAAACAATTAGGACTAAACATGACAAATCTGTTCCAATTCTCTCTTTGAGAAACTTAGGCAGTTCCACAGTCAGAAACGTAGCACTAGAGACACCAGTAACCGTAGTTAAAAAGTTTTTCCAGGCCCAGACATCAAATTGTACCAGAAACTGCTGAGGAAGACTGTAAATATAGAAAGATAGTTGTTCATACAGGTAACCACATCCAGTTACGCCAATCAGAGGTCACTAAAGTTAGTATCAGTCCTTTGCATGACCAAAGGACAATGAAGAACTGAGATTTTATGCTTTTATGGTCATAATTTATACTTCAGTTTCATTATTTTAATACTGTTATTTTATACTACTGTGTATAAAACAGTGTTTGAGAACTCGCTTGAAAGTTTTCAGTTAGTTTAGTGTTAGTTTCTCAAAAACAATCTCTAAAATGGTCTCACAAGTTTAGACATGTGAGATCACATCAACCTTGAGTGGTGGTTTCTGTTATAGTTACAGACATGCAACAACAAGCTTCAGGGTTTTGTCATGTTGGAAATGTCCCATAATTTTTGTGTCTCTGCAATTATTTCTAACAAACTGAACCACAGAACTTCCTCTAACTTCAGGATCACTTCCTTTAATGATCTGGGTGTTTTGTCCAGATATACTCACTGTGCCATGGTCGTCCCCAAATCAGAAATCTGCAAAGATGGAGACAAATAGATCAAATGAAACCTACTGAAGATCATGAATCACTTTTCATAAAAGATTTCCAAAAAAGTCACAGTTGAATCTGAAAAAGAAATTGCAAAATAAATTCATTAATATTTCATAATTGTTACAAAATTCTAGAAATATCTATTTAGTCAATATTAAATATAGCAATGAATTCAATACATCCTGTCTCTCGACTCCAATCTACAGCTGACTCATCATTATTTTACGAAAGAGAAAGCAGAGGTTCAAACTTGAACTCTTTCTGGATTTTACTGTCCTATCAGAACCAATTTGTGAAAAGGAACAGATACAAAAATAAAGGATGTCATTTATAAAACAAACCTTTACAGAAATACAACTTTAGATCCTCCTGATTAAAAACTATTGAATAGACGCACTTTGTTCATTTTCAGTAACGAATGCTTTTGTGTAGGAAATCTTTTCACCTGATCATGTTTGCACTGTGACGTTTAACCGTCGTTCTCATATAAAGCCGAGGACTAAAACAGGAAAATCCTTTTGAGATTTAACTGACAAATTCAGAGTGCAAATAAATATTTGCACTTCCTTAAACCAAGCATTAAAGCAATAGTTATGCTTTAACTATTGCTTAGTTAAAGCGATAGTTAAAGTAATAAAGTTGCTGTTAAACTTTATTTTCACAGCAACAGTGAGTCTAATGTTACTATTACATATGATTTACAAATGAGGATATAATAAATACATAGTAAATAATACAAATGTAAGGAGATATTTCATTGTGTTGGTTAGTTATTATACAATTGTGTTTATATTACCTCAAATATATTAACACGGTGCTTTTTTCCAGCTTTTTTGAATCTCAAACCATAGATAATAAAACGGATCCTACCTTCTGTTGTCGGGATGGAAAGTTCTGCAGATCTGAGCAGGAAGACGACGGTCCCACCTTTAACGGTGAAATGAGCTGGAACCAGTTCTGAGTCATGTGACCAAAACGGGTCATGTGGTTTCACAGAATCGCTCATCAATCCACCCTATTCTGTTTGCATTGCTTTTTACTGATATGAGCCACAGGCATCAGGAGGTAAAAGCAGTGATATGAAGGTGAACTACAATACAACAAAAAACAGAGTTGCTGTGTGTAATGGATCGTAAATTATTGTAAAATGAAATGTTTTAAATTATTTGTAGTTTATTCAAATTAATTTATTTAAATGAATTTCTAATATATGTCTATTGCAGATTGTTTATGCATGTTTGTCTGTTTTGGTCGGTTTGCATTGTTGGGGATTTAATACGTCCCTCACGGGCTGCCATAGAGAAAGAGGGCAGGGCCTATAAAACCGGGGAATTGCAATGAACCAAATGAACTGTCAAATGTTTGGACTAAAGAAATGGCGTTCCCCAGGAAAGGCAGCGAGGTACGTTTTGTTTGTTTGCTGTTGTATTGTCGATTTGCGTTTGTATTTAATATTTGTATTTGTTTAGTTTTCACGGTGGTGGTGATGAAGTGACCTGATGATGATCAAGCAAGATCATCAAAGGAGAAATAAAGCCAATATCACCTGTCGAGACCGACTGTTTTTTAATTCAAGTGCTGGGGAGCAGCTATACTGTGAATGATATTACAGTTTTTTGCTTTATTTTCATTTTAAAATGAAAATGTTTTCTTTGATGGTTCAAACTGTTTCATCTCATTTTTCTGAGGTTGATGTAAAGCATAAGGTTTGTGTATTTAAGAGTGGAAGCAGGTAACAGCTTGAAATGCAATTTGAACAGATTTTATTGTTGTTATCTATTAAAGACAGAAATCTGCAGCTGTTACTGCACTAAACTGATTAGTATAAAAAGCCAAAACTTCAGAGTATGCATGTATCCTTATTCAACATGTATCCATAAAACGTCTTTGCCACTTTGGCTGTTTGTGCCCAGATCCAGCATTTTGGGAAACCAGAAACAACTGGTTTGAAAGCAGGTAGCAGAATGGATACATTTCATGTGTGGATGCCAGGAGGATCGTTTTCAGCTCTGCCTTTCCATTTCCCACATGCACCTCACATGTAACAAACATTTCAGTTGTTTTCAAGCTGATATAAGTCTGAGACTTTTTCTACTTTGTCCCTGAATTATTTCAGATCTGGAAACGATGTTCTGGCTTTTGGGTCAGGAGCTTCCAGCTTTAATTTCATCCAGTTTATAGCAGCAGTGGAACCGTTGCTATAAGGCGAATCATCAAGTCTTAAATCAACACAAGTCTGACACGAGGAGTTTAGGTTTTCTTCCCAATAACCTTGTAATCATATGTTAAATGTAAATAGTAGATCATTTGCTCACTGTGTGCTATCTTTTTTTTGCCTGTAAGCTGCAGGTAACTTCAATTTCCTGAGGGAATCTTCCCAAGGGATCAATAAAGTACAAGTCTAAGTCTAATGTGCACTTTTTTAACATATTTAAATCATAATGTGATGAAACATGTGCAACTGAACTTAAAAAAGTAAAAAAAATAGCTATTCTAAAATTACTCCTCTAACTGAACCCGTTATGATCGGGAGGAAACACAGAAACTCTTTTCCTGGAGTTCAGGTGAAAAACCCGCCTCATCTTTCACCGGCAGAAACTACGAGCTGCAACTTATTCATGGATTTAGAATAGAATAGAATTCCACTTTATTGTCATTTATTGTCACATGTACAAAGCAACGAAATGTAGTTTGCATCTATGAAACTACATACATGCTACATGTATAGCATGATATTTATATCATGCTATACATGATATAAATATTTATAAACAGATGTATGAAGATACAAACAGAATAATATTGATGTGCTATAAATAAAATGTTTTGTACAAATATAAATATAAATATGTACATATTATACAATTTACACAGATTATACACAATATACAGGAATATGAAGAATGGATTGTATATATATTAGTTGTTTTATAATACAGGTTAAATAATGAGAAATTAGATTTACAGATTATATAAAGATTGTATGTGTATGTGTGTGAGGGGGAACAGTCCAGGGATGGGGGGGACAGTCCTTATAGTTTGTGTCAGGAGGCGTTCAGGAGCGTAACAGCTGTGGGGAAGAAGCTGTTCCGGTGCCTGGTGGTTCTGGTCCGTAAGCTTCTGTAACGCTCCCAGAGGGCAGGAGAGAGAAGAGTGTGTGTGCAGGGTGAGTCAAGTCCTTGGTGATTTTGCCGGTCCCTTTTTCAGACACCGCTTCCTGTAGATGTCATTGATGGCAGGAAGCGATGCCCCGGCGATGTGCTGGGCAGTTTTCACCACCCTTTGCAGCGCCTTCCCGGGTCGGAGACAGAGCAGTTCCCGTACTCAAACTGTGATGCAGTTGGTGAGGATGCTCTCAATGGTGCAGCGGTAAAAGTTGGTGAGGATCTCTGAGGACAGGTGGTTCTTCCTCAAGGTCCTCATGAAGAAGAGGCGCTGGTGCGCCTTCTTGATGAGTTTGGAGCAGTTGGTCGTCCCAGGTCAGGTCCTCGGAGATGTGGACTCCCAGGAACTTAAAGCTGTTCACACGCTCCACCGCTATTCCCTTGATGTGGATGGGTGGGTGGAGGTCAGCGTTCCTCCTGAAGTCCACGATGAGCTCCTTGGTCTTCTCGGTGTTCAGCTGCAGGTAGTTCTTGTCGCACCACTCAGCCAGACGGTCCACCTCCTCCCTGTAGGCGGCCTCATCGTTGTCTCTGATGAGGCCGATCACCGTGATGTCATCAGCAAACTTGATGATGGCATTAGAGCCATGGACAGGTCTGCAATCGTGGGTGAAGAGAGAGTAGAGGAAGGGACTCATCACACAGCCTTGTGGCACTCCGGTGTTTATGATGATGGTGGATGAGAAGTGATTGTCCAGCCGGACGTGTTGGGGTCGACTGGTCAGGAAGTCGAGCAACCAGTTGCACATGAGTGAACTGATGCCGAGGTCTGTGAGTTTGGCAATGAGTTGTGATGGAATGACAGTGTTAAATGCTGAACTAAAGTCTAAGAACAGCATTCTGGCATAAGTGTTCTTGTTGTCGAGGTGAGAAAGAACAGAGTGCAGTGCTATGGAGACTGCATCCTCTGTGCTCCTATTCTGCCTGTATGCAAATTGGTGGGGATCCAGTGTGGGGGGGGTAGACAGGATCTGAGGTGTGCTAGGACCAGCCGCTCCAAGCACTTGGTGATGATGGGGAGTGAGGGCTACCGGACGATAGTCATTGAGTCTGGTCGGGTTGGAATTCTTAGGAATTGGGACGATGGAGGTAGACTTGAAGCAGGTCGGTACCACGGCGCGGGCCAGGGACAGGTTGAAAATGTCCGTCAGCACTCCTGCCAGCTCCCCCAGAGCACACTCTGAGGACACGACCAGGTATGCCATCAGGACCCGCAGCCTTGTTGGATTTAATCCTGCTCAGAGCCGCTTCTACATCAGAGGAAAGGAGAGTCAGTGGCTGTTGATCTGGGGTGATGGCTGTCTTAATTGCAGTTGTAGTGTTCCCTCTCTCAAAACGAGCATAGAAGTTGTTAAGCTCGTTGAGGAAGGAGACATCAGCGGAGGCAGTGGAGGTGTTGGAGTTCTTGTAATCTGTGAGAATCTGAAGGCCTTGCCACATGCGTCGGGGGTTGGAGTTGGAAAAGTGATCCTCCACCTTTCTTTTGTAGTGGTGTTTGGCCTTCTTGATTCCCCCTCTTCAGCTCAGCCCTGGCTTCACTGTAGGTCTGTGCAGCCCCTGTCCTGAAGGCGATGTTACGGGCCTTCAGCAGGAGACGAACGTCTCGGTTCATCCAGGGTTTCTGGTTGGGGTACATGGTGATGCGTTTGTGGATGGTGACACAGTCTATGGTGGTGGAGATGTGGTCCAGTACAGATGAGGCGTACTGATCCAAGTCTGTGTGGTGGAAAGTATTCCAATCTGTATTCCTGAACTCAGACCGGATTTAAATAGCGAGACAACAACAACATACGGGTTAAATCATCAACGCAGCCTGGTGAACATGAGCTAATAGCTCTGAGTTAGCTAAAATTAGCCGACAGGTAAAGAAAGAACCACCTACCGTTTTTAATGAAACATAAATCGCCGGTCTGAGTTGGAAGTTGCTCCATTTCCATGTGTGATTCTCTTCTTGCATGTTTTGTATTTTGTATTTAGTTTTTATTAAGTATTTTTCTCCTTTATGCGCCTGAAATAAATGACTTTTCTCTTCAGCTTTTTAAAACCATCTTTAAATGATTTGATTGGCTGAGCTCCAGATGACGTATCCACACGTGCACAGCGTGAGAAAGGAGAGAAACGGTCTGATGCTCACTTTTAAACAAGAGCTTTAAACTGAAGACTTTGGGTAAAATATGAAGAATTTACAAGAAAACAACTTTAAATCCAATTCAAGTCAGTCAATAGTGTAAAAGTCTCAAGTCTGAACATTTGTTTCAAATCGAGTCTAAAGTTTGTAACATGTTGGGGTCAGAGGAGCTGCAGTCCGGGGTCACCTGCCAGAGGTCACCTGGACAGGTCACCATCTGTCCAGGAGCCTAAAGTATTAATACTAACGCTTCCAGTTTAGAGCTTTAATTTCTGAAGAGTTGAATCTTACAGGAGACTAACAGCTTAAACATGGAAAACTGATACTGTCAGCATTTCTTTTCTCAAAACGCTTATTGCACCAATGTCTGCATAATATTTAAATACAATTTAAGAACTTTATTTAAGATGTTAACGCTTAGAAATGAATTTTATTTGGCCAGAGTCCTTCTGTCTGCTTTTCATTTGTTGTTTGCTTTTTCAGCCAATAGAAAGACGCGTCTACACCACGTGGTCACGAAGGCTCTGCACCATTTACAAGCCGGCGTGGAAAGCGGGTCGCCGTGTTGGTGGGGGTTTGTTCTCCGTTTCAGTCAAAAGATAAGCAGAATGATCCACTTGCAGCGAACTTTAACCCATTAATTCCTCTCCTACCAAACAGGCTGAAGATCCCAACAGGAGGTCAGGCTGTTGGGTCTTCAGCCTGTTGGGTCTAGGGGTGTCAGCCGGCGGGAGACATTCGGCCGGCGGGAGACATTCGGCCGGCGGGAGACATTCGGCCGGCGGGAGACATTCGGCCAGATCTCCCGCCGGCTGCATGTGAAGGAGTGGACCGCAGACAGACTAAGGTAAGGAACCAAAACAAGCAGACTGGACCGTTAAAGTTCGGAGTTCTACTGAGAATGGATCAACAGGACCATGTTTGGTTCTGGTCCGGTAACCTGACCCAGTCTGGGTTCTGCTGGCTGCAGCGGAGCTAAACATCAACCAGCGGGATTCATGTCTGTTTCTCTAAATATGAAGAAAATACAAACTAATCTGATCAGTTAATTAAACAATAAACCGTTTTATTTTAATGCAACGTTTATCAGCGGCCATGTTCAGAGCTTATTTAATTATGTAAAGATCATAAACTGATTAAATTAGATTAAATTATCTGTTGTATAGATCTACAGTAGATCATTTATAGATCTATAGTATAGATCTACTGTATAGATCTACTGTATAAATCTACACTAGATCTGCTGTAGATCATCTATAGATCTGTGGTAGATGAACAGTTTACTATGTAATAACTGATTTAACTGCTGATCCAGGTTCATTTTCCTTCCTGCATCTTGAATCCGTCACTTCTCCTCACGACCAGGTTAAGATTTAATATTGTTTGATGGATCCAATAATCGATCCTGACCTGATCTGCAGGATCAATTATTAGAAGCATCAGATATAGATAGAGAACAAATATGGAAAAGCTCCAGATGATTCAACTGGATCTGGACCCAACAGAACCACCAGATCAGAACAAAGAGAAACTTTGTTTCCCAGTCGGTCCGTTAACGCCTGAACCGATCAAAGTCCAACTTCATGGTCTCAAAGGTTCTGCTGAGCGAGTCGCCGGGTAGAATCACAGCAGAGCAGAAAATACTGTCTGGAGACGGGTTCTACTGGACCGAACAGAAGGTTCTACTGGACCGAGCAGAAGGTTCTACTGGACCGAGCAGATGGTTCTGTTGGGACCGGTCAGGTCGGTTCTGAGCTGCAGGTTGTTTTTTTCCTCCTGTTGGTCCTGGAATAAAGATAATGTGGGAGTTTATTATTGATTAATAATTATTAATTATTGATGATTATTGATGATTGATCATTGATTATTGATTTCTGCTGCTGAAAAGTAAAACATAGTTTAACCTGTTGGATCAATAATGTGTCTCATATCAGCTGTGAGTTTAACTCAATTTAAATGTAAATAATTAATAATTGAACATATTAATTAATCTTCATGATCAAAGATCAGCTGCTGGTTTGGACCAAACTTTTCAGGTCATTTAAAAATAAACATGTTTTAATTTAACATAAAATAATATTTCTCCTGTATGTTTCAGTGGTTCTGCTTCATTGGTTGTTGGACTTTGTTTGTCCAGTAGCACATGGAGTTTTTAGGGTTCTGATCGGCCCGGTTCTCTTCCTGTAACTGCAGCAGAACCATTACTGAGGTTCTGCCTCCTGGTTCTACAGGATGCGGTACTGCAGCACCCGGGGCGGGGTCCAGAACCGGGACTTCAGGGAGGTTCTGTTCTCCGGATTCGCTCCGGATGGAGGGATGTTCATGCCGGAGACGCTGCCGACCGTGAGCCCAGAGACGCTGCGGAGCTGGAAGGGGCTGCGGTACCAAAGGCTGGTTCTGGCCCTTCATCCCAGAGGAGCTGATCCCCAGAGACGACCTGGAGGGTGAGCAGCACCAACAGCAGCACCAACACCAACAGCAGCACCAACAGCAGCACCAACACCAACAGCAGCACCAACAGCAGCACCAACACTGATACAGGCAGCAGCACCAACAGCAGCACCAACACTGATACAGGCAGCAGCACCAACACCAGCACCAACACTGATACAGGCAGCAGCACCAACAGCAGCAGCACCAACAGCAGCAGCAACAGCAGCAGCACTTTCAGAGGGAAGCTGGACGCTGCTGTGGTTTAAATCTGTTTTTGTCTGGAATTTTTTCCAAAGTTCAGTTTGATTTTTCCCCAAAGTTAAAAATGTAAAGTTTTCTATTCCTGTAGTTTGTAGATTTTATTAAGATTGTTGAGGCCAAAGAAGCAAGAGCACAAACGAGTTAAAGAGGAAACTGGACCAGAGTGAACTGGACCGGACCGAACTGGACCAGTGACTGCTGGTTCACTCAGGATGAGTGAATCATCAGGGTTTGTTCTGCCTCCAGGCCTGGTCGCTGAAGCTCTCTCTGGGTTCTCGGTTCCCGACTCGGTCCGGATCGTCCAGCTGAAGGACGGTTTGTCGGTTCTGGAACTTTTCCACGGAGAAACTTTGGCGTTCAAAGATCTGGCCATGAGCTGCACCGTCCACTTCCTCGACTACTTCCTGCGGAAAGACGGCAGCCGAGCCGTCGTCCTGGTTGGTAAGAAACATCCCTGACCTCTCACCTCTGACCCGGTTCTGTGATCACGACCTCTGACCCGGTTCTGCCGTTAGGAACATCAGGAGACACCGGCGGCTCAGCCATCCGCAGCGCCCGCTCTCTGCCGGGTCTGGATGTTCTGGTGGTTTTCCCTCGAGGTCGGATCACGGCGGTCCAGGAGAAACACATGACGACCTGCCTGGAGGACAACGTCCACGTGTTCGCAGGTAGGCCCGGTTCTGACCCGTTCTGACCCAGCCCGGTTCTGACCCGGCCATCCGACCCGGTCCGGTTCTGCTGCAGCTGACGGCAGCTCAGACGACATCGACCAGCCGCTCCGCCGCCTGTTCGCCGACCAGAACCTGGTTCGGACCCACGGCCTGATGAGCCTCAACTCTGTCAACTGGTCCAGAGTCATGATCCAGGTGGCGCACTTCTTCTACGCCTACCTGGAGCTGAGCGGCCTGGGGGCGGAGCCTGGGCTGGGGGCGGAGCCTGGGCTGGGGGCGGAGCCTGGACTGGGGGCGGAGCCTGGACAGAGGGCGGAGCCTGGACAGGGGGCGGAGCCTGGATCCAGGCCTGGAGCCGAGCACTGGAGCGCTGCCGGAGCTGGAGGTGGTGGTTCCGACCGGAGGAGCCGGGAACATTGCAGGTGGGTTCAAGGTGTTTGGATCAGAACCAGCAGAACCTGCTGCCCAGATGAACTGATCATTTCACGTTTTGTTTATCGATTAGTTTAGTGTTGGGACTGAACGAACAATCTGTTATAATAACTGAGTCACCATGTTATTGAGTCCAACTTTAAAACTTAATCGTTTCAAATCGATTGTTTGATTTAAAGTCTCGTCTTCCTCCTGAAGCTGCCGTCGGTTTTTCCCCTCAGCTGCTTTCGTCGCCGTGGGGATGGGCCTGCCGCTGAAGCTGGTTGCCATGGTGAACGCTAACGACATCGTGCATCGGACGGTAACCAGCGGCGATTTCTCCATGGCGCCCAGCGTCACCCAGACTGTGGCTCCGGCCATAGACATCCAGGTAGACAGAACCAGAACCAGAACCAGAACCAGAACCAGAACCAACCGGGTTCATTACAGGCTGAGCAGGAAGAAACTTTTCTTTCAACCCTGAAACATAAATTATATTCTAGTGTTTCATCATGAATTATTTAGTCCGTGTGTCGCCTTTACCTTTAATCATTTCATTTATATTTGAAAGGACTTTTATCGTTTTTGCTGATGTTGAATTTGTCTTATTTTTAATTTTTTAATAAACATTTTGGTTTTATTTTTGTTTCCTATTTTCAGTGAATTAAATGTTAAATGAACAGATTTAAACAGATTTTCTGTTTATCAATAAAGTCATGAATTTAACTCTAAACTGTAAACTGTGCTTGGTGAGCGGAAGCCATCTTGGTTCTGGTTCTGTTCTTCAGGACCCGTACAACATGGAGCGGGTCTTCTGGCTGCTGCTGGACCGGGACGGCGCCGCCGTGAAAACCATGATGGAGGAGTTCCAGCGTTCCCATCGACTCAGACTGCCAGAGGACCAGCGCAGACTGGTACCGGTCCTCCAGAACCGCGAGGCGGACCGGACCGGACCGGACCGGCGGCCGCAGTAACCGTCTCCTCTGTGGTTCTTCTAGCTGGCCGAGGTTCTGGTGAGCGGCGCCGTGAGCGACCCGGGGATCCTGGAGACCATGAGGCGGTGCTGGGACCAGAACCGGTACCTGCTGTGTCCCCACACGGCCGTGGCCGTCTGGCACCACTACAACAGAACCCACAGCACCACCAGAAACAGGTCGGGGAGGGGCTTTATCTTATTAGTTCATCAGTTTGTTTGTTCTATATTATTAAATATTTTATATTTTAAATGAACTGGTCAACATTTTATCTGACTTTATTTTCCAGTTTTATTTCTTACATTTAATTTCACTTCATTTTGTTTTTCTCTCATTTATTTTGAGTATTTCAAATTTATTTTAACTTCCGGGCAGAACCGGGAAGAACCGGTTCTGCCTGGTTCTGTCCGGTTCTGCCCGGTTCTGTCCGGTTAATCTGCAGATAAACGTTTGGTCTCGTTTCTCCTGACGGCTGCAGATGCTACGTTGCTACGGCGTCTCCAGCGAAGTTCCAGGCGGCGGTGGAGAAGGCCGGGCTGACCTTTGACCCCCCTGAGGCAGTACTGGCTTTGGACCAGTTACCCACCCGGTACCAGAACCTGGAGAGGAGCACGGACTGGTGCAAGGACTGGGAGGAGCGTCTGAGGGACTGGATCCAGTTTGTGAGCAGAACCAGGAAGAACGGAGGAGTTTGTTACCCGAGGACTTCCTGTCCTGAAGATGACCTCACTGTGATGTCATAAATCACCTGATCAGCAGCCAGCCTCTCAATTAAACTAACCTGGATGTAAATGCTGAAATGTTGCAGTTAAAACTAATTTACATGTTTGTTCAAGTAAAGAAACAGAAACTAAAAACTGATTTAAAAAAATTTTTTTATTCCTTTCATTTATAGAATTATTAGAAATAATTTAGTTCTTAATTGAGACGTATTTTAACTTTTACATCTATTAACTTACGTAAAATTATAATCAATCTGTTTTATTATTTTCAGTTTCAGTCTTAGATGTCAGGATGTTTAATAAACGTTCAAGATCTAATTTAACCTGAAATAAACTCCACACGTTTCACTGCGTCTCATTTCTTTACAAAACAAACCAAACTGTTAGTTTCTGACAACATGGTGTCTGGAGACGCTTCCGGCTTAAACCTGCAGCAGATTCATCCCAAACATATTGTGATGTTTATTCCCAGGTGAATATTATCAAACACCTGCATCAGGGAGCTAATGGCTATTGATTTGAAATAAATCTCACATTCCTAAGGCAGCTGCCGGTTCCATGTTCTGCACACGGTTCCCTTCGTCTCTCCAGGAGCACCTGCCCCCAAAATGTGTGTGCGCGGCCCTGTCAGCTCACAGCTGTGAAAAATATTTCCACAGGATTTTATGTTTTTGCCTTTTTTACTTTGCAATCCTCAAATAACACATTTTAACGTCAGAGCCAAACTTAGGAGGAATAAACGTGCAAAAAAACAATTTTCCAATTTTTACTATCATTGTGACAGAAAAGCTGACCGACTTGAATCTCTCTGAAAAAATAGAACATTTTTAATAATAATTTATTCAAAAATTAAAGTTAAATATTTGTTGCTGAGTTAACATTTATTTATTTTACTGAAATAATTGTGAAATGATTTAGTGATGTCTCCCCTCAAGCGCTCCGTGTCGTTCGGTTCCGTCACTGTAATGTCCGAGGACACCTGAAGGCATCGCGGCTTTGACAGCGCAGAGCCAAGATGGCGGCTGGTCGCTGAAGCCGCCGGCTCCTCCTTCCTCCGCCTGCTGTTGTCTCTGGGAGCCGTCAGGTGAAGCACCGGCAGCGGCCAGGATCCTCCGGGACGCTCGGGGAGCGGATGCCCGCCCTTTCTGCCTCCTGTCGCGGTTCTTTTTCCTGCTGGTGCTCGGTATGTGGGGAGCGGACTGACACGACAGCAGCAGCGGGCTGAAGGTGGAGCGTCTCCCGGGTTTCCTCACCTGGCTCCCGGTGAGACTGAGAGCAGGTAGGGGCGGGCGGACAGGTTGACCGGTACTTCTGCTGGGTTTGTAGGTTATTCTGGTAGATTCTGGTAGATTCTGGTTCTTCCTGGTAAACTGGACCGGTCAGCTGACTCACTGCTTCTGGCTGAATATTAACTGTTTATTGCTAAAAGCTAAAAATGCCTCTAAATGCTGTTGCGTTCAAGGACCGCAGGGAGATTTCAGCTTCTCATTTATGGAGATTGGCCACCTGGAGCCAATCACCACCACTGGCGGTGGTGATGTGGCTCCGCCCTTTGGTCGCTCAGATCAGGTGACCTTTGACCTCCTGGAGCATCCAGTCACACTGATCCCCGTTCTCTAAACCAGGCAAAACATTATGACCAGACCTGTCCTCCTTTCAGCCTTTCAGACAGTAATGATGCGTAACCACGGCAACAAGGTATCATTTCTACAGCTGGTAGCAGCTGATTAGCATCTTAAAACCTTAAATAATTGAACTATGACCCCAAACAGTCTCACTCAGGCAGAGGTTTAATGAGGAGCAGCAAAAGCAAAGGAGGAGGATCAGCAAAGCTGATAACAGCTGATGATGTCATTCAGGACATGCTGGTGTTTCTGCTGCCTGGATGTTGAGCTGTTAGCGAGTCTGGACAGTTCTGGTCCTGGTTCTGGTTCTGGTTCTGGTTCGTCTCACTTTGTGGTTCTGGTTCTGGTTCTGAGGCGATCTGAACTTCGGACCAGTCTTGCTCCACGGCGCCCCTACAGGAGAGCAGGGGGATCAGCTTCCTGCTGCTGTTAACAACAATATAAAATATTTTCCGTTTGGTTTTCGTGCAACATAAAACATTCCCACACAGAAAGACGCTGATCGGACCAGGAATGTTCTGTTGTTATGAAGTTAAAATAAAATCACCTTTAATTTTAAATTAACCCTGGAACCACCAGCTCTGACTTCCTGGTTTCTGACCAATCAGAGCTCAGAGTCACTCTCACTGGATGTCACCTCTGATTGGTTCTGGAGGTTCTGACCCGGATGGTTCCTGATGATAAAAGTATTGATGAATCTGTTGCCATGACGACGGTTCGTTCTCCGTCAGGCCTCCTCTCCTCCTCTGCAGGTCGGCTCCTCCCCCTATGAACCGATGATGTCATCGCCTCAGTCTCAGCCCTGTGGCTCCACCCCCTCGGCTCTGGACTCGCTGTCCGTCTCGTCCCTGCTGTCCGGGGATCTGGACGATGATGACGGTGAGGAGGAAGGCCTGGGTGACCTGGAGGTCAACCCGTACGACGGCCTGCCCTTCTCCTCGCGTTACTACGCCCTGCTGGAGGAGCGGCGGCGGCTGCCGGTGTGGCGGCTGCGCCAGAGCTTCCTGGAGCATCTGGAGAGCCACAGCATGGTGCTGCTGAGCGCGCCCAGTGGAGCCGGGAAGAGCACACAGGTAAGCAGGGAGGAAACGCTGCTGGTTAGCAGGGAAAGCTAGCCACATTAGCTCTGTCGGCAACAGATCCATATCACGATAGATCAGTGATACGAACCAATCAGGATCTGGACCCGGATCATCAGGAGCGACGCAGCACCAATCTGTAGGAAGATGGATTCAGCATCTATAGTTTCATAAACTGGATTTGTTTTTCTACCATGACATGTTCCTGCCACTAGAGGGCAAACTTCTGCTGAGCCGCTAACAGTGGAGATCATTTTTTAGTTTAGTGCTTTTTGGTGACTTTACAGATATTTAGCGCTCTTCCCCTGACGCTATGTTGATACAGAGTTAGTGTGTATAAATACCTTGTTAGCATTTAGCATTAGCATAGCTAATGTTAATGTTTAGTGTTGTTGCAGCTAGCCGTTAGCTGGCGTTCCCACTGCTGGCTCCTGGATTAGGAGGTTTCAGCTGAAATACTGGGTCCTGATTGGGACGGCTCTCTGGCTCAGAACAATCAAAAATGAATAATTATAACCAAACAGTTTTTTGACAAAGTGAAAGCACCAGCAGATTACAGAAGTGAATCAGTTCCTTGTAGCTTTCAGACCAGCAGAGGTTTCACCTGTCTGCTGGGATGACCTGGTTGCCATGGTAGCGCCTCTCCCTGCAGGCTTTTGGACGTCAGGTTGAATTCACTCCCTGCTGTAACCTGAAGCTCCTTTCAGCCTGAGACGCCCTGCCCTCCCTTCAGCTTCCTGGTGCAGCTTCACCTTTGACCCCAGGCTGCTCAGGCTGCCCTCACTCTGAGGTCACTGAGGTCACTGAGGTCTGGAGCTGCTGTCTGTTGCCATGGCGACCTCGCCCGCTGCTTGATCTCTGTTCAAATATTGACTCTGATCTCCAGGATCTGATGTTTGTTTGGTTTCTGGTTCTGGATGAGAAAGTGTTTGTTCAGGTCTGACCAGGAGCAGGAAGCTTTACTGTTGCTGTCTGTGCTCAGCGGCGCCCCCTCTCTGCAGGTGGCCCAGTGGTGCGTGGAGTTCTCCCTGTCCTTTGAGTTTTCCCACGGCCTGGTCTGCTGCTCCCAGCCGCACCCTGAGGCGGCGCTGAGCCTGGCGCTGCGCGTGGCCGACGAGATGGACCTGAGTCTGGGCCTGGAGGTCGGATACCGGGTGTCACATGACGACAGCTGCACACCTGACACCCTGCTCAGGTGAGGAGGCCGGAAGGAGGCCGGTCAGTTCAGGTTGTTCAGCCGATCGGTTTGTTTTAAGCAGCAGATCAGAGAGTAACGTCCAGCTTAACAACGATCCGCACCAACCAGAGAAAATGTTTCTGATGTAAACAAGTTCATACCAAGTCTGTCAAGGAATCAGTTTATTTTTTTAGTTTTGGTCTGGAAACACACAATGCCTCCTTTAATGGTCCTGTAGGTTGTTGGTTTGAATCCTGTCAGGTTAATCCTCGCTCTCTCTCTGTCTCCTCTGCAGGTTTGTCAGCGACACGCTGCTGCTGGAGGAAATGATGTCGGACCCGTTGCTGCGGCAGTACCACCTGGTGGTTCTGGACGAGCTGCAGGAGCGGACCGTTCCCCACCGACGTCCTGCTGGGCCTGCTGTGCGACGTCTGCCGCCAGCGACCCGACGGCTTCAGGGTCGTCCCTCCTCGCCCACCCGACGCTGGCGCCGCGCCTCGCCGCCTTCCTGGGGCCCGCCGTCCCCACACCTGGCCCTGGACGGCCCCGAAGGCCCCCCGCACCAGCAGGTGGAGGTGATGTACCGGGAGCTTCCCTCTGGGAAGGAGCCGGTGTCTGCCGCCTGCCACATGGTGCTGGACCTGCACCGCAGAGGAGAGGAGGGAGACGTGATGGTGTTCCTGGCCGACGCCCAGGTAGACAAAATAGTTAAAATATGAAAATACTGAGAAATGATGGGAATATTAAATTCATTCATTGTTTATGAATTAGTTTGTTCTGGTAAATCAGCTGCTGTGACCCAGTAAAGGTGAAACCTGAGAGCTGTCAGCGAGCCGCCGGTTCTGTTGGTTTTGTGCTTTAAACAAAGGGGAACCGGTCCGACTGACCCGGTTCTGCTGCAGTTTGAACACAAAGAGCAGCGACTAAAGGGACCTGCAGGGTCGACCCGTTGGCTTCCTCTCCAGGAAGCAGGAAGTGGCGTTAGCTAGGAGCTCAGGATGTTAGCTAGGAGAAGCGCTGCAGTTCCTGCTGCTGGCCACCGGGGGCAGTAACGTTGAGGGAAGGAAGGATCTATAGGAAGGTAATAAATATGTAAATATTTGGGTTGATCCGGTTTTCCGTGTGGGTGCAGGAGGTGGAGGAGTGTCTAGTTCTGCTGCAGAAAGAGTCTCTGGCTCTGAGTCCTCAGCTCGGTTCGCTCCGGTTCCTCCCGCTCCACTCCGGACTGGCCGGCCAGGCCCAGCGGGTCTACGAGTCCGGTCCCGGCGCCGAGCAGAAGGACGGCGACCGGACTGAGGGCGACGGCGGCGTCAGGAGGAAGGTGATCCTCAGCGACGCGCTGGGAGAGGCGTCGTTCTCCCTGCAGGGGGGTCCGCTACGTGGTGGACACGGGTCTGCAGCTGAAGACGGTGAGTCCTGGAGGAGAACCCGGAGATCTGGGTCGGGTCGGTTCTGAACCGGACGCTTCTCTCTGTGCGGCTTCCAGGTTTACAACCCTCAGATCCGGGCCAACTCCCAGGTCCTGAGGAGCATCAGCCGGCACCAGGCGGACATGAGGACCCAGCGGGTCAACAGCCAGCTGCCCGGTAGGTCCACAGGTTCTGGTTCTGCTGGTCCGGGCCGGGTTTCCTGACGGTATGTCCCCCCTGTGTCAGGGCTGTGTCTGCGGCTGTACTCCCAGGCCCGGTACGAGTCCGGCATGGCGGAGGCCCGCGGGCCCGGAGTCACCGAGGAGAACCTGAGCCACCTGGTTCTGCTGCTGAAGAGGCTCGACATCGCAGACATGGGCCAGTGCAAGTTCCTGGACCGGCCAGGTACCGCCTGCTGGGAGTGGGTCTGGGTCTGGTCCCGGTTCTGATGCCCCTGTCCCTGCAGCTCCTGAGGCCCTCATGCAGGCCCTGGAGGACCTGGACTACCTGGCGGCTCTGGGAAGGCAATCAGGCAGACCCCGGAAGAACCAGACCACAGCGCCCCCCGGGGACGCGACGGGAATCTGTCGGAGGTCGGCATCATCATGTCGGAGCTGCCGCTGGAGCCGCCGCTAGCTAAAGCGCTAATCGCCGCCTGCGAGTACGACTGCGTGGAGGAGCTGCTCACCATCGCCGCCATGCTGACAGGTGAGGAAGAGCAGGAAGGAGGTCTTCATCAACAAGTCTGCAGAGACGCAGAGGCGGTCTGTAGACAGATGGGTTTTACTGTTTGACAGAAGAGGAAGGAACAAGACAGCTAGCACCGCTAACTAAACAGCTAGAACCGCTAACTACACAGCTATAACCGCTAACTAAACAGCTAGCAACGCTAACTAAACAGCTAGAACCGCTAACTACACAGCTATAACAAACAGCTAGCATGGCTAACTAAACAGCTAGCACTGCTAACACTAAAGTGTTCATCATAAATATCAGTTATGCTAATGCTAAATCGTTACACCAACATGGTATTTAGCTTAAGCTAATGTTTTAATACTAATGCTAATGCTGCTACGTAGAACGTAGCAGAAGCTAAAGTTAAATTTCTACACCAACCAGGTTTATAGTAAATTAGCATTTTAAAATGTATTTGGGAAAAATTAACTTAAGGGATGATAAGTGTGCCAACAAAAAATTAGCTTAGCTAATAGCACTTTAGCAGAAGTGTTTTCACTTCTGGATAAAATTAATAAAACAGGAGGAGGAAGAGAAAACGACAATAAGGAAGGAAGTGAACCTGGGCTGCTGAGGCCTGAAGCTTCCGTCCATCTCTGATTGGACCGTTTCTGATTGGACCGTTTCTGATTGGACCGTTTCTGATTGGACCGTTTCTGATTGGACCGTTTCTGTTCCAGCTCCTTCCTGCTTCCTGTCCCCGGACCCCAGCAGACAGGAAGCTGCTGTGTCTGCCTGGCGCCCCCTGCTGCACCCGGAGGGCGATCACCTGACCCTCATCAACGTCTACAACGCCTTCCTGGAGCGTGCGTCCCGCCGCCTGCAGGTCCTCTGTCCCAGTGTCTCCGTCTGACGTCCCTCTGTTGTCCCTACAGATAACGAGGACGAAGCGTGGTGCAGCGCCACCTTCCTGAGCCACGCTGCGCTGCGGCTCGCCGGGGTCATCAGGGCGGAGCTTCTGGAGGTCATGCAGAGAATAGAGCTTCCCGTTTCCCCGCCTGCCTTCGGTTGCCAGGACAACTGCACCAATATCAAACGCGCCCTCATCTCAGGCTTCTTCCTCAAAGTGAGTTCACGCTTCAGAAGCCCCGCCCTCTGCTTCATCACCGCCCTCACCTCCTCCTCTTCCTCAGGTGGCTCACGATGTGGACGGGTCCGGTAACTACCTGCTGCTGACCCATCGCCACGTCGCTCACCTCCACCCGTTCTCCTCCTACCGCTGCCGGCAGCCCAGCTCACCTCCCAGTCCTCCCAGTCCTCCCAGTCCACCCAGCTGGGTCCTCTACCACGAGTTCACCGTCTCCCGGGACAACTGCATCCGCATCGCCTCCGAGGTTCATCCCCAGATGTGAGTCTGAGTCTCTGCCGACTTTATTCCTCACAGAAACACGATGGAGACGCAGCTGCAGATTATTGTAGAGATTATTCTGTCAAATTATCTGGTGATTTATCAATTATTATTCTGATTAAATGTTTGTATATGTTTAGTTTTGGCTTCCTCGCGGCTCTGACTGTGTTTTATTAATCAGTGGTTGAGTTCCTGTTCTGCAGTAAATAATTACTGACCAGCAGCGCCATCAGGTGGCTTAGAAACATCAGTGCTGATTTACAGAACCTCGACTCTTTAGTGTCCGATAAATGGACCCATTTCTTTCTTCCTCCCATCATGTGGTCAAATCAACTCCAGCTGTTTGATCAACATGTGTTTTAATATTTTTATCATTTTACTTTTCCAAAATAAGAACAATTGTCATTTAATTTTTATTATTTGTACCAGATTTATTGATCGCTGATCACGTTTCAGTATCTTAATTCTCATCTGACGCTTTAATTGTCATAATTATCATGCTAGCATCAATTAGCATCAGCTAGCATCAGACACAATGAAACTCCATCAAGAACCTGCTACCTGAAGTTAAAACTGAAACATGTTCACATCCCAGCCTGCAGGACAAACGAGCCAAAAATATGAACATGGTTATCTACAAATATCAACATTAGCATGCTAGTTTGTTTATTAGCTTGCTAGTTTGATTATTGGCTTGATAGTTTGATCATTAGCATTGCTAGTTTGATCATTAGCATGCTAGTTTGATCATTAGCATGCTAGTGTGATCATTAGCATGCTAGTTTGACCAGTAGCATGCTAGTGTGATCATTAGCAGTAATGGTTAATGTTTAATGTCTGTTACCAAAACCTTTGTCTTAAGAAATTATTAAAAGTTCAGTTTTTAAAGGAGTTGAATCAAAAATCTGACCCTGTGATAGTTCACCATAAAAATCTAAATATAAATCATCAACAAAACCCTGAATGTTTCAGAGACACGGAGAATAAACTGCATTGAGTTTATTGTTTTGTCCCCGTCAGGCTGGTGGAGTTGGCGCCTCAGTACTTCCTAGGAAACCTGCCGGCGAGCGACGGGAAGGAGCTGCTGATGGAGCTGAGGCAGAGCGTGGCGCCCCCTGCAGGGCAGAGCCTGGCGCCCCCTGCAGGGCAGAGCCTGGCGCCTCCCTGCAGGCCAGCCGGACTCCCGGAGACGGAACTCAGAAAGACAAACCGGCAGAGACTCACAGTCAGTCCGGCACAGAGCTGTGCGTGGTCCAATGAGACGGCTGGTTCTGGTTCTGGTTCTGCAATCAAGTTTAATCTGAATTTCTGCTGGATTAAAAACTAATCCAGGACTTTGACTGTATGCAGCAGCTGAAGGACGTTGACACTAATTATTTTCTATTTCCTGTTTTAATTTAAGGTTTTAAACGTATTTAATGATGGTGTCGGTGTTTCTGTTGAGTGCTGGGTTTTTTCAGTTCATCCAGAACCTGAATGGGTTCACTGCGGTTCTGTTTCCTCTCTATGCAGACGACACCGAGGTTTACTGAGATTATTAGGTTTTCAAACCCAGCCTGGCTTTCCTAACACGACGTTTCTGTCGCTGTGGTTTTTATTTGCAATATAAATAAAATGATCATTTTTGAGCTGTGAACATTTTAAGATATTTATGCCTGATTCAAGTTGTCCAGCATGAGGAGGTAAATTCATCCTCTAATATTCATAAAAATGGAGATGAAGTCATGAATGGCTCCAGTTTTATTGCAGATATTTCCATATTTTGTGTCTGCAGGGGTTCTGGGTAAACCCGGGAAAGGTCCGCTTGGTTCACTGCTGCCGCAGGAAGTCCTTGCTGTTTTCCTGGGCGGCGCTGCTGCTGGTCACCGGCAGGTTCTTCATGTCCAGGACGTTCTCCTTCTGCGCCTTCAGCTCCAGCTCCGTCTGGGACCGGATGGACTGCAGGGGAACGGAGTCGGGTTAGGAACCGGTCCTCCTGCAGAACTGACCTGGACGCAGCAGGAAGTACCTCCAGGTCTTTGGTGATGGAGTGGTTCGGCCCGTGAGTGACCAGCATGATGCGGTAAGCCTCACAGATCATCTTGTGGCTGACCTCCACCTGCCCGGCGTGCCAGTGGGTGACCCCTGACCTCATCAGGGCCAGGCCCAGCTGGGAGTCGTTGGGGGTGGTACAACTTCCTGTTTGGGAGGAAGGACAAAGAGAAGACCAGAGTCAGACCTTCAGGATGCATCCATCCAGTCGCTTTGACCCAGCTGCTGTCCGTCTGTCTAGTCAAAGTCCGGTTCTGGTGTGAATGCTAAGCTAACGGTTCGGCTGATTTCTTTCTAAAGAGAAATCCTCCAGCTCTAAACTCTGATGCCTCCATCTTGTTCCATCTGGTGAAACAGGAAGTTGCTCTCAGCGTCTTCAGAGGTTTTAGTGTCGTTTCCTGCAGTGGTTGTTGGTGCAGCGCCCCCACAGGCCAGGAGGGGAACAGTCTGGTTTGGGTCAGAGCAGCTGGTTTTGGTCTCCTTTGGTCCCAGTTGAACCGGGTCGACTGGACCATCTGGTGTGAAACAGCCTACAGGAACATTTCCTCACATCATTCAGATTTACCTTTGCTTGATGTTCTCATGTACTCACGTCAATCCTTCCACCATCTTGCGAGCGTGTCCTGCAGCTTCAGAGAACTTCCTGTGGTGGGTCAGCACCTCGGCCAGGACGGACAGCAGCTTGAGTTTGTACAGATGAGTGTCGGCCAGGACGTCCTGCTGCTTCTCCAGACACTCCTGGCACAACTTCAACACCTGAGGCAGCAGAGAAACGCTCAGACTGAGGCGTTCAGGGCCGGGCCGGGACGGGACGGGACGGGACGGGACAGGACGGGCCGGGCCGGGACGGGACGGGACGGGACGGGCCGGGACGGGACGGGACGGGACGGGCCAGGACGGGACGTCCCGGCAGGACGCAGGCCTACCTGGCTGTGATCCCCGTCTCTACGAGCTTTCTCAACCTTCTCCAGGGTCTCCTTACTGAAGGCGCTGACCTCTTTCACCGCGTCCGCAGAGGGCTGTGAGGAAAACCCGGTGAGGAGAGCAAGCTGGCATCCTGAAGAAGAAGCCAGAACGTTTCGCTGACCTTTGCCTCGGCAGCTGCTGCCAGCAGGTCGTCGCCAACACGGCGGCTGCAGCGATCGCAGCTGCAGTCGAAGTGGAAACGCTGCTTCAGCTGTTTCTGGCGATCCGCCGACAGGTTCAGGACGTCCACGTAGCTGATGGTGAGCTCCTCGCCCTGGCAGATCCTCCCCAGCGCGCGCAGCTCCATCCTGCACACACCAACGGAGGAAGACCTCAGTTCTGGTCGGGCGAAGCTGATTAGTGCGGCCGGGTCGGGTGGGAATGATCTGTGGTACACACCTCAGCGGAGAGTGGAGGGTGGAGTTCACAGCTGATTGGCTGCAAAAGACAAACATGAAATGTTTATTAGAGACGATCAGTCCGTGTCCTCTGATGGACACCAGTGGACCGATTCTGTCTTCATCCAACATGTCTACTGTCCGTCCTCTGAGGATGTCCAGCCGTCTTCCTCTGGTCTCCAACAGACCAGTTCAGTTTGTTTCTGTCCTGTGTGGGACTGGGCTGCTGTCCGGTTTGGACCCGGCCGTTGGGAACGTCTCCTCTCCAACCCTGTCAGGACAAGACTGACCAGAGAGCCCAGGACTGGACTGTTCCAGTCTGGATCCGTATTCAGAGAAACACTTGAATCCGGATCAGTGGACTGTTCACCTCTCCGCTGTCTCACCTCACAAGTGTTTCACCTCACTGCTGTCTCGTCTCTCCGCTGTCTCGCCTCACTGCTGTCTCACCTCACCGCTGTCTCACCTCACCGCTGTCTCGCCTCACTGCTGTCTCGCCTTACCGCTTTCTCGCCTCAGACATGTCCTGAACTGTCCTCACATTTTCATGCAGAATATTACGAACATGCTGCATGAATCTGAAATGTTTCTCGATATTCTGGAACCGTGACGTCAGCTTTAGAGTCTTTGGTTTCAGAGTGACTCCTTCTGACCCTTGACCTTCTTCAACCTGTTTCCATAACCTCCACTGACCTTCACATCAACCTTTTCTATGTCCCACCGTAGAAATCACCTACTTTCCGTGGTTGAGGGTGGCGGTGCAGTTGGGCCAGCAGTCGTGGTTGACGAGGCTCAGATTGGGGAAAAGTCCCAGACCGACCGTCTGCAGACCTCTCTGGTCGGGAAGCGTCAGTCCATTGGATTTAATCTGCAGAGACACAGAGAGGTCAGCGGAGAGGTCAGCGGAGAGGTCAGCAGAGCGGCAGAGACGGGCGCAGCGTCACGGCGGAGGAGGATCGACTGACGAGGCCGAAGACGTGGCCGATGAAGTCGGCCGGGTGCTGCTTCGACCCGCAGGACCAGAACCTCAGGAAGGTCTGGACGTCCGTCTGCAGCGTCTTCAGCTCGTCTTCAGGCAGGTCCTGCAGATGGTCCTGCAGCTGATCCACGGCCAGCAGCTGGCTGTCCGACGCCAAGCCCTGGTCTCTGTTCCTGCGCCACAGCAGGCGGCCGGCCAGCCTGCAGGAGAGACATCGGAACCGAATCGGGTCAACAGAAACATGGACTCAAGTTCACAACGATGTTCAGATCTTTAGCATTTGTCTTTGTGGAAAACCTTCAGCTCTGATGTTTAGGAGCCTCCAGCAGGAACTGATCAATTTAATTGATTCAGATTTTTCTGCACGATCCATTCAGGACTTTAGTTCTGCCTGATCGATCATGAGACAGGGTCAGGGGTCAGGGGTCAGGGGTTAGGGTCATCCCTTCCTCACCGGACGTTCTGCTGGGCGCCGCCCCGAGCTTCCTGATGGCGGCGCACTCCTGCTTGTGTTCGTCCCATCCGGCCGTCTGGCAGGTCCGGTTGCAGTAGTGGGCGAAGCGGCACTGGGCGCAGCGGTGCAGGTTGGCCTGGCGACGGAAACAGCTGTGGCACACCTGGGAGGCTAAACTGGGACAAAACACAGCGGAAAGACGTTAGCAGCTAGCATGCTAGCAGCTAGCATGCTAAGCTACAGAGCTAATCCAGGTTCTGGCTAATCCAGGTTCTGGATTTGCTCCATCTGGTTTACATGCAAAAACAGAAACTCGATGCTAACGGCTAAATGAGTTAAACTGGAGATGAATGTCTGGTTGCCATGGTGATTCCCACCATTATGGGATAGGAGCAGCCGCAGCATCGCTGGTTTAATGTCAGCGGGTCTGACGGGTCATCAGAACCTTCAGGTCCAGGTTCTACTCATGAGCAGAATTAGTTTATGAATTAGAGAATAAAAATGATTTTAAACGTTGGATCTGTTTTAATCAGAACAGTCATCTGATTATTGATGACCTGATCAGTTACTGATACCAAACAGAACCGAACCTTCCTCAGATTAACGTCCTCATCAAGGAGTTTTATCAAATTATCACTTTATTCTTCTATTATTTCATCTTTATTGCAGATTTCTGACTTTATGCTTCCTTTGATCCAACATCATTTCCATCCTGATCATTTTCTATTCATGATCAATATTCTGTTCCCGACATCAACTGATCCACTGATCAGGTATTAGAATATATATATAGAATATATATATCTATAAATATTGGAACAGAAAAACATTGATCAGTGTTTATTTCAGATCTTCTGATCGTTTCTATTTATCAAACTGAAGGATTAATTATTGATTTTTGGATTTTATTGAACCTGAATCTTTGATGTTTTCTCCACTCAGCTGGGTTCCTGCTGAGTCCGGTCCGGTCCGTTCGGTCCGGTTCGGTCCTCACGGTCCGGTTCATATTACAGTCGTCATGGTAACCAGATCAGATCCCTTTAAATCCTCTGAACGCAGCAGAACCCGTCCCATCTGGGTTCCGGTACCGGCTCACCTGCTGTGGACCACGGCGGCGTAGCCCGGTTCGGCCAGCAGAACCTCCCCGGTGCTGAGCTCCCTGCTGGCCCGCAGGCCGCGACCTTTCACCCCGGCGTCAAACAGCTCCATGACCGGACCGGTACCGGCGGACGGGCTGAAGGACTCTCAGCCGTCTCTCCTCGGCGCGACCCGCAGCGGAACCGGGAAACCCCGCCCTCCGGACCGGAACCTGCTGAGGCAGGACGGGTCGGACCCTTGTTTGGGTCGGTTCCCCTGCGGGTATTTTGGTCCCAGCAGCTGGTGCCGTCCATCAACTGGACCTGCTGCTGTCATCACTGAAACCAGAGCAGACGGACCGGAACCGGACCGGAACCACCAGAACCAGAACCTTCCTGACCCGACTGGACATGAACCAGAACACAGAGGAAGTTCATTCAGGCGCCTGGATAAACGGTGTTTAACCTCTGACCTCTGACCTCAAGAAAATGTTTCATAAACAAACTGAATCATATAATTTGTTTATTTGAACAAAAAAGCAGAAATACAAAAATATGCAAATTAATATGAAGGAAAAATAAGATTTTTATCAAACAGGAACTGGGATCATCACTTCCTGTCGGGAACCGAACATCGTCACCGCGATACTCGATACCACGGCAACGTCTCTTAAAGGGCCAGGCCTCATTCTGGTCAAACGGTTGTTTACAATATTTAAAGTTTCTATAATTGGAGCAAAAGCAACAATTAACAAATTCATCTTAGAAAAATAAAGCCAGGCGAGAAAACATGTCAATAACCTTCATGGAAACATTATTATTATTTATCACAGGTCAGTTCATGAGTTAATATGTAAACAGTCTGGAAGGTTCCATGACCTTTGACCCTTTTAAGGCACCATAAACATGGAATGTTTTCACTAAAACAGGAAAAATTTCATCTCCAGTGGCGATGAGGAAACATTTTAGAGCCGAATCATTTCTCCCAACTGGTTCCAGAGAAACTTTCATCCTGTTCATGTGATCAATGAAAACGCTGACAAGCCTCTAACCTGACCTTTGACCCCAAACACCTCATTTTCTGATGCTGCAGCAGAAATTCCACTAAAGACCGAACTCCAGCTTCACTCTTCATGTTTCACAAAAACCAACTGAAACCAGAAACCCGTCCAGAACCAGAGAACCGGCATGGAGAACCAAGATGGCGGCGCGTCTGCAGCCTGTTCAACTTAAAAGTCCAAGCTGCTCGGTTTGGACTCGGTTAAACTTTAATGAGGTTCTGTTTGATCTGGACGCCGTCCAACATGAAGTCTGTCATTCTGACTCCACTGCAGCTTCAGGTCCAGAACAGAATCAGAACAGAACCTCTCATGTTTACCTCGACTTTCGGATCTCAGGTCCGTTTCCTGCAATCCACTCTGGTTCCTCTGTGATCCAATAAACCGAAGCAGAAAGTTCTTCAGGTTCCAGGTTCTGGATCTGGTTCTTAGTTTATCACATCTATCTCTACGGCGTAACATTAGTGCCAAATTTAAGACTATTGTGACCCAGCAGCAGCTACTTCCTTGTAGCAGGAGGCTACTTCTATTCTGGATCCAGTTTCTGATCCGATTGATCAGCCGACATCTAGAACTGATCAATCGGCTCTGGTTGATCAGAGAGTACTAGCTAGTATTAGCTCTGAGCTAGTATTAGCTCTGGAGAGGCTAACAACTAGCATGATTTCTGATTTGCCAATGCCGATCGCTAAACAAAATGATGAGCAGTCTCCCTCTGGTCAGACGTGACCAACGTCTGGTATCAGCTAATCTGCAGGTTGAAACGTTTCCACGGCGACAAGATTAAAATACATCAATTATAAAGTTTCATCACAACATCGACGCTACAATAAAACGACTTGGCAGTGAGCAGCGGCTACACGTCGAAGACGTCGACATGATCTCCAGAGGTGAACTTGTCCTCCAGCAGCAGCTTCATCAGTTTGGCAGAAGACGCCTCGCAGGTCAGCAGCTGACCCTCAGCGAACATGTTGGAGAACGTCTTCTTGATGCTCGGGTCGGCCGTCTTGGTCCGGGCCTCCACCTGCATCTCAGTGTCCAGCGGTCCTGGTTCAGGAGAGACAAAGGAGACGCATCAACAGCTTCCAACAGAGAGAGGCTAGCATGAAGCTATGTAGGGCTAGCATAAAGCCAGGTAGGGCTAGCATAAAGCCAGGTAGGGCTAGCTTACAGCAGGCTAGAGCTAGCATAAACCCAGGTAGGGCTAGCTTACAGTCAGGTAGGGCTAGCATAAAGCCTACCTGGAGAGTAGCTGAGCACGCGCAGCTCCGGCTCCTCCTCGGCCAGGACCTTGAACATCATGTCTCTCGCCGCCTTGCCGGTGCAGTAAAGGCTCCAGGAGCGGAACGGCTGCAGGGCGCAGAGCGACGACACGTTGATGACGCAGCGGCGCAGCCCGGCGCGCGGCGGGAAGGCCTGCAGCAGCCGCGCCGTCAGGCACATGGCGGAGCTGACGTTCAGCGACAGGTAGGCGTCCACCTCGGCCACGTCCGTGAAGCCCGTCACGAACTTAGAGACGTCGCCCAGAGAGGCTGCGGGCAGAGAGGGAGCTTAGAGCGGTTCCGGTCCAACCAGAACGCGGCGCTGGTTCTGACCCAAAGCCAGAGACCCGCCAGACCGGTTCGATCCACCAGATCAATGATCCGGATCATCGATGGTTCCGCCAATCAGCTGCAGCGATACTGATGGAAATCTATCAGTTTTATATCATATTTTATGTGTAACATTCATTTTTTGTAATCAATAAATGTATTAAAATTATTTTCATAAATGTTGACATTTAACAAATTAATCTTTTCATTTTTAAATATTTTTAATTTATGTAAACATTTATTTACATTTTTATCTGAAAATCTTTCAGTTTTTTCATCTGTAATGTTTTGCTTTTTGTTCATATAAAGATATAGATATAAACTTTATGCCTTCTTTCATCACCAGGATGCAAAACCTCTAATACTAACATTTATATTAATAATAATAACACTAGCATTAATAATAATAACACTAGCATTAATATTAATAACATGAATAATAATAACAATAATATTAATAACATTAATAATAACCATGCGTTTCCTCACCAGCGTTATTAATCACTATTATTTTCTCCATCTCCTCATTAAAAACTTCTCTGCTTTTTCTCTCGATGTTCTCCAGACTCTCCTGCTTCCCTATATCCGCCTCCACCAGCTCCACCTTCAGTCCGGCTCTGCCCGCCTCGGACTCGGTCAGCTGGGCCTGGACGGCCCGCAGGTCGGCCCCGGAGCGGGCCACCAGAACCAGCGCCGAACCGGGCCGAACCAGGCGGCACAGGTCCAGGGCCACGGCCCGGCCGAAGCCTCTGGAGGCCCCGGTGATGACGCACAGAGCCCGGCCCAGGTCCGCGGCAGGAGGCATGGTGAGGACTCGGTTCGGATCAGCGGTTCTTCTTCTGCGGTTCCTCGGCCTGCTGCCTCCCTGTCGCCCCCTCCTGGTTTTATACCGGAGCGCCGGGCGCTCTGTCAGCAGAGACGATCTCTGATTCGCAGCGGGGCAAGTGGATCCGGACCAGATGGTCCCGCCCATCAGAACCTCAGTCAGCGGTTCTGTAATTATTTATAAAACTGTTTCTGTTGCTCCATCGCTTCTTGTGATGCGTAACCATGGCATCACATGGTTACAACGCATTAAAATGTCTGAACTTTGACCCCAACTCAGGTTTAATAGCCACATTTTGAATCATCTGGATGTGACTTGTGACAACATTTAACTGGGATAAATTCAGATGTCTGGTTCTGACCCATGTCAGCCTCAGCAGGCGGATCGGACCCGGGATGATGGAGGAGGCGGTGGCGGCTGCGGTCGGTACCAGCGGTACCACGAGTTCCCGCCGGTCACGGTGGTTTTGACCCGGTTCGTCTCTACGTGCCGACCCAGACAGGGAACCCCTCAGGGCGCCTGGTTCTGAAAGCAGCCTGTGTGGCGACAGCATCCATCGGTTCTGGTTCTGATCCGTGGAGAATTGGGTTTTTAAGGCAGAGATGATTCTTAGAGTTTATAGTTTCATGCAGAAGCTGGTAAAATGTTTCATTAGGATTTGATCTGGCAGGAAGACGAGTTTCAAATGTTTGATTTAGAAATCGTGTATTTATTGATAGATTTAGCTTCTGGTTCTGGTTACATGACGTCATGAATGTAACTCCAGATTCCAGTCAGTCTGATGGGAAACAGACAGAAAATAAAACAACTCTAGACTCCAGTTATCAGCAGTTAGCCCCGCTAACAAAGAGCTAACTGTGCTAACCCCAGAGCATTAACGCTAATATTAGCTTTGCTAACGTTAAAACTTTATATCAATGGTATTTAGCAGAAGCTAATGCTAATGCACTAAATTGAACCATGTTGAGGCTCTGAAATGATTCATGAATGTGAATTTGTGTATCGGTTTCATTAGCATCCAATGAGCTAAACACGCTAACCATTCTGTCTTAACATTCGTTCATGTATTCATCATTTCATTTGTTCATTTGTTGTTTTCTTGCCATTTAATTCAAACTTCAGCTCAGATGTTGAATTTCATTCAACTGAAAGTTTTACAAAAGATAATTTAGCTCTTCAGAGTTTAAGCTAAGTGTGCTAAAATGTTAGCTCTGCTGTTAGCAAATTAGCAACCAGTTATTTCGTTCTGCTTGTTTCAAAATCTGAGATCCAGGAAACAGAAACTAAAATAAATCCGATCCAGATTGTTGGACCCGACCAGAACATCCCGTCAGGTAACGACCCTAAACACAGAAACGGGTCGGACCGGGTCACGGAGCGGATCATAACCCGGTCTGAAGAAACTGGGTTCAGATCAGAACCAAAAAATGTTTCACATCTTCCGGAGTTTTGGGTCATTTTAGGCCAAAAGAAGGCAGAACAATAATTCTGAGTCTTTGATGATCTGCGTTTGGCTCAGAGGAACGCGGGCAGCCACGAGTCGGGTCACACGTCTCTGGCTCAAAGGCGTCTCTGTCTCACTGCCTGACCGACGGCGAGCAGCTGAGGTCAGAGCCTGAAGGCGTCCGTTCATCCAGCAGAGACGCATCGTCCTCGGAAAATCCACCAGAACCAGAACCAGAACCAGAACTCACACCCACCGCAGGCCGAGCCAGGAGTTCAACCTGCAGCTCATCAGGACGTTACGGTGTGAGATCAAAGCAGCAGAAATCTGTCCAATCAGAACGTCTCCAGAGACCCGAACCAGGAAATGGAGGAAAATCAGAGGAAGAACCAGAAGCAGCAGCTCTGGAGGAGCTGCAGAGCCCCGCAGCTCAGGTTCACCAAGGCCAATAATAAGACCATTAGGCCCCTAATGGGGTCACAAGGTCACATGACTGATGTAACTAATGAGATGCTACCAGTGAATAAAATACTTTCAATTATTTTCTTGTCAAAACATTTGAACTTTTCAAACTTTTGGGTCAGAAAACAAACCAAACATTTCGTTATTTTACTGGGTTTATTTTTATAATTAAAATGTTTTCACAAAGTGATCGATCAGCTTGTTCATCTGATCACGTTTATTGGACATAAACAGCATGAAACCTAAAACTGAACTTTAGTTCAGAGCCTGTAAAAATCTCTAGAAAACCAAAAACAACATTCAACTTTAAAAAACTACAAACTTCATGGAGAAAAGTTTCAAAGCGAGTTTTAAACTTTCTTCCCTCTTTTCTCTACTTTTAATGACAGTTTTTTGCGTTTTGTTCCCAAATATTTCCTTGGCTCATGAGAGGAAACTGGATCTACTGGAGCTACTGGATCTACTCAGACGAGAAGCAAACAAATGCAGTAGTGATGGATCCTCGTCATGATGTGTGATGAATAAATGAATCGATGGCAGGACGGCGACCCGATGCTGACCCAGGAGTTCAGGTCCAGAACCAGCAGCGGGTTCCGGTTCCGGTCCTACATGTGGGACTCGCTGTGCGCGCGCCTGTCGTTCTCCAGGTCGCTGTCCTGGGAGATCAGCTTGTAGGGTTTCTTCCTCTCCTTCTCCTCCACCACAGAGTTCCCCATCTCCACGTCTCGGCTGCGCAGCTCGTGTCGGGACAGGAACTCCACGATGCCGGCGCCGATCGAGTCTCCCAGGACGTTGGTGGTGGTCCGAAGGCGGTCCCTGACCGGAGAGACGGGTTCTGGTTAGTTCCCCTGTTTGGTTTGCTGCGGCGCAAAACCTTCTGCTGATTCTTTAACCGCTAAAAATGAAAATGTTTCAACAGAGACGAGAACAAGAAGGAGTTGCAGAAACGTTTCAGAGAGAAACTGTCAGTAGAAACATGAACAGATGCTAAACATAAAGTTTATACTTTAGTTTCTCCCTCAGGGAACCTGCAAGTCTTCCTGTTGTCCTGCTGTGAGCAGAACCCGTCCTGAACTGGAGCTCGGCTCCATTTTCCCGTTGCCCCAGTTAGCCGAGGCGTTTTCCCGTTGCCCCAGTTAGCCGAGGCGTTTTCCCGTTGCCCCAGTTAGCCGAGGCGTTTTCCCGTTGCCCCAGTTAGCCGAGGCGTTTTCCCGTTGCCCCAGTTAGCCGAGGCGTTTTCCCGTTGCCCCAGTTAGCCGAGGCGTTTTCCCGTTGCCCCAGTTAGCCGAGGTGTTTCTGGTCCCAGTTTTCTAATTGAAACGATTAATTTGGGAACCTAATTATGTTTCTATGTTAAAACTCGTTGCTGAAACATTCAATACAGGGAAGATGTGGCACGAGGCTCCGGGAGACGGAGAACTGTGTCAGTAGGTGCTGGTAGATGTGGAGCTGCCGTTGACCTTTAAAATGACCCCAGTGCAGCCTACGACAGCGGTGACCTTTGACCCGGCCTGCTGGCCCAGCCGGTCTGTGTTTACTGGGATCGTACTCACAGGAACCAGTCGACTGCGATGATCAGAGTGATGTCATCAGTAGGAAGCCCAACGGAGGTCAGTACGATCACCATGGTAACCAGGCCTGCCTGCGGGATGCCGGCGGCGCCGATGCTGGCCGCCGTCGCGGTGATGCTTCCCAGTCAGGAGACAGAAACCAGTGAGTCTTACTGGTCGGGTTGTTCTCCACAGAACCGTCGTCATGGTTACGCTCGTTTACCTGATGGTGATGATCTGACCGAAGTTCATCTCCATGTTGTTGACCTGGGCGATGAAGATGGCCGCCAGCGCCTCGTACAGAGCCGTGCCGTCCATGTTGATGGTGGCGCCGACCGGCAGCACGAAGCGCGTGATCCGCTTGTCGATCCGGTTGTTCTCCTCCAGACACTTGAAGGTGACGGGCAGCGTGGCAGAGCTGGACGGACACGGACAGGAGAAACGCTTCAGAGGACCACGGTACCGACCGGACCCGGTCTGGACCCGGTCTGGACTTCGGGTTCAGACAGACTCAGATCTCAGACTCTTGGTCAGATGATACTAACAGAGGACGCTAACAGAAGATGCCAACAGAGGATGCTAATGGATGAAGCTAACGGATGAAGCTAACAGATGATACTAACAGAGGACGCTGATGGATGAGCTAACAGATGATGCTAACACAGGATGCCAACAGAGGATGCTAATGACGGGTAACGGATGATGCTAACGGATGATGCTAATGGATAATGATGCTACCAGGTGATGCTAATGGTTTAGCTAATGCCGAAGATAAAAGCTTCATTGACGCCGGTGGCAGCAGTTTGTCCTTCCGTCGGTGGGTTGCCGGTTCAACTCCTGAACCATTCATAACCATTCATTTTGTTGGTTATGAATTAGAAATAAAATAATAACATTCATTTATTGATCTGCCGTTGGATCTTTGGGCAGGACATTTCGGGCGAGTGACTGAAGCAGAGTGATGCATTCTGGGACATTTATTATTTTTCATTTGGCCTCCGGGTTGCTTTGTGTTGGTTCATTACCAGGTCAGAGCCTGGTTTTCCTTTGCAGGATGTTTTGGCTGTGAGTAACACGAGAGTTAGAGGAGAAGAAGAAGACGTGCGGGATTTGAACCTGTGGCTGGGCGTCTGTCCTGAGCCACCGCCGGATCACAGAACATTTAACCCTTCAAGTCTGGAGCCCCAAAACATCCAGCAGAGTGAAGGAAACTCCCTGACCTGGAAGACGTTCCCAGAGCCGTGACCAGAGCCTGGAGGAGCCCGGCGATGAAGATGAAGGGATTCTGCCGAGTGATGACGAAATACAGCGTGGGCAGGATGAGGACGCCGTGGATCAGCAGCCCGATGATGACGGTGATGGTGTACATGCCCAGCTGGCCTCCCATCTGCGTCAGGTCGTCCATCTCCACGATCTTCCCTGCGATCAGAAACAGGATGCCGACGGGAGCGTACCTGCAAGGAGAAGAAGAGCAGAGAGGCTGCGGGTCGGAGGGAGGCGGGTCGGAGGGAGGCGGGTCGGAGGGAGGCGGGTCGGAGGGAGGCGGGTCGGAGGGAGGCGGGTCGGAGGGAGGCGGCAGTGAAGACGGAGATTTACCACATGATGATGGCCACCAGGCTCATGATGGCTTCATTCAGGCTGTCGAAGAAATCTCTGAGGACCTGGCCCTGCTCCTTCATGTTGCCGATGATCAGACCGAAGCACATGGAGAAGACCACCAGGCCCAGAGCGTTGACCCCGTTCACCTGGCCAGGAATGGGGATCACCTCCTCCCTGGTGACCTCCATGACCTCCTGGGTGCCGTTGGTGGAGTTGAAGAGCGACTTCGCTCACTGTGACCGTCACATGGACCTTCCTCTTCCCGTATTTGGTCTTGAACTGTTGGGAGAGGAGAGTTTGAGTTTGATCGTCTCCAGCCGGTTCCTCAGACGGAGGTCGGGTTCTCCTCCTTCACCGGGTCTCAGTCCAACAGAACCTCTTCAGGAAGTGAACAGGAAGTGAGGAACAGGAAGTTCATCATGGCCAACCAGCCACCCAAACCCCCCTCTCTGGACCAGAACCTTCGCTGTGACTTTAGCGGATCTGCAGATTTTTTCCTGCCACTGATTTATGGATGATTTTCAAATGAATGAATCGTTTCAGCAAACAGTAACAGACTCACGTTAGTTCCTAAGTTCATTTGCCTGTTTCCATGGGAACCACCTTGTTGGAGATAAAGTCTCGTTCCTGTCGTCTGATTTATGTTTGATATTCAGATTCAGCTCATAAATCAGGAACAAACTGAACCGAAATGATTCATCACTATGAAAGATAAAAGCTTCCTAAATAAAAGCGTTTTTGTGCATCGCTGTGCAGAGAAACCCTGCAGGCTGCAGAAGCTGTGATGAAGACGAGGTTGAAGGTTTTCTGTAAGGGTTTGGGTTTGGGGTTGGGGAGTTGGGTTGGGTTGGGGTTGGGTTGGGTTGGGGTTGGGTTGGGGTTGGGTTGGGTTGGGTTGGGGTTTGGGTTGGGGTTGGGTTGGGGTTGGGGTTAGGGGTTGGGGTTGGGTTGGGTTGGGGGTTGGGTTGGGGTTGGGTTGGGGTTTGGGTTGGGGTTGGGTTTGGTTGGGTTACTCACTGACCTGCTGTGTGCAGGCCTGGACCAGGTTAGGAGGGAACATGTTTCTGAAACGAGACGATAAAAAGCGTTGAGCTGCGACTCGCTGGCTGGTTGAACTTTGGGAGCTTTGGGTCTGAAATCACCTGATGAGGTCCAGGAAGGCGTCGGCGGGGCTGACCTGCTCGATGGTCTGCTGCTTCCCAAACTCGTCCTTGGAGCCTTTTCCTGGATGGATGATGAGGACGATGATGATCCCGATGAAGACGGCGATGATGGTGGTGGTCATGTAGTAGATGACCGCGCGCATCCCCATCTTTCCTGACGCCTTGCTGTCCAGCGCCGCCATGCCTGACGCCACAAACACCAACGTTCATTACAGTGATGACCGCTGGTCTTAAAATCACATCATTCATCCAGAGTCACCGGATCGCTGCTCTAAACCTCTACAGAATCTCTACAGACTCAATGAACTTTTCATGATTAGTCTCTGATATTTTCATGTTTGTCAACAGATATCTTCTAAACTTTTAACATTTCATCCAAAATTATCTGAAAGATGATTGATATATTTTTTAAAAGGACACAAATCATAAATTAACCCTGTTAGAAATAAAAAGATAATAATGTTAATATTGAATTCCAGTTTCCTATAATTGTTTCTTTCTGTCTTCATTTTGATCTTCATTATAAACGCGACTAAATTTATTCCTGTTTTAATAATCCACATTTAAAACTTTTATTCTAAATACAAAATGTTCAGATTTAAGGTATAAATGACAATATAATGAACAAAATAAAGTGTAAGAAGTGAATAAATGTTAAACTTCTGAATGAACAGACAGGAAGTGCTTTTATTTAGATATTCACAGCAGGAAGTGTCCTTTTAATGTAGCAGTTAGCTTAGCGGTCGGATGATGCTGGAAGTCAGTTACGTTCAGTTTCCAAATAGTTCAGAAAAATGAAGCTAAAGCTAGCACTAGCAGATTGCTATTAGCCATTAGCATCCCATAATAATCCAGCAACATCAGGCTGATGTTCCACAGAGTGACTTCCTGTCTGTCTCCATCACTTCAGATTAAAAGCCCAGTCCAGTCAAACCTGATTGGTCCAATCGAGACGTTTGATCTTAATGTTTCATTTGGTTCCTCTGGAAGATTCTCTGATTTCACATGAAATGATGGAAAATATTGTTCAGAAATAAATAACAATCTGAGCAAATCCAAACTGGAAAGACTTTCTGCCTGAAGGCGTTTCAGGATCTTCATCACTGATGATGACTTTTACTTTCAGACATTTTATTCACATTTAAAGGCCGGTTTGGTTAGGGTCAGGGTTCAGTTAGGGTTCAGTTAGGGTCAGGGTTCAGTTAGGGTCAGGGTTCAGTTAGGGTTTCGGGTTCGTTAGGGTCAGGGTTCAGTTAGGGTTCAGGGTTCAGTTAGGGTTCAGTTAGGGTCAGGGTTCAGTTAGGGTTCGGTTAGGGTTCAGTTAGGGTTCAGTTAGGGTCAGGGTTCAGTTAGGGTCAGGGTTCAGTTCAGACTCAGTGAAACCCTTTATTCTGTTTGGCTCCATGTGGCGCCTGGTAACCTGACGGCGAGCAGCGGATGGATACGTGGCGGAGGAATCTGACCGGTGATCAGGCTGGAGACGAGCAGCGGCAGCACCAGCATCTGCAGCATCCTCATCAGAACCTCTCCAGGAAAGGAGAAGTACTTCACCTCCCGGTAGCTCATCCTGTAGGGACGCAGCGCGAAGCCCAGGATGATCCCTGCACAGAGGAACCGGTGACTGTCCGCTCTGCCGCGGCCGGACGGCGCGACGCCTGCTGAGGGCCACTCACCTACGACCACGGCGCCCACCGTGAACAGGACAAACGCGTTCTTCCTCAGGAAGGCCTGGACGTCCTCCTTGGAGATCTCCTCCACTTTCCTCTTGGCCTTCATGGTCCGGATGTGGATCCCTTCCCTGATCCGCTGCATCCTGCTCACACAGAGGAACGCTGCGATACCCAGCCGGGATTCAACCCCACAACCTCTCACTTCACGGTCTGTTCTGGAAACAGGCTTTTCTAATAAAGAATAAATGAAACGTGATGTCACCAACATGTCTACCATGAACCGTCACCAAAAACAGAATCAATGAACAATTGAAGATTCATTCATTCATTCATTCATTCATTCATTCATTCATTCATTCATCAATGTCACAGCTTAAAACTGAATGTTTAATTAGCTGGTGAACATTTACTTCACGCTAGCTCTGATTTAGTGCTAGACATGTAGCTTGCTAACGAATTAGGTTATGAACTAAATATTTAGTTGGAGGTTAAAGATTTAGCTTGTTAACTAAATACAAGCTAAATCTTTAGATAATTAGCTCTGAGCTAAATCTTTAGGTAATTAGCTCTGAGCTAAATCTTTAGCCAATATGCATATTTGCTTGCTGATGACCGGAAGTGGACGATCAAAACATCAGCTGCGTCTTATTGGTTTTAAATCTAATCCAGGTGTTTATCAGAGGAGCAACAGCTACTGCACAAGACCCCGCTTTTATTTTGACAGTCCATATCCGGTTATTTGAGTACTAGCCAAACAAAGCTAAATATTTAGCTGACATTTAATTGTGACAAGATAGAATAAGAAACCTGTGAAGTTTTTCACAGCATGTTTACGTCAGTCTGACTGCGTTTGCAGGGAACAGTGGAGGGAACGCGTTCCCACGTCATGGCTGAATATTTCGGTTCCCCTTCCTGTTGGATGGATGTTGGGATCCAAAATCTTTTCCAGAAATGTTAAAATCCAGGCGGATGAACTGTGTTCATGTTGAAACTGGAAGCTTTTCCTGAAACTAACTGGGATTCAGATTCCCAGTCAAAGTCAAAGTGAACAAACTGGGACAGCTAACAGTTATTTTATCAATCGATTAACCTGTTAATCTGAGGGTTAATCAGTTAATCGGATATTAAAATGGAACAATCATCAAGCCTTTTCATGCAATATTAGAAATTCATCCAAAGTTACAAATAAACAATTTAATTCCTTTTAAAAATAAGAAAACAAACATTGTCTAAACTTTAGCAGCATTGCTTTAGTAAATCTGGACCAGGTGAAGCAGGTGATGATAAATGATTTTATCTTAAGGGCAAAATGTATATTTTGTACAGTTTTCAGTCAACATCTCAGCTATCAATTAATCACGACTCAGCCAGAAATGTGATTAGTTTAATTTAAAGGTTAAAGTCTGAGGAGATGTTTGATCCCACAGGAGAACCCTGCGATGATGATGATGATGATGGTGGTGGTGATGATGATGATAGTGGTGGTGGTGGTGATGATGATGATGGTGGTGGTGGTGATGATGATGCTTCCTCTCCTGCTGCATCCTGTCAATAAGGGAGGATCTGCTCACCTGTCTGCCTCTCGGTCTCAGTGATGCGGCTGCAGAGTCGGAGGAAACTTCCTGCTCTGATCTGCTGCTGCTGGGCGCTGAGCTGCTTCACCTCCTGCTGCAGCAGAGGGAGGGACGGGACAGGAGGACAGATCAGGAGACGTCCTCTGACACAGTTTCAGGTGAGAAACATCCCAGGACTCCGTCCATCCCGCTCCTCCGACACGTCGCGTCTGTTTGTGAGAATAAACTGAACCGTTTCAGGGAGAAAACAGGAATGAGGTTTGCAGGATGCGCCGCTTCCCGCTCGGGACTTGTGATAGTTCAGGATGGATCCTCAGAGGGAAACCGCAGCACAATTAGCTGGGAAAGTGGAGCTGGAGCGGGAATAGGTGACCTGACTGGTCCCAGGAGGACGGAGCAAAATTAGAGGATGAGATTCCCCATCAGACTCTCACACCCAGGAGGCGCAGTGAACGGAATGACCCGTCTGTGCTTCGGTTCCGACTCCTCACACTGCAGACGAGACCCAAACTCTATAGAGTTTGGGTCTGGTTCCGGATCGGACCACCTTCATCCTCCAATAGTTGAATTAAAACACAACGAAAACACGTCCATAAAAGCAAAATTCAGATTGAAATCCAAACTTTTAATACATTAAAAACACCTTCAATTTCAAATCTTTTTATGGTTAATTCCAATCAGAAGGAAAACTGGAGATTTATATAAATTTAAATCCAAAAGTGATGGCCTAATATCCCCACTGACATGAGCATTTTACATAAAGTGCAAAATTTTAACATACACTGTAAAA